>CM076588.1:19843362-19851973 GCA_038430175.1 Ficus hirta | reverse complement strand
CCCTAAACCCTAAACCCTAAACCCTAAACCCTAAACCCTAAACCCTAAACCCTAAACCCTAAACCCTAAACCCTAAACCCTAAACCCTAAACCCTAAACCCTAAACCCTAAACCCTAAACCCTAAACCCTAAACCCTAAACCCTAAACCCTAAACCCTAAACCCTAAACCCTAAACCCTAAACCCTAAACCCTAAACCCTAAACCCTAAACCCTAAACCCTAAACCCTAAACCCTAAACCCTAAACCCTAAACCCTAAACCCTAAACCCTAAACCCTAAACCCTAAACCCTAAACCCTAAACCCTAAACCCTAAACCCTAAACCCTAAACCCTAAACCCTAAACCCTAAACCCTAAACCCTAAACCCTAAACCCTAAACCCTAAACCCTAAACCCTAAACCCTAAACCCTAAACCCTAAACCCTAAACCCTAAACCCTAAACCCTAAACCCTAAACCCTAAACCCTAAACCCTAAACCCTAAACCCTAAACCCTAAACCCTAAACCCTAAACCCTAAACCCTAAACCCTAAACCCTAAACCCTAAACCCTAAACCCTAAACCCTAAACCCTAAACCCTAAACCCTAAACCCTAAACCCTAAACCCTAAACCCTAAACCCTAAACCCTAAACCCTAAACCCTAAACCCTAAACCCTAAACCCTAAACCCTAAACCCTAAACCCTAAACCCTAAACCCTAAACCCTAAACCCTAAACCCTAAACCCTAAACCCTAAACCCTAAACCCTAAACCCTAAACCCTAAACCCTAAACCCTAAACCCTAAACCCTAAACCCTAAACCCTAAACCCTAAACCCTAAACCCTAAACCCTAAACCCTAAACCCTAAACCCTAAACCCTAAACCCTAAACCCTAAACCCTAAACCCTAAACCCTAAACCCTAAACCCTAAACCCTAAACCCTAAACCCTAAACCCTAAACCCTAAACCCTAAACCCTAAACCCTAAACCCTAAACCCTAAACCCTAAACCCTAAACCCTAAACCCTAAACCCTAAACCCTAAACCCTAAACCCTAAACCCTAAACCCTAAACCCTAAACCCTAAACCCTAAACCCTAAACCCTAAACCCTAAACCCTAAACCCTAAACCCTAAACCCTAAACCCTAAACCCTAAACCCTAAACCCTAAACCCTAAACCCTAAACCCTAAACCCTAAACCCTAAACCCTAAACCCTAAACCCTAAACCCTAAACCCTAAACCCTAAACCCTAAACCCTAAACCCTAAACCCTAAACCCTAAACCCTAAACCCTAAACCCTAAACCCTAAACCCTAAACCCTAAACCCTAAACCCTAAACCCTAAACCCTAAACCCTAAACCCTAAACCCTAAACCCTAAACCCTAAACCCTAAACCCTAAACCCTAAACCCTAAACCCTAAACCCTAAACCCTAAACCCTAAACCCTAAACCCTAAACCCTAAACCCTAAACCCTAAACCCTAAACCCTAAACCCTAAACCCTAAACCCTAAACCCTAAACCCTAAACCCTAAACCCTAAACCCTAAACCCTAAACCCTAAACCCTAAACCCTAAACCCTAAACCCTAAACCCTAAACCCTAAACCCTAAACCCTAAACCCTAAACCCTAAACCCTAAACCCTAAACCCTAAACCCTAAACCCTAAACCCTAAACCCTAAACCCTAAACCCTAAACCCTAAACCCTAAACCCTAAACCCTAAACCCTAAACCCTAAACCCTAAACCCTAAACCCTAAACCCTAAACCCTAAACCCTAAACCCTAAACCCTAAACCCTAAACCCTAAACCCTAAACCCTAAACCCTAAACCCTAAACCCTAAACCCTAAACCCTAAACCCTAAACCCTAAACCCTAAACCCTAAACCCTAAACCCTAAACCCTAAACCCTAAACCCTAAACCCTAAACCCTAAACCCTAAACCCTAAACCCTAAACCCTAAACCCTAAACCCTAAACCCTAAACCCTAAACCCTAAACCCTAAACCCTAAACCCTAAACCCTAAACCCTAAACCCTAAACCCTAAACCCTAAACCCTAAACCCTAAACCCTAAACCCTAAACCCTAAACCCTAAACCCTAAACCCTAAACCCTAAACCCTAAACCCTAAACCCTAAACCCTAAACCCTAAACCCTAAACCCTAAACCCTAAACCCTAAACCCTAAACCCTAAACCCTAAACCCTAAACCCTAAACCCTAAACCCTAAACCCTAAACCCTAAACCCTAAACCCTAAACCCTAAACCCTAAACCCTAAACCCTAAACCCTAAACCCTAAACCCTAAACCCTAAACCCTAAACCCTAAACCCTAAACCCTAAACCCTAAACCCTAAACCCTAAACCCTAAACCCTAAACCCTAAACCCTAAACCCTAAACCCTAAACCCTAAACCCTAAACCCTAAACCCTAAACCCTAAACCCTAAACCCTAAACCCTAAACCCTAAACCCTAAACCCTAAACCCTAAACCCTAAACCCTAAACCCTAAACCCTAAACCCTAAACCCTAAACCCTAAACCCTAAACCCTAAACCCTAAACCCTAAACCCTAAACCCTAAACCCTAAACCCTAAACCCTAAACCCTAAACCCTAAACCCTAAACCCTAAACCCTAAACCCTAAACCCTAAACCCTAAACCCTAAACCCTAAACCCTAAACCCTAAACCCTAAACCCTAAACCCTAAACCCTAAACCCTAAACCCTAAACCCTAAACCCTAAACCCTAAACCCTAAACCCTAAACCCTAAACCCTAAACCCTAAACCCTAAACCCTAAACCCTAAACCCTAAACCCTAAACCCTAAACCCTAAACCCTAAACCCTAAACCCTAAACCCTAAACCCTAAACCCTAAACCCTAAACCCTAAACCCTAAACCCTAAACCCTAAACCCTAAACCCTAAACCCTAAACCCTAAACCCTAAACCCTAAACCCTAAACCCTAAACCCTAAACCCTAAACCCTAAACCCTAAACCCTAAACCCTAAACCCTAAACCCTAAACCCTAAACCCTAAACCCTAAACCCTAAACCCTAAACCCTAAACCCTAAACCCTAAACCCTAAACCCTAAACCCTAAACCCTAAACCCTAAACCCTAAACCCTAAACCCTAAACCCTAAACCCTAAACCCTAAACCCTAAACCCTAAACCCTAAACCCTAAACCCTAAACCCTAAACCCTAAACCCTAAACCCTAAACCCTAAACCCTAAACCCTAAACCCTAAACCCTAAACCCTAAACCCTAAACCCTAAACCCTAAACCCTAAACCCTAAACCCTAAACCCTAAACCCTAAACCCTAAACCCTAAACCCTAAACCCTAAACCCTAAACCCTAAACCCTAAACCCTAAACCCTAAACCCTAAACCCTAAACCCTAAACCCTAAACCCTAAACCCTAAACCCTAAACCCTAAACCCTAAACCCTAAACCCTAAACCCTAAACCCTAAACCCTAAACCCTAAACCCTAAACCCTAAACCCTAAACCCTAAACCCTAAACCCTAAACCCTAAACCCTAAACCCTAAACCCTAAACCCTAAACCCTAAACCCTAAACCCTAAACCCTAAACCCTAAACCCTAAACCCTAAACCCTAAACCCTAAACCCTAAACCCTAAACCCTAAACCCTAAACCCTAAACCCTAAACCCTAAACCCTAAACCCTAAACCCTAAACCCTAAACCCTAAACCCTAAACCCTAAACCCTAAACCCTAAACCCTAAACCCTAAACCCTAAACCCTAAACCCTAAACCCTAAACCCTAAACCCTAAACCCTAAACCCTAAACCCTAAACCCTAAACCCTAAACCCTAAACCCTAAACCCTAAACCCTAAACCCTAAACCCTAAACCCTAAACCCTAAACCCTAAACCCTAAACCCTAAACCCTAAACCCTAAACCCTAAACCCTAAACCCTAAACCCTAAACCCTAAACCCTAAACCCTAAACCCTAAACCCTAAACCCTAAACCCTAAACCCTAAACCCTAAACCCTAAACCCTAAACCCTAAACCCTAAACCCTAAACCCTAAACCCTAAACCCTAAACCCTAAACCCTAAACCCTAAACCCTAAACCCTAAACCCTAAACCCTAAACCCTAAACCCTAAACCCTAAACCCTAAACCCTAAACCCTAAACCCTAAACCCTAAACCCTAAACCCTAAACCCTAAACCCTAAACCCTAAACCCTAAACCCTAAACCCTAAACCCTAAACCCTAAACCCTAAACCCTAAACCCTAAACCCTAAACCCTAAACCCTAAACCCTAAACCCTAAACCCTAAACCCTAAACCCTAAACCCTAAACCCTAAACCCTAAACCCTAAACCCTAAACCCTAAACCCTAAACCCTAAACCCTAAACCCTAAACCCTAAACCCTAAACCCTAAACCCTAAACCCTAAACCCTAAACCCTAAACCCTAAACCCTAAACCCTAAACCCTAAACCCTAAACCCTAAACCCTAAACCCTAAACCCTAAACCCTAAACCCTAAACCCTAAACCCTAAACCCTAAACCCTAAACCCTAAACCCTAAACCCTAAACCCTAAACCCTAAACCCTAAACCCTAAACCCTAAACCCTAAACCCTAAACCCTAAACCCTAAACCCTAAACCCTAAACCCTAAACCCTAAACCCTAAACCCTAAACCCTAAACCCTAAACCCTAAACCCTAAACCCTAAACCCTAAACCCTAAACCCTAAACCCTAAACCCTAAACCCTAAACCCTAAACCCTAAACCCTAAACCCTAAACCCTAAACCCTAAACCCTAAACCCTAAACCCTAAACCCTAAACCCTAAACCCTAAACCCTAAACCCTAAACCCTAAACCCTAAACCCTAAACCCTAAACCCTAAACCCTAAACCCTAAACCCTAAACCCTAAACCCTAAACCCTAAACCCTAAACCCTAAACCCTAAACCCTAAACCCTAAACCCTAAACCCTAAACCCTAAACCCTAAACCCTAAACCCTAAACCCTAAACCCTAAACCCTAAACCCTAAACCCTAAACCCTAAACCCTAAACCCTAAACCCTAAACCCTAAACCCTAAACCCTAAACCCTAAACCCTAAACCCTAAACCCTAAACCCTAAACCCTAAACCCTAAACCCTAAACCCTAAACCCTAAACCCTAAACCCTAAACCCTAAACCCTAAACCCTAAACCCTAAACCCTAAACCCTAAACCCTAAACCCTAAACCCTAAACCCTAAACCCTAAACCCTAAACCCTAAACCCTAAACCCTAAACCCTAAACCCTAAACCCTAAACCCTAAACCCTAAACCCTAAACCCTAAACCCTAAACCCTAAACCCTAAACCCTAAACCCTAAACCCTAAACCCTAAACCCTAAACCCTAAACCCTAAACCCTAAACCCTAAACCCTAAACCCTAAACCCTAAACCCTAAACCCTAAACCCTAAACCCTAAACCCTAAACCCTAAACCCTAAACCCTAAACCCTAAACCCTAAACCCTAAACCCTAAACCCTAAACCCTAAACCCTAAACCCTAAACCCTAAACCCTAAACCCTAAACCCTAAACCCTAAACCCTAAACCCTAAACCCTAAACCCTAAACCCTAAACCCTAAACCCTAAACCCTAAACCCTAAACCCTAAACCCTAAACCCTAAACCCTAAACCCTAAACCCTAAACCCTAAACCCTAAACCCTAAACCCTAAACCCTAAACCCTAAACCCTAAACCCTAAACCCTAAACCCTAAACCCTAAACCCTAAACCCTAAACCCTAAACCCTAAACCCTAAACCCTAAACCCTAAACCCTAAACCCTAAACCCTAAACCCTAAACCCTAAACCCTAAACCCTAAACCCTAAACCCTAAACCCTAAACCCTAAACCCTAAACCCTAAACCCTAAACCCTAAACCCTAAACCCTAAACCCTAAACCCTAAACCCTAAACCCTAAACCCTAAACCCTAAACCCTAAACCCTAAACCCTAAACCCTAAACCCTAAACCCTAAACCCTAAACCCTAAACCCTAAACCCTAAACCCTAAACCCTAAACCCTAAACCCTAAACCCTAAACCCTAAACCCTAAACCCTAAACCCTAAACCCTAAACCCTAAACCCTAAACCCTAAACCCTAAACCCTAAACCCTAAACCCTAAACCCTAAACCCTAAACCCTAAACCCTAAACCCTAAACCCTAAACCCTAAACCCTAAACCCTAAACCCTAAACCCTAAACCCTAAACCCTAAACCCTAAACCCTAAACCCTAAACCCTAAACCCTAAACCCTAAACCCTAAACCCTAAACCCTAAACCCTAAACCCTAAACCCTAAACCCTAAACCCTAAACCCTAAACCCTAAACCCTAAACCCTAAACCCTAAACCCTAAACCCTAAACCCTAAACCCTAAACCCTAAACCCTAAACCCTAAACCCTAAACCCTAAACCCTAAACCCTAAACCCTAAACCCTAAACCCTAAACCCTAAACCCTAAACCCTAAACCCTAAACCCTAAACCCTAAACCCTAAACCCTAAACCCTAAACCCTAAACCCTAAACCCTAAACCCTAAACCCTAAACCCTAAACCCTAAACCCTAAACCCTAAACCCTAAACCCTAAACCCTAAACCCTAAACCCTAAACCCTAAACCCTAAACCCTAAACCCTAAACCCTAAACCCTAAACCCTAAACCCTAAACCCTAAACCCTAAACCCTAAACCCTAAACCCTAAACCCTAAACCCTAAACCCTAAACCCTAAACCCTAAACCCTAAACCCTAAACCCTAAACCCTAAACCCTAAACCCTAAACCCTAAACCCTAAACCCTAAACCCTAAACCCTAAACCCTAAACCCTAAACCCTAAACCCTAAACCCTAAACCCTAAACCCTAAACCCTAAACCCTAAACCCTAAACCCTAAACCCTAAACCCTAAACCCTAAACCCTAAACCCTAAACCCTAAACCCTAAACCCTAAACCCTAAACCCTAAACCCTAAACCCTAAACCCTAAACCCTAAACCCTAAACCCTAAACCCTAAACCCTAAACCCTAAACCCTAAACCCTAAACCCTAAACCCTAAACCCTAAACCCTAAACCCTAAACCCTAAACCCTAAACCCTAAACCCTAAACCCTAAACCCTAAACCCTAAACCCTAAACCCTAAACCCTAAACCCTAAACCCTAAACCCTAAACCCTAAACCCTAAACCCTAAACCCTAAACCCTAAACCCTAAACCCTAAACCCTAAACCCTAAACCCTAAACCCTAAACCCTAAACCCTAAACCCTAAACCCTAAACCCTAAACCCTAAACCCTAAACCCTAAACCCTAAACCCTAAACCCTAAACCCTAAACCCTAAACCCTAAACCCTAAACCCTAAACCCTAAACCCTAAACCCTAAACCCTAAACCCTAAACCCTAAACCCTAAACCCTAAACCCTAAACCCTAAACCCTAAACCCTAAACCCTAAACCCTAAACCCTAAACCCTAAACCCTAAACCCTAAACCCTAAACCCTAAACCCTAAACCCTAAACCCTAAACCCTAAACCCTAAACCCTAAACCCTAAACCCTAAACCCTAAACCCTAAACCCTAAACCCTAAACCCTAAACCCTAAACCCTAAACCCTAAACCCTAAACCCTAAACCCTAAACCCTAAACCCTAAACCCTAAACCCTAAACCCTAAACCCTAAACCCTAAACCCTAAACCCTAAACCCTAAACCCTAAACCCTAAACCCTAAACCCTAAACCCTAAACCCTAAACCCTAAACCCTAAACCCTAAACCCTAAACCCTAAACCCTAAACCCTAAACCCTAAACCCTAAACCCTAAACCCTAAACCCTAAACCCTAAACCCTAAACCCTAAACCCTAAACCCTAAACCCTAAACCCTAAACCCTAAACCCTAAACCCTAAACCCTAAACCCTAAACCCTAAACCCTAAACCCTAAACCCTAAACCCTAAACCCTAAACCCTAAACCCTAAACCCTAAACCCTAAACCCTAAACCCTAAACCCTAAACCCTAAACCCTAAACCCTAAACCCTAAACCCTAAACCCTAAACCCTAAACCCTAAACCCTAAACCCTAAACCCTAAACCCTAAACCCTAAACCCTAAACCCTAAACCCTAAACCCTAAACCCTAAACCCTAAACCCTAAACCCTAAACCCTAAACCCTAAACCCTAAACCCTAAACCCTAAACCCTAAACCCTAAACCCTAAACCCTAAACCCTAAACCCTAAACCCTAAACCCTAAACCCTAAACCCTAAACCCTAAACCCTAAACCCTAAACCCTAAACCCTAAACCCTAAACCCTAAACCCTAAACCCTAAACCCTAAACCCTAAACCCTAAACCCTAAACCCTAAACCCTAAACCCTAAACCCTAAACCCTAAACCCTAAACCCTAAACCCTAAACCCTAAACCCTAAACCCTAAACCCTAAACCCTAAACCCTAAACCCTAAACCCTAAACCCTAAACCCTAAACCCTAAACCCTAAACCCTAAACCCTAAACCCTAAACCCTAAACCCTAAACCCTAAACCCTAAACCCTAAACCCTAAACCCTAAACCCTAAACCCTAAACCCTAAACCCTAAACCCTAAACCCTAAACCCTAAACCCTAAACCCTAAAC
>CM076588.1:19683362-19838362 GCA_038430175.1 Ficus hirta | reverse complement strand
GAAGAAGACCGTTAGAATGCTATTTAAAGCATGTTTTAGTGATCTGAAGTTCTAGATATTTTTAGCTGGACCAATTTTTACATAAAGGATAAGGCTATAGGCTTTCGAAAATAGAGTAAATGTTGATACAAACATAATTCGTTATAAAGAAGTCGGTTTTAGATACGAAGTGGACCATTGGATTGCGATTAAAAGCATTGTTACATTATACAAATTTAATGAATTTTTGACCCAAACCAATTTTTGCTCGACGGAGAAGGCTATAGCTTCAAAAAACGGAGCAATTATTGAAAATATCTTAAATCACAATCTAGAAGGTATTTTTCGAAATGGAGTGGACTCTTACAATACTCTTTAAAGCATGTTGTACTGATCAAAAAGTTATATAAATTTTGAGCCAAACCAATTTTAGCTCGGCAAAAAAGGCTATAATCTTTTACAAACGGAGTAAATATTGATAATACAATAAATAAAAGTCCAGATGGCGTTTTTCAACACAAAGTGAACCGTTGGAATGCTATTTAAAGAATGTTTTCATGATCTAAAGTTTTATAAATTTTGATCCGGACTAATTTTCTCTCGACAGAGAAGGTTATAGGCTTTGGAAAATGGAGCAAATGTTGATACGACCATAACTCGCTATTACAATGTTGGATGTAGACACGAAGTAGACCGTTTGATTGCTATTAAAATCATTTTTAATTAATCCAAGTTGCACAAATTTTGAGCTGGACAAATTTTTGCTCGACTTAGAAGGCTATAGCCTTCGAAAAACGGAGCAAATATTGAGAATTCCTAAAATCATAGTCCAGAAAGCGTTTTTCGACGTAAAGTGGACCATTGGAATGCTATTTACAGTATGTTTTCAGAATTTAAAGTCCTAGAAATTTTAATCCGAATGAATTTTCTCTCGATAGAGAAGGCTATAGAATTTGGAAAATGTAGCAAATATTGTTACGACCATAACTCGTTATTACAATATCGGTTTTAGACACGAAGTAGACTATTGGATTGCTGTTAAAATCATTTTTAATTAATCCAAATTGTATAAAATTAATTGTCGGACCAATTTTGGGACGACGAAGAAGGCAATAGCCTTTGGAAAATGAAGCAACTATTGAAAACACGTTAAATCACATTTTATAAGTCGGTTTTAGATATAAAGTAGACTATTAGAATGTTATTTAAAGCATGTTTTAATGATCCAAAGTTCTAGTTATTTTAGCCAGACCAATTTTTACATAAAGGATAAGGATATAGGCTTTAGAAAATGGAGCAAATGTTAATACAACCATAATTCGTTATAAAGAAGTAGGTTTTACACACGAAGTAGACCGTTGGATTGCAATTAAAAGCATTGTTAAATTATCCAAATTATAAGAAATTTTGAGCCGGACCAATTTTTGCTGGATGGAAAAGGCTATAGCTTCGGAAAAAGCAGCAAATATTGAAAAATATCTTAAATCACAATCTAGAAGGTGTTTTTCAAAACGGAATGAACTATTAGAATGCTGTATAAAGCATGTTTTAATGATCAAAAGTTAAAGAATATTTGAGCCAAATCAATTTTAGCTCGCCATAAAATGTTATAGCCTTCGACAAACGGTGCAAATATTAAGAATACCATAAATCACAATCCAAAAGGCATTTGTTGACATGAAGTGAACCATTGGAATGCTATTTACAGAATGTTTTCATGATCTAAAGTTCTAGAAATTTTGATTTGGACCAATTTTCTCTTGATAGAGAATGATGTATGCTATGAAAAATGAAACAGATGTTGATACGACCATAATTCGTTATTACAATGTTGGTTTTAGACACGAAGTAGACTATTAGATTGCTATTAAACTCATTTTTAATTAATCCAAGTTGCATGAAATTTTGAGCCAGACAAATTTTTGCTTAACGTAGAAGGCTATAGCATTTTGGAAAACGGAGCAAATATTGAGAATTCCTAAAATCATAATCCAAAAGGTATTTTTCGACATAAAATGGACCATTAGACTGTTATTTAAAGTATGTTTTCATGATCCAAAGTTCTAGAAATTTTGATCCAGACCAATTTTCTCTCGACAGAAAAGGCTATAGGCTTTGGAAAATGTAGCTAATGTTGTTACGACCATAACTTGTTATTACAATGTCGGTTTTAGACATGAAGTATACCGTTGGATTGTTATTAAAATCATTTTTAATTAATCTAAATTGCATAAAATTATTTATCAGACCAATTTTGGGTCGACGGAAAAGGCTATAGCCTTTGGAAAACGAGGCAACTATTGAGAACACGTTAAACCATACTTTAAAAGTCTGTTTTAAATATGAAGTAGACCGTTAGAATGCTATTTAAAACAAGCTCTAATGATCCAAAGTTCTATATATTTTTAGCTTGACCAATTTTTACGTAAAGGATAAAGCTATAGGCTTTAAAAAATGGAGCAAATGTTGATACAACCATAATTCGTTACAAAGAAGTCAGTTTTAGATACGAAGTGGACCACTGGATTGCGATTAAAAGCATTGTTAAAGTATTGAAATTTCATGAAATTTTGAGCCGGACTGATTTTGGTTCAATGGAGAAGGCTATTTTTTTAGAAAACGGAGCAAATATTGAAAATATCTTAAATCACAATCTAGAAGGTGTTTTTTGAAATGGAGTGGACTTTTAGAATGATCTTTAATGCATGTTTTAATGATCGAAACTTATAGAAATTTTGAGCCAAACCAATTTTGGATCGATAGAAAAGGCTATAGCCTTCGACAAATGGAGCAAATTTTGATAATACCATAAATCACAATCCAAAAGGTGTTAGTCGACACGAAGTGAACCGTTGGAATGCTATTTAAAGAATGTTTTCATGATCTAAAGTTCTAGAAATTTTGATCCAGATCAATTTTCTCTCGACAAAGAAGGCTATAGCCTTTGAAAAATGTAACAAATGTTGATACGACCACAACTTGTTATTACAATTTTGGTTTTAAACACGAAGTAGACCGTTGGATTGCTATTAAATCATTTTTAATTAATCCAAGTTGCATGAAATTTTGACCCGGACAAATATTTGCTAGACGAAAAAGGCTATAGCCTTAAGGAAACGGAGCAAATATTGAGAATTCCTAAAATGATTGTCTAGAAGGCATTTTCGACATAAAGTGGACCATTTGAATGCTATTTAAAGTATGTTTTATTGATCTAAAGTTCTAGAAATTTTTATCCATATCATTTTTCTCTCGACAGAGAAGGCTATAGGCTTTGGAAAACGTAGTAAATGTTGTTATGACCGTAACTAGTTATTACAATGTCAGTTTTAGACATGAAGTATACCATTGGATTGCTATTAAAATCATTTTTAATTAATCCAAATTGTATAAAATTATTTTTTGGACCAATTTTGATTTAACGGAAAACGCTATAGCCTTTGGAAAATGGAACAACTATTCAAAATACATTAAATCACACTTTACAAGTCAGTTTTAGATATGAAGTAGACCGTTAGAATGCTATTTAAAGTAATTTTTAATGATCCAAGTTCTAGATATTTTTAGCCAGAACAATTTTTACATAAAGGATAAGACTATAGGCTTTGGAAAATGGAGCAAATATTGATACAACCATAATTTGTTATAATAAAGTCGGTTTTAGACACGAAGTATACTGTTGGATTGCCATTAAAAGCATTTTTAAATTAACCAAATTGTATGAAATTTTGAGCCGGACCAATTTTGGCTCGACAAATAAGGCTATACCCTTCAGAAAACGGAGTAAATATTGATAATTCCTAAAATCATAATTCAGAAGGCATTTTTCGACATAAAGTAGACATTTGGAATGCTATTTATAGAATGATTTCATAATCCAAAGTTCGAGAAATTTTGATCCGGACAAATTTTCTCTCGACTGAGAAGGCTATAGCCTCTGGAAAATGTAGCAAATGTTATTACGACCATAACTAGTTATTACAATATTGGTTTTAGAAACGGAGTATACTGTTGGATTGCTATTAAAATCATTTTTAATTAATCCAAATTGTATAAAATTATTTGTCGGACCAATTTTGGGTCGGCGAAGAAGGCTATAGCCTTTGGAAAACAGAGCAACTATTGAGAACATGTTAAATCACACTTTAGAAGTCGGTTTTAGAAATGAAGTAGACCGTTAGAATGCTATTTAAAGTATATTTTAATGATCCAAAGTTCTAGATACTTTTAGCCTGACCAATTTTTACATAAAGGATAAGGCTATAAGCTTTAAAAAATGGAGCAAATGTTGATACAACCATAATTCGTTATAAAAAAGTCGGTTTTCGACACGAAGTAGGTTGTTGGATTGTGATTAAAAGCATTTTTAAATGATCCAAATAGCCTTTGGAAAATGGAGCAACTATTGAGAACACGTTAAATCACACTTTAGAAGTCGGTTTTAGAAATTTAGTGGACCGTTAGAATGCTATTTAAATCTTGTTTCAATGATCCATTGTTCTTGGGTCGGACCAATTTTTACTTAAAGGATATAGCTATAGGCTTTAAAAAATATGGCTAATGTTAATACGACTATATTTCGTTATAAAAAAATCAGTTTTAGACACGAAGTTGACCGTTGGATTGCGATTAAAGCATTTTTAAATTATCCAAGTTGCATGAAATTTTGAGCCCGACCAATTTTGGCTTGATGGAGAAAGCTATATCCTTCGAAAGATGAAGCAAATTTTTAGAACACCTTAAATCACAATCCATATGGCATTTTCAACACGAAGTGGGCCATTTGAATGCTATTTAAAGCATGTTTGCATGATCTAAAGTTCTAGAAATTTTGAACAGTACCAATTTTCTCTTGACAGAGAAAGTTATAGGCTTTGTAAAATAGAGCAAATGTTAATACGACCATAACTCATTATTACAATATCAGTTTGTGGCATGAAGTAGACTGTTGGATTGCTATTAAAATCACTTTTAATTCATCCAAATTGTATATAATTATTTTCCGAACCAATTTTGGATCGACGGAGAAGGCTATATCCTTCGAAAAATGGACCAACTATTGAGAACACGTTAAATCAAACTTTAGAAGTCGGTTTTAGAAATTTAGTGGACCGTAAGAATGCTATTTAAATATTTTTATAATGATCCAAAGTTCTATAAATTTTTAGCCGGACCAATTTTTACTCAAGGATAAGGCTATAGGCTTTAAAAAATGGAGCAAATATTAACACGCCCATACTTCGCTATAAAGAAGTCGGCTTTAGATACAAAGTAGACCGTTGGATTGCGATTAAAAGCATTTTCAAATTATCCAACTTGCATGAAATTTTGAGCCGGACCAATTTTGACTTGACGGAAAAGGCTATAGCCTTCGAAAGATGAAGCAAATATTGAGAATACCATAAATCACAATCTAGAAGGCGTTTTTGATACGAAGTGGACTGTTGGAATGCTATTTAAAGCATGTTTTCATGATCCAAAGTTCTAGAAATTTTGAACCGGACCAATTTTTTCTCGACGGAGAAGGCTATAGGTTTCGGAAAATGGAGCAAATGTTTATATGACCATAACTCGTTATTACAATGCCGGTTTTAGATACAAAGTAGATCATTAGATTGCTATTAAAATCATTTTTAAATTATCCAAATTGCATGAAATTTTGAACCGAACCAATTTTGACTCAACGTAGAAGGCTATAACTTCAGCAAACGGAGAAAATATTGAAAATATCTAAATCACAATTTAGAAGGCGTTTTTCGAAATGGAGCGGACCATTAGAATGCTCTTTAAAGCATGTTTTCATGTTCTAAAGTTCTAGAAATTTTGAGCTAGACCAATTTTGACTCGGCGGAGAAGGATATAGCCTTCGAAAAATGGAGCAAATATTAAGAATACCATAAATCACAATCCAAAAGTCATTTTTCAACACGCAGTGGACTGTTGGAATGCTATTTAAAACACGCTGTCATGATCCAAAGTTCTAGAAATTTTGAGTCAGACCATTGGATTTCTATTAAAATCATTTTTAAATCATCCAAGTTCCATAAAATTTTGAGCCGGAAAAATTTTTGGTCGACGGCGAAATTTTGAGCCAGGCCAATTTTGACTTGACAGAGAAGGCTATAGCCTTCGAAAAATAGAGCAAATATTGAGAATACCATAATCACCATAAAAAAAGGCTTTTTTTGACACGAAGTGGACCGTTGGTATGCTACTTAAAGCATGTTTTCATAATTCAAAGTTCTAGAAATTTTGATCCGGACCAATTTTCTCTCAACAGAAAAGGTGATAGGCTTTGAAAATTGGTGCAAATATTGATACGAACATAACTTGTTATTACAATGACGATTTTAGACACGAAGTAGACCGTTGGATTGCTATTAAAATCATTTTTAATTAGGGCAAATTGTATAAAATTATTTGCCAGACCAATTTTGGGTCAACGGAGAAGGTTATAGCCTTTAGAAAACGAAGTAACTATTGAGAACACATTAAATTAGACTTTAGAAGTCGGTTTTGGATATGATGTAGACCATTAGAATGCTATTTAAAGCATGTTTTAATGATCCAAAATTTTAGAAATTTTTAGCCGGACCAATTTTTACTTAAATGATAAGCTTATAGGCTTCAGAAAATGGAGAAATGTTAATACGACCAAAATTCATTATCAAGTAGCCGGTTTTAGACACGAAGTAGACCGTTAGATTACGATTAGAGGCATTTTTAAACTATCCAAATTGCATGAAATTTTGAGCCGCACCAATTTTATGGAAAATGTTATAGCCTCCGAAAAATGGAACAAATATTAAGAATACCATAAATCAGCATCCAAAACGCTTTTTCTGACTCGTCGTGGATAGTTGGAATGCTACTTAAAGCATGTTTTCATGATTCAAAGTTCTAGAAATTTTTATCCGGACCAATATTCTCTCAACAGAGAAGGCTATAGGCTTTGGAAATTGGAGCAAATGTTGATACGACCATAACTCGTTATTACAATGTCGGTTTTAGACACGAAGTAGACCGTTGGATTACTATTAAAATCATTTTTAATTAAGGAAAATTGTATAAAATTATTTGTCAGACCAATTTTGGGTCAACGGAGAAGGCTATAGCCTTTAGAAAATGAAGTAACTATTGAGAACACATTAAATTAGACTTTAGAAGTCGGTTTTAGATATGATGTAGACCGTTAGAATGCTATTTAAAGCATGTTTTAATGATCCAAAATTTTAGAAATTTTTAGCCGGACCAATTTTTACTTAAATGATAAGCCTATAGGCTTCAGAAAATGGAGAAATGTTAATATGACCAAAATTCGTTATCAAGTAGTCGGTTTTAGACACGAAGTAGGCCGTTAGATTACGATTAGAGGCATTTTTAAACTATCTAAATTCATGAAATTTTGAGCCACACCAATTTTACCTTTACGGAGAATGCTATAGCCTCCGAAAAATGGAACAAATATTAAGAATACCATAAATCAGCATCCAAAACGTTTTTTCTGACTCAACGTGGATCGTTGGAATGCTACTTAAAGCATGTTTTCATGATTCAAAGTTCTAGAAATTTTTATCCGGACCAATTTTCTCTCAACAGAGAAGGCTATAGGCTTTGGAAATTGGAGCAAATATTGATACGACCATAACTCGTTATTACAATGTCGGTTTTAGACACGAAGTAGACCGTTGGATTGCTATTAAAATCATTTTTAATTAGGGAAAATTGTATAAAATTATTTGCCAGACCAATTTTGGGTCAACGGAGAAGGCTATAGCCTTTGGAAAACGAAGTAAATTAAATTAGACTTTAGAAGTCGGTTTTAGATATGATGTAGACCATTAGAATGCTATTTAAAGCATGTTTTAATGATCCAAAATTCTAAAAATTTTTAGCCGGGCCAATTTTTACTTAAATGATAAGCCTATAGGCTTCAGAAAATAGAGAAATGTTAATACGACCAAAATTCGTTATCAAGTAGCCGGTTTTAGACACGAAGTAGACCATTAGATTACGATTAGAGGCATTTTTAAACTATCCAAATTGCATGAAATTTTGAACCGGACCAATTTTACCTTTACTGAGAATGCTATAGCCTTCGAAAAAGGTAATAAATATTAAGAATACCATAAATCAGCATCCAAAACGCTTTTTCTGACTCGACGTGGATCGTTGGAATGCTACTTAAAGCATGTTTTCATGATTCAAAGTTCTAGAAATTTTTATCCGGATCACTTTTCTTTCAACAGAGAAGGCTATAGGCTTTGGAAATTGGAGCAAATGTTGATACAACCATAACTCGTTATTACAATGTCGATTTTAGACACGAAGTAGACAGTTGTATTGCTATTATAATCATTTTTAATTAGTGCAAATTGTATAAAATTATTTGCTAGATCAATTTTGGGTCAACGGAGAAGGCTATAGCCTTTGGAAAACGAAGTAACCATTGAGAATACATTAAATTAGACTTTAGAAGTCGGTTTTAGATATGAAGTAGACCGTTAGAATGTTATTTAAAGCATGTTTTAATGATCCAAAATTCTAGAAATTTTTAGCCGGACTAATTTTCTCTCAACAGAGAGAGCAATAGGCTTTGGAAATTGGAGTAAATGTTAATACAACCATAATTCATTATTACAATGTAGGTTTTAGACACGAAGTAGACCGTTGGTTTGCTATTAAAATCATTTCTAATTAGTCCAAATTGTGTAAAATTATTTGCTATACCAATTTTGGGTTAACGGAGAAGGCTCTAGCCTTTGAAAATTGAAGTAACTATTGAGAACACATTAAACTAAACTTAGAAGTAGGTTTTAGATATGAAGCAGACCGTTAGAATTCTATTTACAGCATGTTATAATGATCCAAAATTCTAGAAATTTTTAGCCGGACCAATTTTTACTTAAATGATAAGGTTATAGGCTTTAGAAAATGGAGAAATATTAATACGACAAAAATTCGTTATGAAGCAT
Source organism: Ficus hirta (assembly GCA_038430175.1). Taxonomy (NCBI): domain Eukaryota; kingdom Viridiplantae; phylum Streptophyta; class Magnoliopsida; order Rosales; family Moraceae; genus Ficus; species Ficus hirta. The sequence continues at coordinate 19,829,408 of CM076588.1, read as the reverse complement.
TCGGTTTTAGACACGAATTAGACCGTTGAATTACGATTAGATGTATTTTTAAACTATCCAAATTGTATGAAATTTTGAGTCAGATCAATTTTGGCTTGACGGAGAAGGCTATAGCCTTTGAAAAATTGAGCAAATATTGAGAATACCATAAATCACCATAAAAAAGGCTTTTTTTGAAATGAAGTGGACCGTTGGTATGCTATTAAAGCATGTATTCATGATTCAAAGTTCTAGAAATTTTTATCCGGATCAATTTTCTCTCAACAGAGAAGGCTATAGGCTTTGGAAATTGGAGTAAATGTTTATACGACCATAACTCGTTACTACAATGTCGGTTTTAGATACAAAGTAGACAGTTGGATTGCTATTAAAAGCATTTTTAATTAGTACAAATTGTATAAAAATTATTTTCCAGACCAGTTTTGGGTCAACGGAGAAGGCTATAACCTATGGAAAATGAAGTAACTATTGAGAACACATTAAATAAGACTTCAGAAATCGGATTTAGATATGAAGTAGACCATTAGAATGCTATTTAAAGCATGTTTTAATGATCCAAAGTTCTAGAAATTTTTAGCCGTACTAATTTTTACTTAAATCAGAAGGTTATAGGCTTTAGAAAATGGAGAAATGTTAATACGACCAAAATTCGTTATGAATTAGCCGGTTTTAGGCATGAAGTAGACCGTTGGATTATGATTAGAGGCATTTTTAAACTATCCAAATTGCATAAAATTTTAAGCCGGACCAATTTTACCTTGATGGAGAATGCTATAGCCTTCGAAAAATGGAGCAAATATTAAGAATACCATAAATCAGCATCCAAAAGGCTTTTTCTGACTTGAAGTGGACCGTTCAAATGCGACTTAAAGCATGTCTTCATGATTCAAAGTTCTAAAAATTTTTATCCGGACCAATTTTCTCTCAACAGATAAGGCTTTAGGCTTTGGAAATTGGAGCAAATGTTTATACGACCATAACTCGTTATTACAATGTTGATTTTATATACGAAGTAGACCGTTGGATTGCTATTAAAATCATTTTTAATTAGTCCAAATTGTATAAAATTATTTGCCAGACGTGTTGTGGGTCAACGGGAAAGGCTATAACCTATAGAAAATGAAGTAACTATTGAGAACAAATTAAATTGGACTTCAGAAGTCGGTTTTAGATATAAAATAGACCGTCAGAAAGCTAATTACAACATGTCATAATGATCCAAAGTTCTAGAAATTTTTCACCGGACCAAACTTTACTTAAATCATAAGGTTATATGCTTTAGAAAATAGAAAAATGTTAATACGACAAAAATTCGTGATGGAGTTACCGATTTTAGACACAAAGTAGACCATTTAATTACGATTAGAGGCATTTTTAAACTATACAAATTGTATGAAATTTTGAGCCAGAACAATTTTGACTTGACGGAGAAAGCTATAGTTTTCAAAAATATGGAGCAAATACTGAGAATACCATAAATCACCATCCATAAGGCTTTTTTTGACACGAAGTGGACCATTGGACTGCTACATAAAGCATGTTTTCATGATTCAAATTTCTAGAAATTTTGATCCGTACCAATTTTCTCTCAACAGAGAAGGCATAGGCTTTGGAAATTGCAGCAAAGGTTGATACGACCATAACTCGTTATTACAATGTCAGTTTTAGACACGAAATAGACCGTTAGATTACGATTGGAGGCATTTTTAAACTATCCAAATTGCATGACATTTTGAGCCGGTCCAATTTTGACTTGACAGAGAAGGCTTTAGCTTTCAAACAATGGAGCAAATATTAAGAATACTATAAATCACCATCCAAAAGGCTTTTTTTGACACGAAGTGGACCGTTGGACTGCTACTTAAAACATGTTTTCATGATTCAAATTTCTAGAAATTTTGATCTGGACCAATTTTCTCTCAACAGAGAAGGCTATAGGTTTTGGAAATTAGAGCAAATATTGATACGACCATAACTCATTATTATAATGTCGGTTTTAGACACGAAGTAGACCGTTGGATTGCTATTAAAATCATTTTCATTCAGTCCAAATTGTGTAAAATTATTTCCCATACCAATTTTGGGTCAAGGGTGAAGGCTATAGCTTTTGGAAATTGAAGTAACTATTGAGAACACATTAAATTAGACTTTAGAAGTCGGTTTTAGGTATGAAGTAAATCATTATAATACTATTTAAAGTATGTTTTAATGATCCAAAGTTCTATAAAATTTTAGCCGGGCCAATTTTTACCTAAATGATAAGGCTATAGGCTTTAGAAAATAGACAAATATTAATACGACCAAAATTCATAATGTATTAGCCAGTTTTAGACGCGAAATAGACCGTTGGATTACGATTACAGGATTTTTTAAACTATCCCAATTGCATGAAATGTTGAGTCGGACCAATTTTTGCTTGACGGGGAAAGCTATAGGTATCGAAAAATGGAGCAAATATTGATAATACCATAAATCAACAACCAAAATGCTTTTTTTGACACGAAGTGTACCGTTGGACAGCTATTTAAAGCTTGTTTTAATGATCCAAAGTTTTAGATATTTTTAGCCGGACCAATTATTACTTAAATGATAAAGCTAAGGCTTTAGAAAATGGAGAAATGTTAATCCGACCAAAATTTGTTTTGAAGTAGCCGGTTTTAGACACGAAGTAGACCGTTTTTTTACGATTGGAGGCATTTTTAAACTATCCAATTTGCATGACATTTTGAGCCGGACCAATTTTGGCTTGATGGAGGAGGCTTTAGCCTTCGAAAAATGGAGCAAATACTAAGAATATAATAAATCACCATCCAAAAGGCTTTCTTTGACGCGAAGTAGACCGTTGGACTGCTACTTAAAGCATGTTTTCATGACTCAAATTTCTAAAAATTTTGATCCGGACCAATTTTCTCTCAACAGAGAAGGCTATATGCTTTGGAAATTAGAGCAAATGTTGATACGACTATAAATCATTATTACAATGTCGGTTTTAGACACGAAGTAGACCGTTAGATTGCTATTAAAATCATTTTTAATCAGTCCAAATTATATAAAATTATTTCCCAGGCCAATTTTGGGTAAACGGAGATGGCTGATGCCTTTGGAAAATGAAGTAACTATTGAGAACACATTAAATTAGACTTTAAAAGTCTATTTTAGGCATGAAGTAAACCGTTAGAATGCTATTTAAAGCATGTTTTAATGATCTAAAGTTCAAGAAATTTTTAGCCAGACCAATTTTTACTTAAATGATAAGGCTATAGGCTTTAGAAAATGGAGAAATGTTAAAACGACTAAAATTCGTTATGAAGTAGCTGGTTTTAGACACTAAGTAGACCGTTAGATTACGATTAGAGGCATTTTTAAACTATCCAAATTGCATGAACTTTTGAGCCGGACCAATTTTGGCTTGACGGAGAAGGCTATAGCCTTCGAAAAATGGAGCAAATATTGAGAATACTATAAATCACCATCCAAAAGGTTTTCTTGACATAAAGTGGACCATTGGTCTGCTACTTAAAACATGTTTTAATGTTTCAAATTTCTAGAAATTTTGATACAGACCAATTTTCTCACAACAGAGAAGGCTATAAGCTTTGGAAATTGGAGCAAATGTTGATACGACCATAACTTGTTATTACAATGTCGGTTTTAGACACGAAATAGACCGTTGGATTGCTATTAGAATCATTTTTAATTAGTCCGAATTGTATAAAATTATTTGCCAGACCAATTTTGGATCAATTGAGAAAGCTATAGCCTTTGGAAAATTAAATAACTATTGTAAACACATTAAATTAGACTATAGAAGTTGGTTTTAGGTATGAAGTAAACCGTTAGAATGCCATTTAAAGCATGTTTTAATCATCTAAAGTTCTAGAAATTTTTAGCCGGACCAATTTTTCGTTGAATGATAAGGCTATTGATAAGTTAGTTTTATACTAATTAATTGGATACTTTTAACTTATTATTTTGTTGGTTTTTAATTTGTTTCTAGGTTCTTTCACTTTGTTTTATTCTATTTTGTAGGATTTAGGTAAAAAGGTGGGTTCGTCATTTTTTCGGCGCAATTGGAGCTAAAATGGAGCGTTTGGCATGCTTTGGTGTGAAGATTGTGTTTTGAAGAGTATTGGGCGCCTACGCATCAATTTTATGGGGCCTAGGCGCTTGAATTGAGTTTTTCAGTACAAAAACCCGAGGGTTCAAGGCCTAGGCGCTGTTTCAGTAGCGCCTAGGCGCAAATCGTGAATCCCAGTTTAGGGCCTAGGCGCAGAAAAAGAGGGCCTAGGCGCCAATGCGGGATCTTGCGAGATTTGTTTTGATTCTCCGAATTTGAAATTCAAATTCCAAATCTTTCGATCCATGGCTATAAATAGAATCTTTTTAGGGTCCTAAGGAAGAGATTTTCGGAGAAATTGAGAGGAGAAAAAGGAGAAGAGAGCAATTGGAAAATTGGAGAAGAAGAATAGCAATTCCGAAGACGGAGCGCGGCAATTCCGATTCATAAACTAGTTCTTCCTTTTCTCATCATGTTTAGAACATTATTTAGGATGTTGTTTAGTTTCATTATGAACTAAATTTCTTTTTCTAGGGCTACGATGTAGCCGGATTATGATTGTTCAAATTCATTATGGTTTAATTCAATTTTGATGTTTATTCATATCTATGTTGAGTGTTTAATCTATTCTTAATGCTTGTGAAAGTGTGCGCGCCCTTTCTCATTGATTTGTGATTCAATTTGAGACTGAGAAGTGATAGTTGAATTAGACTTTGATTAAATACCATGAGATTGTCATAGGATAGAGATATCTATGAGGCTTGTGTGATACTATGAATTTCTTGTTCTTAATAAATCATGATAGGTTTGGAGTTTGAGACCGAGAGGTAAAAACTGGCTTGTTATGGTAGTTTGCTAATGCTTGAGAAAGATTAGTGATTACATTAGGGAAGTTTGTCATCAACATAGGAATAAACATTAGTTGATTAAATTTGATGTTTTGAGCAGGATTAATCCGGTGAAATCGAAAACCCTAGATATCCTAAAATATTGAATTTCTCCTTGTGAATTTCGTGCTTTGTGTTTATTTTAATTTGCTTTTAATTTATTGCATCTCCTAAATTTATTATTCAAATAGAATTGGGATTAAAGTAATTCGGTAATTAGTAGTATATAGTCCTCGTTGGGAACGATATCTTTTCATCACTTTATTACTTGAACCGGCTCGTGCACTTGCGAAAATAACCTATCAAGTTTTTGGCGCCGTTGCCGGGGACTATTTAGTCCTACTAATATCGAGTCAAATAATTCTAATTTTACTTTGAATTCTTTTTATTTATTATTATCTTTGTTTCTACTTTTCAGGAGTATTCTCTAGGTGCATGCGAAAGTTTGGAAGCGAAAACTTACTTTCTTTTGGTCCTGAAATCGAGCGTTCTTGTCGACGTAACAGAAGGGAAAAAAGAGAAGCAGTTAGACATTCGCAAGAAACTATGGGTGATACTGGTGGAATGAGAAACGAGAACAACCCGCCACCTGCGTTGCGGGACTATGCATTACCTACTGCAGTTGGTTTATATTCGGCCATAAGAAGACCGACTATGGCTGCAAACAATTTTGAGATTAAGACGGTGCAAATGCAGATGATCCAAGCAACTCAATTTAATGGGCTGCCTTCTGAGAATCCCAATGCTCATATTGCAAGTTTTCTTGAAATTTGCAATACATTCAAGTATAATGGCGTTACTGACGAAGCCATTCGCCTTGTACTATTCCCGTTTACTCTGAAGGATCGAGCAAGAGATTGGTTGACTTCCTTGCCTGCAGACTCAATCACTACTTGGGAGGATTTAGTACATAAATTTCTAGCAAAATTTTTCCCACCAGCAAAAACAGCAAAACTGCGTATAGAGATCAACAATTTTGCTCAACAAGATGGCGAAACATTATATGAAGCTTGGGAAAGATACAAGGAGCTGTTAAGGAAGTGCCCTCACCATGGATTGCCTAAGTGGATGATAGTCCACAATTTTTATAATGGGTTGAATGGCACTTCAAGAATTGTAATTGATGCATCTGCAGGAGGATCTTTCATGAAGAAATCTGAAGAAGAAGCTTATGAGTTGCTGGATGACGTAGCCACCAACAATTTTCAATGGCCAAGTGAGAGGACTGTATCAAAGAAAGCAGCTGGAGTTTTTGAGATTGATGCTTTGACTGCTTTGACTGCTCAGGTTGCCTCTCTCACTAAACAGCTTCAGAATAATCATTTGGCAGCCAATTCTATTCAGACTCCTCCAATTATGTGTGACTACTGTCAAGGAAACCATCCCACTGAAGAATGTCAAATAGGAGCTCTCACTCAGTATCAGCCAGAACAAGCACAATATATGGGGAATTACAACTGGCAACAAAACAACCCCTTCTCCAACACATTCAATCAGGGATGGCGTAATCATCCAAACTTCTTTTGGAGAAATAATCAAAATATGGGCCAGCCTCAGCAGGGAGTGCCACCTCAGGAGAAGAAGTCAGAATTAGAACAAGCTATACTCCAGCTAACTAAGCACACTGACAAGTTCATGGCTGATACCCAGACCAACTTCCAGAATCAAGCTGCACAGATCCGAAATTTAGAAGTTCAAGTTGGTCAGTTGGCCAACACGCTCAATGGTCGCCAACAAGGTAACTTGCCTAGCACTACGGAAGTTAATCCAAAAGAACAATGCAAGGCGATAACCTTGAGAAGTGGAAAAGAATTGGAGAATCCTTCAACGGTCGTAAAAGCTAATAAGGATGGTCAAGAGCAAACAGAAACCATCCCTGAAACTAGGCCATTGCCTCCTCAAGAACCAGGCATCAATGTTCCTTTTCCTCAGCGTCTCAAAAAGAGCAAACTTGATAAGCAATTTGCCAAATTCTTGGATGTTTTCAAGAAGCTTCACATCAACATCCCATTCGCTGATGCACTTGAACAAATGCCAAGTTATGTGAAGTTCATGAAAGATATCATATCAAACAAAAGGAAATTGGAGGACTATGAAACCATTGCACTTACAGAAGAGTGTAGCGCTATCATCCAGAGAAAATTACCACAGAAGCTCAAAGATCCAGGGAGTTTCACTATTCCTTGCTCTATTGGAAACTCTATTTTTGAAAAGGCATTGTGTGATCTTGGTGCCAGTATTAATTTAATGCCTTTGTCTATTTTCAGGAAGCTTGGATTAGGTGAAGCTAGACCTACTACAGTCTCATTGCAGTTAGCTGATCGATCTGTTAAACATCCGAGGGGAATTATTGAGGATGTCCTTGTTAAGGTGGACAAATTTATCTTCCCTGCAGATTTCATTGTATTAGACATGGAGGAGGATAAAGAAATCCCTATTATACTTGGAAGACCTTTCTTGGCTACCGGTCGAGCTCTCATTGATGTGCAAAAAGGTGAATTGCGGCTTAGGGTACATGAAGAAGAGGTAACTTTTAGCGTGTTCAATGCTATTAAGTACCCAGGTGTGAGTGACACTTGTTTCCGCGTTGATGCTCTTGATGCCTTGGTTTTTGAACACCTTGGCCAACCAAAAGAACCCTTGGAATTAAGTTTGGTTCATTCACATCCATCCCTCTTGGAAGATGAAGAAGTTGTGGAGTTTGTAAATTGGTTGGATTCTTTCGGTCCCAGCAATAGGAGATACTTTGAAGATTTGGGAACGGGTCCATCAAAACCACTTCCATCAATTGAGAAGCCACCAGTTCTTGAGCTTAAGGCTTTACCGGATCATTTACACTATACTTTTCTGGGAGAATCATCAACTTTACCGATTTTGATGGAGGATAATAGCAAGCTGTCGGTGGAGGCCCAAAGAAGACTTAATCCAACCATGAAATTTTTGCATAAAGAAAGAAAGTTTACAACGGATGACTTAACCTATGCTTATTCCACATCAATGAGGAGAATGACGAGGAAGAAGAAGATTGAGCACTCACGACCTTCGGTTGAGGAAGTATTTTTTCTCTTTTCTTTTCTTTCCTTTTTCTCTTCGTTTTTCTTCACATTGGGGACAATGTTTCGTTTAAGTTTGGGGGTAGCTGTTTTACCTTGGTATTTATATTTTATTTTATTTTATTTTGATGTTTTGTATATTTAGTCATTTAGGCTTGTTTATAATTTTCTTTGATGTTTAGGTAGGTCTTGTTTAGGTGGGTCTTAAAAAAAAAAAAAAAAAAAAAAAAAAAAAAAAAAAAAAAAAAAAGTGACCCTTTGAGCATTAATTTTAGTTTGAATCGTAGGAGGCCGATGATATGAAACTAATTGAAATTGTACATGGTTCTAAGAAGATGAAAACTGTTGCTTTTGTGTGTGTGCTTGATTCTTGTGTGGTTTTGCTATGCTCTGATTTCTTTGACACTTTTGAGCACCCGAGCTATAATCACTTAGATTATTTGTTATTTAGACAAAGTTTATGTTGGTTGAGTAACTTCTTAATATCAAAACGAACTCTAGAACCTATTTGATATTCACTTGAGGCGAAATCCCAGACTACACTTTGTCATGGACATGATTTAGGCCATCTTTGGATCGTTTGAGCCTTTCTAGCTGACCCTTTACATATGCATATCCCTAGTCACCCATTTGAGCTTAAGTTTTACCTTTTCTTTGTTACCCATATCTTTAAGCCTAGTTTTTTTTAATAATTTCCAACCTTTTAACCTTTAATCTTAAGCGTGTTGACCATTCTATGAATTATCTTGAGCTATGTTAAAGTTTGGGAGGATGGGTGGAGTTGAGAAAAAGTTTACAGTTGTTTGTTAGTTTATCCAAAAAAAAAAATAAAAATAAAAAAATAAAAACGAAAATATATATATATATATATATACATACATATATACGAAAAAATATATTAAAAAAAAAATGACAAAGTAAGTTGACATCAAGTTTGGGGGTGTTATTGGGAGTGTTAAGAAAGCTCCACAAAAGATCCTAGAATGGTTACATGTTTAGGGTGATTTGAGCCTCATTATTATCCATATCATACCGTTACCTTAGCCTAACATTACAAGCTTAAAAAGTCCTAATGATCCTTGATAATGTGTTTGTCGACATTAGTGGAGAGTGAGTTGAAAAATAGGCTTATGGAGTTCGAAAATTTTCTTTATCCTGAGATCTTCTCAAAAGTAATTGGCTGACATAAACCAATCCGAAGGCAGATGAGTAAGTGTTAAAAGCTTTGCACACACACACTCAAGGAATTCGGGGATGGTAAGATCATCATTTGAATTGAAATTCTACATGATTGTGATGGTTAGAGTTGTCTTTGAATCATATACTGTATGCAATATTTGAGGCCATTATGATGAAAAACTAAAATTTGATGCTCAATTCTTCATTTGTGTCTTTATTTTCTTTTGCTCGAGGACTAGCAAAGTCTCAAGTTTGGGGGTATTTGATAAGTTAGTTTTATACTAATTAATTGGATACTTTTAACTTATTATTTTGTTGGTTTTTAATTTGTTTCTAGGTTCTTTCACTTTGTTTTATTCTATTTTGTAGGATTTAGGTAAAAAGGTGGGTTCGTCATTTTTTCGGCGTAATTGGAGCTAAAATGGAGCGTTTGGCATGCTTTGGTGTGAAGATTGTGTTTTGAAGAGTATTGGGCGCCTACGCATCAATTTTATGGGGCCTAGGCGCTTGAATTGAGTTTTTCAGTACAAAAACCCGAGGGTTCAAGGCCTAGGCGCTGTTTCAGTAGCGCCTAGGCGCAAATCGTGAATCCCAGTTTAGGGCCTAGGCGCAGAAAAAGAGGGCCTAGGCGCCAATGCGGGATCTTGCGAGATTTGTTTTGATTCTCCGAATTTGAAATTCAAATTCCAAATCTTTCGATCCATGGCTATAAATAGAATCTTTTTAGGGTCCTAAGGAAGAGATTTTCGGAGAAATTGAGAGGAGAAAAAGGAGAAGAGAGCAATTGGAAAATTGGAGAAGAAGAATAGCAATTCCGGAGACGGAGCGCGGCAATTCCGATTCATAAACTAGTTCTTCCTTTTCTCATCATGTTTAGAACATTATTTAGGATGTTGTTTAGTTTCATTATGAACTAAATTTCTTTTTCTAGGGCTACGATGTAGCCGGATTATGATTGTTCAAATTCATTATGGTTTAATTCAATTTTGATGTTTATTCATATCTATGTTGAGTGTTTAATCTATTCTTAATGCTTGTGAAAGTGTGCGCGCCCTTTCTCATTGATTTGTGATTCAATTTGAGACTGAGAAGTGATAGTTGAATTAGACTTTGATTAAATACCATGAGATTGTCATAGGATAGAGATATCTATGAGGCTTGTGTGATACTATGAATTTCTTGTTCTTAATAAATCATGATAGGTTTGGAGTTTGAGACCGAGAGGTAAAAACTGGCTTGTTATGGTAGTTTGCTAATGCTTGAGAAAGATTAGTGATTACATTAGGGAAGTTTGTCATCAACATAGGAATAAACATTAGTTGATTAAATTTGATGTTTTGAGCAGGATTAATCCGGTGAAATCGAAAACCCTAGATATCCTAAAATATTGAATTTCTCCTTGTGAATTTCGTGCTTTATGTTTATTTTAATTTGCTTTTAATTTATTGCATCTCCTAAATTTATTATTCAAATAGAATTGGGATTAAAGTAATTCGGTAATTAGTAGTATATAGTCCTCGTTGGGAACGATATCTTTTCATCACTTTAATACTTGAACCGGCTCGTGCACTTGCGAAAATAACCTATCAAGTTTTTGGCGCCGTTGCCGGGGACTATTTAGTCCTACTAATATCGAGTCAAATAATTCTAATTTTACTTTGAATTCTTTTTATTTATTATTATCTTTGTTTCTACTTTTCAGGAGTATTCTCTAGGTGCATGCGAAAGTTTGGAAGCGAAAACTTACTTTCTTTTGGTCCTGAAATCGAGCGTTCTTGTCGACGTAACAGAAGGGAAAGAAGAGAAGCAGTTAGACATTCGCAAGAAACTATGGGTGATACTGGTGGAATGAGAAACGAGAACAACCCGCCACCTGCGTTGCGGGACTATGCATTACCTACTGCAGTTGGTTTATATTCGGCCATAAGAAGACCGACTATGGCTGCAAACAATTTTGAGATTAAGGCGGTGCAAATGCAGATGATCCAAGCAACTCAATTTAATGGGCTGCCTTCTGAGAATCCCAATGCTCATATTGCAAGTTTTCTTGAAATTTGCAATACATTCAAGTATAATGGCGTTACTGACGAAGCCATTCGCCTTGTACTATTCCCGTTTACTCTGAAGGATCGAGCAAGAGATTGGTTGACTTCCTTGCCTGCAGACTCAATCACTACTTGGGAGGATTTAGTACATAAATTTCTAGCAAAATTTTTCCCACCAGCAAAAACAGCAAAACTGCGTATAGAGATCAACAATTTTGCTCAACAAGATGGCGAAACATTATATGAAGCTTGGGAAAGATACAAGGAGCTGTTAAGGAAGTGCCCTCACCATGGATTGCCTAAGTGGATGATAGTCCACAATTTTTATAATGGGTTGAATGGCACTTCAAGAATTGTAATTGATGCATCTGCAGGAGGATCTTTCATGAAGAAATCTGAAGAAGAAGCTTATGAGTTGCTGGATGACGTAGCCACCAACAATTTTCAATGGCCAAGTGAGAGGACTGTATCAAAGAAAGCAGCTGGAGTTTTTGAGATTGATGCTTTGACTGCTTTGACTGCTCAGGTTGCCTCTCTCACTAAACAGCTTCAGAATAATCATTTGGCAGCCAATTCTATTCAGACTCCTCCAATTATGTGTGACTACTGTCAAGGAAACCATCCCACTGAAGAATGTCAAATAGGAGCTCTCACTCAGTATCAGCCAGAACAAGCACAATATATGGGGAATTACAACTGGCAACAAAACAACCCCTTCTCCAACACATTCAATCAGGGATGGCGTAATCATCCAAACTTCTTTTGGAGAAATAATCAAAATATGGGCCAGCCTCAGCAGGGAGTGCCACCTCAGGAGAAGAAGTCAGAATTAGAACAAGCTATACTCCAGCTAACTAAGCACACTGACAAGTTCATGGCTGATACCCAGACCAACTTCCAGAATCAAGCTGCACAGATCCGAAATTTAGAAGTTCAAGTTGGTCAGTTGGCCAACACGCTCAATGGTCGCCAACAAGGTAACTTGCCTAGCACTACGGAAGTTAATCCAAAAGAACAATGCAAGGCGATAACCTTGAGAAGTGGAAAAGAATTGGAGAATCCTTCAACGGTCGTAAAAGCTAATAAGGATGGTCAAGAGCAAACAGAAACCATCCCTGAAACTAGGCCATTGCCTCCTCAAGAACCAGGCATCAATGTTCCTTTTCCTCAGCGTCTCAAAAAGAGCAAACTTGATAAGCAATTTGCCAAATTCTTGGATGTTTTCAAGAAGCTTCACATCAACATCCCATTCGCTGATGCACTTGAACAAATGCCAAGTTATGTGAAGTTCATGAAAGATATCATATCAAACAAAAGGAAATTGGAGGACTATGAAACCATTGCACTTACAGAAGAGTGTAGCGCTATCATCCAGAGAAAATTACCACAGAAGCTCAAAGATCCAGGGAGTTTCACTATTCCTTGCTCTATTGGAAACTCTATTTTTGAAAAGGCATTGTGTGATCTTGGTGCCAGTATTAATTTAATGCCTTTGTCTATTTTCAGGAAGCTTGGATTAGGTGAAGCTAGACCTACTACAGTCTCATTGCAGTTAGCTGATCGATCTGTTAAACATCCGAGGGGAATTATTGAGGATGTCCTTGTTAAGGTGGACAAATTTATCTTCCCTGCAGATTTCATTGTATTAGACATGGAGGAGGATAGAGATATCCCTATTATACTTGGAAGACCTTTCTTGGCTACCGGTCGAGCTCTCATTGATGTGCAAAAAGGTGAATTGCGGCTTAGGGTACATGAAGAAGAGGTAACTTTTAGCGTGTTCAATGCTATTAAGTACCCAGGTGTGAGTGACACTTGTTTCCGCGTTGATGCTCTTGATGCCTTGGTTTCTGAACACCTTGGCCAACCAAAAGAACCCTTGGAATTAAGTTTGGTTCATTCACATCCATCCCTCTTGGAAGATGAAGAAGTTGTGGAGTTTGTAAATTGGTTGGATTCTTTCGGTCCCAGCAATAGGAGATACTTTGAAGATTTGGGAACGGGTCCATCAAAACCACTTCCATCAATTGAGAAGCCACCAGTTCTTGAGCTTAAGGCTTTACCGGATCATTTACACTATACTTTTCTGGGAGAATCATCAACTTTACCGATTTTGATGGAGGATAATAGCAAGCTGTCGGTGGAGGCCCAAAGAAGACTTAATCCAACCATGAAATTTTTGCATAAAGAAAGAAAGTTTACAACGGATGACTTAACCTATGCTTATTCCACATCAATGAGGAGAATGACGAGGAAGAAGAAGATTGAGCACTCACGACCTTCGGTTGAGGGAGTATTTTTTCTCTTTTCTTTTCTTTCCTTTTTCTCTTCGTTTTTCTTCACATTGGGGACAATGTTTCGTTTAAGTTTGGGGGTAGCTGTTTTACCTTGGTATTTATATTTTATTTTATTTTATTTTGATGTTTTGTATATTTAGTCATTTAGGCTTGTTTATAATTTTCTTTGATGTTTAGGTAGGTCTTGTTTAGGTGGGTCTTAAAAAAAAAAAAAAAAAAAAAAAAAAATTGACCCTTTGAGCATTAATTTTAGTTTGAATCGTAGGAGGCCGATGATATGAAACTAATTGAAATTGTACATGGTTCTAAGAAGATGAAAACTGTTGCTTTGTGTGTGTGCTTGATTCTTGTGTGGTTTTGCTATGCTCTGATTTCTTTGACACTTTTGAGCACCCGAGCTATAATCACTTAGATTATTTGTTATTTAGACAAAGTTTATGTTGGTTGAGTAACTTCTTAATCTCAAAACGAACTCTAGAACCTATTTGATATTCACTTGAGGCGAAATCCCAGACTACACTTTGTCATGGACATGATTTAGGCCATCTTTGGATCGTTTGAGCCTTTCTAGCTGACCCTTTACATATGCATATCCCTAGTCACCCATTTGAGCTTAAGTTTTACCTTTTCTTTGTTACCCATATCTTTAAGCCTAGTTTTTTTTAATAATTTCCAACCTTTTAACCTTTAATCTTAAGCGTGTTGACCATTCTATGAATTATCTTGAGCTATGTTAAAGTTTGGGAGGATGGGTGGAGTTGAGAAAAAGTTTACAGTTGTTTGTTAGTTTATCCAAAAAAAAAAATAAAAATAAAAAAATAAAAACGAAAATATATATATATATATATATACATACATATATACGAAAAAATATATTAAAAAAAAATGACAAAGTAAGTTGACATCAAGTTTGGGGGTGTTATTGGGAGTGTTAAGAAAGCTCCACAAAAGATCCTAGAATGGTTACATGTTTAGGGTGATTTGAGCCTCATTATTATCCATATCATACCGTTACCTTAGCCTAACATTACAAGCTTAAAAAGTCCTAATGATCCTTGATAATGTGTTTGTCGACATTAGTGGAGAGTGAGTTGAAAAATAGGCTTATGGAGTTCGAAAATTTTCTTTATCCTGAGATCTTCTCAAAAGTAATTGGCTGACATAAACCAATCCGAAGGCAGATGAGTAAGTGTTAAAAGCTTTGCACACACACACTCAAGGAATTCGGGGATGGTAAGATCATCATTTGAATTGAAATTCTACATGATTGTGATGGTTAGAGTTGTCTTTGAATCATATACTGTATGCAATATTTGAGGCCATTATGATGAAAAACTAAAATTTGATGCTCAATTCTTCATTTGTGTCTTTATTTTCTTTTGCTCGAGGACTAGCAAAGTCTCAAGTTTGGGGGTATTTGATAAGTTAGTTTTATACTAATTAATTGGATACTTTTAACTTATTATTTTGTTGGTTTTTAATTTGTTTCTAGGTTCTTTCACTTTGTTTTATTCTATTTTGTAGGATTTAGGTAAAAAGGTGGGTTCGTCATTTTTTCGGCGCAATTGGAGCTAAAATGGAGCGTTTGGCATGCTTTGGTGTGAAGATTGTGTTTTGAAGAGTATTGGGCGCCTACGCATCAATTTTATGGGGCCTAGGCGCTTGAATTGAGTTTTTCAGTACAAAAACCCGAGGGTTCAAGGCCTAGGCGCTGTTTCAGTAGCGCCTAGGCGCAAATCGTGAATCCCAGTTTAGGGCCTAGGCGCAGAAAAAGAGGGCCTAGGCGCCAATGCGGGATCTTGCGAGATTTGTTTTGATTCTCCGAATTTGAAATTCAAATTCCAAATCTTTCGATCCATGGCTATAAATAGAATCTTTTTAGGGTCCTAAGGAAGAGATTTTCGGAGAAATTGAGAGGAGAAAAAGGAGAAGAGAGCAATTGGAAAATTGGAGAAGAAGAATAGCAATTCCGGAGACGGAGCGCGGCAATTCCGATTCATAAACTAGTTCTTCCTTTTCTCATCATGTTTAGAACATTATTTAGGATGTTGTTTAGTTTCATTATGAACTAAATTTCTTTTTCTAGGGCTACGATGTAGCCGGATTATGATTGTTCAAATTCATTATGGTTTAATTCAATTTTGATGTTTATTCATATCTATGTTGAGTGTTTAATCTATTCTTAATGCTTGTGAAAGTGTGCGCGCCCTTTCTCATTGATTTGTGATTCAATTTGAGACTGAGAAGTGATAGTTGAATTAGACTTTGATTAAATACCATGAGATTGTCATAGGATAGAGATATCTATGAGGCTTGTGTGATACTATGAATTTCTTGTTCTTAATAAATCATGATAGGTTTGGAGTTTGAGACCGAGAGGTAAAAACTGGCTTGTTATGGTAGTTTGCTAATGCTTGAGAAAGATTAGTGATTACATTAGGGAAGTTTGTCATCAACATAGGAATAAACATTAGTTGATTAAATTTGATGTTTTGAGCAGGATTAATCCGGTGAAATCGAAAACCCTAGATATCCTAAAATATTGAATTTCTCCTTGTGAATTTCGTGCTTTGTGTTTATTTTAATTTGCTTTTAATTTATTGCATCTCCTAAATTTATTATTCAAATAGAATTGGGATTAAAGTAATTCGGTAATTAGTAGTATATAGTCCTCGTTGGGAACGATATCTTTTCATCACTTTATTACTTGAACCGGCTCGTGCACTTGCGAAAATAACCTATCAGCTATGGGCTTTAGAAAATGGAAAAATGTTAAAACGACCAAAATTCGTTATGAAGTAGCTGGTTTTAGACACTAAGTAGACCGTTGGATTACGATTAGAGGCATTTTTAAACTACCCAAATTGCATGAAATTTTGAGCCGGACCAATTTTGGCATAACAAAGAAGGCTATAGCCTTCGAAAAATGGAGAAAGTATTGAGAATACTATAAATCACCATCCAGAAGGCTTTTTTTGACACGAAGTGTACCATTGGACTGCTTCTTAAAACATGTTTTCGTGATTCAAATTTTAGAAATTTTGATCCGGACCAATTTTCTCTCAACAGAGAAGGCTACAGGCTTTGGAAATTAGAACAAATGTTGATACGACCATAACTCGTTATTATAATGTCGGTTTTAGACTCGAATTAGACCGTTAGATTACGATTGGGGGTATTTTTAAACTATCCAAATTGCATGAAATTTTGAGCCGGACTAATTTTGGCTTGACAAAGAAAACTATAGCCTTTGAAAAATGGAGCAAATATTGAGAATACTATAAATGACCAGACAAAAGGCTTTTTTGATACGAAGTAAACCATTGGACTGCTACTTAAAACATGATTTCATGATTCAAATTTCTAGAAATTTTGATCTAGACCAATTTTCTCTCAACAGAGAAGGCTATAGACTTTGGAAATTGGAGTTAATGTTGATACAACCATAACTCGTTATTACATTGTCAGTTTTAGACACGAAGTAGACCGTTAGATTGCTATTAAAATTATTTTTAATCAGTCCAAATTATATATAATTATTTGCCAGACCAATTTTGGGTCAACAGAGAAGGCTACAGCCTTTGGAAAATGAAGTAACTATTGAGAATACATTAATTTAGACTTTAGAAGTCGGTTTTAGATATGACGTAGACCGTTAGAATGCTATTTAAAACATGCTTTAACGATCCAAAGTTCTTGAAATTTTTTGCCGGACCAATTATTACTTAAATGATAAGGCTGTAGGCTTTAGAAAATGGAGAAATGTTAATATGACCAAAATTCGTGATCAAGTAGCCAGTTTTAGACGCAAAGTAGACCGTTAGATTATGATTGTAGAATTTTTTTCAACATTCCAAATTGAATGAAATTTTGAGCCAGACCAATTTTGGCTTGACGGAGAAGGCTATAGACTTCGAAAAATGGAGCAAACATTGAGAATACCATAAATCACCAACCAAAATGCTTTTTTTTTTTTTCACATGAAGTGGACCGTTGAACTGCTATTTAAAGCTTGTTTTAATGATCCAAAGTTCTAAATATTTTTAGCCGGACCAATTATTACTTAAATGATAAAGCTAAGGCTTTAGAAGATGGAGAAATGTTAATACGACCAAAATTCGTTATCAAGTAGCCGGTTTTAGATACGAAGTAGACCGTTGGATTACGATTGGAGGCATTTTTAAACTATCTAATTTGCATGACATTTTGAGCCGGACCAATTTTGGCTTGACGGAGAAGGCTTTAGCCTTCGAAAAATGGAGCAAATACTGAGAATACCATAAATCACCATCCATAAGGCTTTTTTTGACACGAAGTGTACCATTGGACTGCTACTTAAAGCATGTTTTCATGATTCAAATTTCTAGAAATTTTGATCCGGACCAATTTTCTCTCAACAGAGAAGGCATAGGCTTTGGAAATTGCAGCAAAGGTTGATACGACCATAACTCGTTATTACAATGTCAGTTTTAGACATGAAATAGACCGTTAGATTACGATTGGAGGCATTTTTAAACTATCCAAATTGCATGAAATTTTGAGCAGGACTAATTTTGGCTTGACGGAAAAGACTATAGCCTTCAAAAAATGGAGCAAATATTGAGAATACTATAAATCACCATCCAAAAGGCTTTTTTTGACACGAAGTGGACCGTTGGACTGCTACTTAAAACATGTTTTCATGATTCAAATTTCTAGAAATTTTGATCCGGACCAATTTTCTCTCAACAGAGAAGGCTATAGGTTTTGGAAATTAGAGTAAATATTGATACGACCATAACTCGTTATTACAATGTCGGTTTTAGACACGAAGTAGACCGTTGGATTGCTATTAAAATCATTTTCAATCAGTCCAAATTGTATAAAATTATTTCCCAGACCAATTTTGGGTTAATGGAGAAGGCTATAGCCTTTGGAAAATGAATTAACTATTGAGAATACATTAAATTAGACTTTAGAAGTCTGTTTTAGGAATGAAGTAAACCGTTAGAATGCTATTTAAAGTATGTTTTAATGATCCAAAGTTTTATAAATTTTTAGCCAGACCAATTTTTATCTAAATGATAAGGCTATAGGATTTAGAAAATGGACAAATATTAATACGACCAAAATTCGTTATGTATTAGCCGGTTTTCGATGCGAAGTAGACCATTGGATTACGATTACAGGAATTTTTAAACTGTCCTAATTGCATGAAATGTTGAGCTGGACCAATTTTGGCTTGACGGGAAAGGCTATAGATGTCGAAAAATAGTGCAAATATTGAGAATACCATAAATCACCAAAATACTTTTTTTGACACGAAGTGGACCGTTGGACAGCTATTTAAAGCTTGTTTTAATAATCCAAAATTCTAGATATTTTTAGCCGGGCCAATTATTACTTAAAGGATAAGGCTAAGGCTTTAGAAAATGGAGAAATGTTAATCCGACCAAAATTCGTTATGAAGTAGCCGGTTTTAGATACAAAGTATTCCGTTGGATTACGATTGGAGGCATTTTTAAACTATCCAAATTGCATGACATTTTGAGCCGGTCCAATTTTGACTTGACAGAGAAGGCTTTAGCTTTCAAAAAATGGAGCAAACACTGAGTATACCATAAATCACCATCAAAAAGGCTTTTTTTGATATGAAGTGGACCGTTGGACTGCTACTTAAAACATGTTTTCATTATTTAAATTTATTGAAATTTTGATCCGGACCAATTTTCTCTCAACAGAGAAGTTTATAGGTTTTGGAAATTAGAGCAAATGTTAACACGACCGTAACTCGTTATTGCAATGTCGGTTTTAGACACGAAATAGACCGTTGGATTGCTATTAAAATCATTTTCAATCAGTCCAAATTGTATAAAATTATTTGCCAGACCAATTTTGGGTCAAGGGAGAAGGCTATAGCTTTTGGAAAATGAAGTAACTATTGAGAACACATTAAATTTGACTTTAGAAGTCGGTTTTAGGTATGAAGTAAATCATTAGAATGCTATTTAAGTATGTTTTAATGATCCAAAGTTCTATAAAATTTTAGCCGGGCCAATTTTTACCTAAATGATAAGGCTATAGGCTTTTGAAAATAGACAAATATTAATACGACCAAAATTCATTATGTATTAGCCAATTTTAGACGCGAAATAGATCGTTGGATTACGGTTACAGGATTTTTTAAACTATCCCAATTGCATGAAATGTTGAGCCGGACCAATTTTTGCTTGACGGGGAAGGCTATAGATATCGAAAAATGGAGTAAATATTGATAATACCATAAATCAACAACCAAAATGCTTTTTTTGACACGAAGTGTACCGTTGGACAGCTATTTAAAGCTTGTTTTAATGATCCAAAGTTTTAGATATTTTTAGCCGGACCAATTATTACTTAAATGATAAAGCTAAGGCTTTAGAAAATGGAGAAATGTTAATCCGACCAAAATTTGTTTTGAAGTAGCCGGTTTTAGACATGAAGTAGACCGTTTTTTTACGATTGGAGGCATTTTTAAACTATCCAATTTGCATGACATTTTGAGCCGGACCAATTTTGGCTTGACGGAGAAGGCTTTAGCCTTCGAAAAATGGAGCAAATACTAAGAATATAATAAATCACCATCCAAATGGCTTTTTTTGACGCGAAGTGGACCGTTGGACTACTACTTAAAGCATGTTTTCATGACTCAAATTTCTAAAAATTTTAATCCGGACCAATTTTCTCTCAACAGAGAAGGTTATATGCTTTGGAAATTATAGCAAATGTTGATACGACCATAACTTATTATTACAATGTCGGTTTTTGACATGAATTAGACTGTTGGATTGCTATTAAAATCATTTTTAATCAGTCTAAATTGTATAAAATTATTTGCCAGACCAATTTTGGGTAAACGGAGATGGCGGATGCCTTTGGAAAATGAAGTAACTATTGAGAACACATTAAATTAGACTTTAGAAGTCGGTTTTAGGCATGAAGTAAACCGTTAGAATGCTATTTAAAGCATGTTTTAATGATCTAAAGTTCAAGAAATTTTTAGTCGGACCAATTTTTACTTAAATGATAAGGCTATAGGCTTTAGAAAATGGAGAAATGTTAAAACGACTAAAATTCGTTATGAAGTAGCCGGTTTTAGACACTAAGTAGATAGTTGGATTACGATTAGAGGCATTTTTAAACTATCCAAATTGCATGAACTTTTGAGCCGGACCAATTTTGACTTGACGGAGAAGGCTATAGCCTTCGAAAAATGGAGCAAATATTGAGAATATTATAAATCACGAAAAGGTTTTTTGGGCATGAAGTGGACCATTGGTCTGCTACTTAAAACATGTTTTAATGTTTCAAATTTCTAGAAATTTTGATACAGACCAATTTTCTCTCAACAGAGAAGGCTATAGGCTTTGGAAATTGGAGCAAATGTTGATACGACCATAACTCGTTATTACAATGTCGGTTTTAGACACGAAGTAGACCGTTGGATTGCTTTTAGAATCATTTTTAATTAGTCCGAATTGTATAAAATTATTTGCCAGACCAATTTTCGCTCAATGGAGAAAGCTATAGCCTTTGGAAAATTAAATAACTATTGTAAACACATTAAATTAGACTGTAGAAGTTGGTTTTAGGTATGAAGTAAACCGTTAGAATGTTATTTAAAGCATGTTTTAATCATCTAAAGTTCTAGAAATTTTTAGCCGGATTAATTTTTCCTTGAATGATAAGGCTATAGGCTTTAGAAAATGGAGAAATGTTAAAACGACCAAAATTTGTTATGAAGTAGCCGGTTTTAGACACTAAGTAGACCGTTAGATTACAATTAGAGGCAATTTTAAACTATCTAAATTGCATGAAATTTTGAGCCGGACCAATTTTGGCATGACAGAGAAGGCTATAGCCATCAAAAAATTGAGAAAATATTGAGAATACTATAAATCACCATCCAAAAGGCTTTTTTTGACACGAAGAGGACCGTTGGACTGCTACTTAAAACATGTTTTCATGATTCAAATTTTTAGAAATTTTGATCCAGAGCAATTTTCTCTCAACAGAGAAGGCTATAGGCTTTGGAAATTAGAACAAATGTTGATACGACCATAACTCGTTATTAAAATGTCGGTTTTAGACACGAAGTAGACCGTTAGATTACAATTGGAGGCATTTTTAAACTATCCAAATTGCATTAAATTTTGAGCCGGACTAATTTTGGCTTGACGAAGAAGACTATAGCCTTCGAAAAATGGAGCAAATATTGAGAATACTATAAATCACCATAGAAAAGGCTTTTTTTGATACGAAGTGAACCATTGGACTGCTACTTAAAGCATGTTTTCATGACTCAAATTTCTATAAATTTTGATCCGGACTAATTTTCTCTCAACAGAGCAGGCTATAGACTTTGAAAATTGGAGCAAATGTTGATACGACCATAACTCGTTATTACAATGTCGGTTTTAGACACAAAGTAGACTGTTGGATTGCTATTAAAATCATTTTTCATTAGTCCAAATTGTATAAAATTATTTGTCAGACCAATTTTGGGTCAATGGAGAAGGCTATAGCCTTTGAAAAATGAAGTAACTATTGAGAACACATTAAATTAGACTTTAGAAGTCGGTTTTAGCTATAGAGTAAACCGTTAGAATACTATTTAAAGCATGTTTTAATGATCCAAAGTTTTAAAAATTTTGAGTCAAACCAATTTTAACTTAAATGATAAGGCAATAGGCTTTAGAAAATGTAGAAATATTAATACGACTAAAATTCGTTATGAAGTAGCCGGTTTTAGACGTGAAGTAGACCGTTGGATTACGATTACATGCATTTTTAAACTATCCAAATTGCATGAAATTTTGAGCCGGACTAATTTTGACTTGACGGAGAAGGCTATATAGCCTTCGAAAAATGGAGTAAATACTGAGAATACAATAAATCACCATCCAAAAGGATTTTTTTGACACGAAGTGAACCGTTGGATTGCTACTTAAACCATGTTATCATGATTCAAATTTCTAGAAATTTTGATCTGGACCAATTTTCTATCAACAGGGAAGGCTATAGGTTTTGAAAATTGTAGCAAATATTGATACGACCATAACTCGTTATTACAATGTCGATTTTAGACACAAAGTAGACCGTTGGATTGCTATTAAAATCATTTTTAATTAGTTCAAATTGTATAAAATTATTTGCCATACCAATTTTGGGTCAACGGAGAAGGCTATAGCTTTTGGAAAATGAAGTAACTATCGAGAACACATTAAATTCGACTTTAGAAGTCAATTTTAGATATGAAGTAGACTGTTAGAATACTATTTAAAGCATGCTTTAACGATCCAAAGTTCTTGAAATTTTTAACCGGACCAATTGTTACTTAAATGATAAGGATTTAGGCTTTAGAAAATGGAGAAATGTTAATACGACCAAAATTCGTGATGAAGTAGCCGGTTTTAGATGCGAAGTAGGCCGTTGGATTACGATTACCGGCATTTTTAAACTACCCAAATTGCATGAAATTTTGAGCCGGACCAATTTTGGCTTGTCGGAGAAGGCTGTAGACTTCGAAAAACGGAGCAAATACTGAGAATACCATAAATCACCAACCAAAATGCTTTTTTTGACACGAAGTGGGCTGTTGGACAACTATTTAAAGCTTGTTTTAATGATTCAAATCTCTAGATGTTTTTAGCCAGATCAATTATTACTTAAATGATAAGGCTAAGGCTTTAGAAAATGGAGAAATGTTAATACGACCAAAATTCGTTATGAAGTAGCCGGTTTTAAACGCGAAGTAAACCATTGGATTATGATTACATGTATTTTTAAACTATCCAAATTGCATGAAATTTTGAGCCGGACTAATTTTGGCTCGACAGAGAAGGTTATAGCCTTCGAAAAATAGAGCAAATACTAAGAATACAATAAATCACCATCCAAAAGGCTTTTTTTGACGCGCAGTGGACCGTTGAACTACTACTTAAAGCATGTTTTCATGACTCAAATTTCTATAAATTTTGATCCGGACCAATTTTCTCTCAACAAAGAAGGCTATAAGCTTTGAAAATTGGAGCAAATGTTGATACGACCATAACTCGTTATTACAATGTCAGTTTTAGACACAAAGTAGACCGTTGGATTGCTATTAGAATCATTTTTAATTAATCCAAATTGTATAAAATTATTTGCCAGACTAATTTTGGGTCAACGGAGAAAGCTATAGCCTTTGGAAAATGAAGTAACTATTGAGAACACATTAAATTAGACTTTAGAAGTTTGTTTTAGATATGAAGTAGATCGTTAGAATGCTATTTAAAGCATGTTTTAATGATTCAAAATTCTAGAAATTTTTAGCCGGGCCAATTTTTACTTAAATGATATGGCTATAAGTTTTAGAAAATGGAGAAATGTTGATACGACCATAATACGTTATAAAGAAGTCGGTTTTAGACATGAAGTAGACTGTTGGATTACAATTAAAAGCATTTTTAAAATATACAAATTGCATGAAATTTTGAGCCGGACTAATTTTGGCTTGATGGAGAAGGCTATAGCATTCGAAAAATGGAGAAAATATTGAGAATACCATAAATCACCATCCAAAAGACTTTTTTTGACACGAAGTGAACCGTTGGACTGCTACTTAAAGCATGTTTTCATGATTCAAAATTCTAAAAATTTTGATCCGGACCAATTTTCTCTCAATAGAAAAGGCTATAGGCTTTGGAAATTGGAGCATATGTTGATATGACCATAACTTGTTCTTACAATGTCGATTTTAGGTACGAAGTATATCGTTGGAATGCTATTAAAATCATTTTTAATTAGTCCAAATTATATAAAATTATTTACCAGACCAATTTTGGGTCAACAGAGACGGCTATAGCCTTTGGAAAATAAAGTAACTATTGAGAACACATTAAATTAGATTTTAGAAGTCGGTTTTAGATATAAAGTAGGCTGTTAGAATGCTATTTAAAGCATATTTTAATGATCCAAAGTTCTTGAAATTTTTAGCCAGACTAATTTTTACTTAAATGATAAGGCTAAGGCTTTAGAAAATGGTGCAAATGTTGATACGACTATAATACATTACAAAGAAGTCGGTTTTAGACATGAAGTAGACCATTTGATTGTGATTAAATGCATTTTTAATATATTTAAGTTGCATGAAATTTTGAGCCAGGCCAATTTTGGCTCGACGGAGAAGACTATAGCCTTCAAAAAACGGAACAAATATTCAGAATACCATAAATCACAATCCATAAGGCATTTTTCGACATGAAGTGGACCGTTGGAGTGCTCTTTAGAGCATATTTTCATGATCCAATATTCTAAAAATTTTGATCCGGACCAATTTTATCTCGACGGGGAAGGCTATGAAAAATGAAGCAAATGTTGATAAGACCATAACTTGTTATTACAATGTCTGTTTTAGACACAAAGTATACCGTTGAATTGCTTTTAAAATCATTTTTAATATTCCAAATTGTATAAAATTATTTGCTGGATCAGTTTTGGATCGATGGAGAAGGCTATAGCCTTTAGAAAATGAAGTAACTATTGAGAACATGTTAAATCACACTTTAGAAGTCGATTTTAGATATGAAGTAGACCATTAGAATGTTATTTAAAGTATGTTTTAATGATCCAAAGTTCTAGAAGTTTTTAACCGGACTAATTTTTACTTAAAGGATAAGGCTATAGGCTTTAGAAATGAAGCAAATGTTGATACGGCCAAAATTCGTTATAAAAAAGTCGGTTTTTGACACGAAGTAGACCGTTGGATTGTGATTAAAAGCATCTTTAAATTATCCAAGTTGCATGAAATTTTGAGCCAGTCCAATTTTGGCTCGACGGAGAAAGCTATAGCCTTTGGAAAATAGAGTAATTATTGATATTACCTTAAATCACAATCCAGAAGGCATTTTTTGACACGAAGTGGACCATTGGAATACTATTTAAAGCATGTTTTAATGATCCACAGTTCTATAAAATTTTAGCCATACCAATTTTCTCACACTAGAGAAGGCAATAGGCTTTGAAAAATGGAGGAAATATTTGTACGACCATAACTCCTTCTTAAGATGTCGGTTTTAGACACGAAGTAAACCATTAGATTGTTATTAAAAGCATTTTAAATTATCCAAAATGTATGAAATCTTGAGCCGGACCAATTTTGGGTCGATGAAGAAGGCTAAAGCATTTGGAAAACAGTGTAAATATTTAAAATACGTTAAATGACACTTTAGAAGTCAGTTTTAGATATGAAGTAAACCGTTAGAATACTATTTAAAGCATGTTTTAATGATCCAAAGTTCGAGAAATTTTTAGCCGGCCCAATTTTTACTTAAAGGACATGATTAGGCCTTAGAAAATAGAGTAAATGTTGATACGATTCCAATTGCAAGAAATTTTATGTTGGACCAATTTTCACTTGACGGACAAGGTTATAGCATTTAGAAAACGGAACAAATATTGAAGTTACTAATTCACTATTAAGAAGTAAGCATGGGACAAAGTATTTAGTTGCAATTCAATGTAAAACATCTTTTAAAGGTCCCAAACTAAAGGAATTTTAGCCAGACCAATTTTGACCCTACAGAAAAGGCTATAGCCTTTGGAGAAATTTAGCTAGTGTTGAAACGACCATAATAAACTTGTCTAAATTCAATCTTATACATAAGTAGGGTGTTCGAATGCTAATAAAAACACTTTTAAATAATCTCTAATTAAATAACATTTGAGGCACACCATTTTTGCCTCACGGAAAGGCTATTATCTTTGGAAAACGGAGCTAATATTAAGAAAATCATAATTATTAAAAAGTTGGTTTTAAACACGAAATAGTGTTCGAGTCCCTGTCCTATGAATAAAATATACTATAAGTGTTTATATAGATAATGTTATATAGACAATAATAAATATTATAGAATATAATATAATGTATCATGTATTTATTTAAATATAAACAAAATACATATATTATGTGTTTTTAAATCTATATTGTATTATATACAATTATGCGCACGGCTTTCAATCCGTGCACAAGTTTACATTCTCAGTAGAAAACGTAACAAATATATAGGCATAAGTATATATTCACATGTTATATATAATTCATAATAAATTTTCATATTAATAGTATAATTGGAGCGAATATTTCCGTAACTCATTATTTATTTGAAAGACGATTTCAGACACAAAATATATTATTGAAATTTATATTAAAAGCATCTTTTAATGATTTCAAATGCAAAAAATTTTAAGTTGTACCAATTTTTCCTCAACAAAGAAAGCTATAGCCTTTGAAAAATAGAGCGAATGTTAAGACGAGCATAACTCGCTAGTAAGAAATAGGTTTCTAATATAAAGTAGACTGTTGTATTGAAAACATCTTTTAATGATATCAAACGCAATAAATTTAAAGTTGGATAAATTTTGGCTCGACGAAATAGGTCATAACCTTTGTAAAACAAAGCGAATGTCATGAGGACCACAACTCACTATTCGGAAGTTAGTTTTAGACATGAAGTAGACTGTAAGAATGCTATTAAAAGCATATTTTAACGATCTCATTTGCAAGAAATTTCGAACTGGATAATTTTAGCTCGAAGGAGAAGTTTATAGCCTCAGGAAAACCGAGTGAATGTAGAGACAACTGCATCTCACTATTCAAAAGTCGGTTTTGAACATGAAACAAAGGACACGAAGTAGACTGCAAGAATGCAATTGAAAGCATACCAAACCAATTTTTGCTCGACGGACAAGGCTGTAGCTTTGGAAAATGGAGTGGATGTTGAGACGACCATAACTCACTTAAAAAGTTGGTTTAAGACACTTATTATACCATCATAATTCTATGTAAATCATCTTTTAAGGACCCGAAATGCAAGAAATTTTACTAATTTTAACTCAACGCAGAAGGCTATAAACTTTGGAAATTATAGCTAATGTTGAAACGACCATATCACAAACATGAAGTAGGTTGCTCAAAAGCTAATTAAAGAACTTTTAAATGATCTCATATGAAAAAACATTTGAGCCTCACCATTTTTGCTCGACAGAGAAGGCTATTGCCTTACAAAAACAATATGAATATTGAGATGACTATAACTCATTATTTAAAAGTCGGACTCAGACACGTAGTAGACCATTTGAATAATATTAAAAGTCCCGTTCAATTGTCCCGACTACAAGAAATTTTAAAACTGGCTAATTTTGGCTCAACGGAAAAGGCTTTAATCTTTGAAAGACAGAGCGAATGTTAAGACGATTATAACTCACTATTAAGAAGTCGCTTTAAGACGTGAAATACATCCTCAGAATTAAAACATCTTTTAAAGATCTCAAATTTAAGACGTATTAAACCAGACCAATTTTAACTCTGCGGAGAAGGCTATAGCCTTTGAAAAATAGAACTAATGTTGAAACGACCATAACTCACTTGTTGGAATTCGCTCTTATACATGAAGTAAGCCATTCGAATGCTAATAAAAACACTTCTAAATAATCTCTAATGATATAACTTTTGAGGGACACTATTTTTGGCTCGACAGAGAATGCTATATCTTCAGAAAATGTGCGAATATTAAGAAGATCATAACTCACTATTTGGAAATCAAATTTAGAGACAAAGCAGACCATTGGAGAGTTACTAAAAGGACATTTTAATTATCTTGAATGCAATAAATTTTAAGCCATACCAATTTGGACTCGTCGGAAGAGACTATAGTCTATGGAAAACATAGCAAATGTAGAGATGACTATTACTCGCTATTAAAAGTCAATTTTGAACACGGAAAAGTGTGTGAGTCCATTTTCGAAGAATAAAACGTACTAGAAGTACTTATATAGAGTAAGAGGAACCCCTTTACCTTGCTCCCCTGATAGAAGGCCTGAATTCGCGGATATTAACCGGGAAAACATCGTACAGTCAGTATCAGAATACTCTAAAATATAATACACTATAATGTAGTATTTATTTATTTATAAATATATTACCTACGTTATATATACAATGTATACATATAATTATGGGCACGACTTTGAACTCATGCGCATGTTTACGTTTTCAAAAGAAAACATAACGTATACATAGTTGTATATATATTGTGTGTAATATTATATAGTTTCATTTATTATGTATTATTCGTAATAAAATTTTTATATAAAGATAATATAATAGCGTCTTTTTGGAGCAACTGTTACCGTAAGTGTTACCGTAACTAATTATTTGAAAGACTTCATACACGAAATATACCATAAAAATATTAAAACCATCTTTTAATGATCCCAAATGCAAAACATTTTGACTTGGAATAATTTTTCCTCAACAGAAAAAGCTATAACCTTTGGAAAACTGAAGGAACATTAAGATGAGCATAACTCACTATTTATAAGTCAGTTTCAGACATGAAATAGACCATTGGAATGCTATTGAAAGTACCTTATTATGATTTTAATTGCAATAAATTTCAAATAGGATCAATTTTTACTCGACGGAAAAGGATATCGCATTTGGAAAATGGAAGAAATATAGAGACGGCTATAACTCACTACTCAAAAGTTGATTTTGGACACAAAGTATACCGTAGGAATGCTATTAAAAGCGTCTTTTAAGGATCTCAAGTTCAAGATATTTTAAGTTACACAAATTTTGACTCGTAACAGAATGCTCTTGCCTTTGGAAAATGGAGCGTATGTTGAGATGACCATAAGTCACTATTTGAAAGTCGGTTTCAGACAAAAATTAGACTGTTGGAATGCTATTGAAAGCATCTATAGATAATCCCAAAAAAAAAAAAATTTTTGAGCTGGATCAATTTTTGCTCGATAGACAAGGCTATAGCCTTTGAAAAACGGAATAAATGTTGGGACGACAATATTCACTATTTGAAAGACAGTTTCGGACATGAAATATACCTTGGAATGTTATCAAAAGCATCTTTTAATGATTCAACTATAAAAAATTTCAAGCCGGATCAATTTTTCCTCAATAGAGAAGGCTATAGCTTTTGGAATACGAAGTGAGTATGGAGACTTTGAGATGCTGTTGAAATTTTTTTTTTTTTTTTTTTATGATTCTAAATGCAAGAAATTTTAAGCCAAACCAACTTTGGCTTGACAGAAAAGTCATGGCCTTTGTAAAACGAAGCGCATGTTGAAAAGATCATATGTCACTATTCGAAGTCAGTTTTAGATATGGAATAGACCATACAAATGTTATTGAAAGTATATGTTAACGATCTCGAATGCAAGATATTTCGAACCGGATAAATTTTGACTCATAAGAGAAGGCTCTAGCCTTTGAAAAATGGATCAAAATGGAGATGACAATGACTCACAATTAAGAAATTTGTTTCAAACATGAACTAGACTATTAAAATGCTATTGAAAGCATTTTTTTATTATTCCAATTGCAAAAACTTTTGAGTTGGACTAATTTTTGCTCGACCGAAAAGGCTATATCATTTGTAAAATGGGACAAATATTGAGACCATCATAACTTACTATTCAAAAGTCGGTTTAAGACACGAAATATACCATTGGAATGCTATTAAAAGCATATTTTAATGATCTCAACTGCAAGAAACTTCGAGCCACTTCAATTTTTGCTCGACAGAAAAGGCTATAGCCTGTAAAAAATAGAATAAATGTAGAAATGACCATAACTCATTATTCAGAAGTTAGTTTTAGACATGAAGTGAACCGTTTGAATGTTATTAAAAGCATCTTTTAGTGATCTAATATGCAAGAAATTTCGAATCGGGTCAAATTTTTGTTCGACAGAGATGGCTATAGCTTTTGGAAAATTGAGTGAATATGAAGATGTCTATAACTCACAATTAAGAAGACGGTTTCAAGCACGAATTAGGTTGTTAGAATGCTATTGAAAGCAACTTTTTTATGATCCCAACGGCAAGAAATTTTGAGTCAGATCAATTTTTACTCGATCGAGAATACTATAACCTTTGAAAAATGGAGTGAATGTAGGGATGATCATAATTCACTATTCAGAAGTTGACATGAGACACAAAGTAAACTGTTAGAATGCTACTAAAAGCATCTTTTAGTGATCCAATATGCAAAAAAATTCAAATCCAGTCAAATTTTTGTTCGACAAAAAAGGCTATA
The DNA here is from genome assembly GCA_038430175.1 of Ficus hirta. Lineage (NCBI taxonomy): Eukaryota > Viridiplantae > Streptophyta > Magnoliopsida > Rosales > Moraceae > Ficus > Ficus hirta. The sequence goes on along the minus strand of CM076588.1, from coordinate 19,798,775 downwards.
GCTTTTGGAAAATGGAATGAATATAAAGATGACTATAACTCATAATTAAGAAGTCGGTTTCAAGCACGAATTAGGTTGTTGGAATGCTATTGAAAGCAACTTTTTTATGATCCTAACAGTAAGAAATTTTGAATACTCAACCGAGAATGCTATAGCCTTTGAAAAATGGAGTGAATATTGAGACGATCATAATTCACTATTCAAAAGTCGATTCGAGACACGAAATAAACCATTAGAATGCTACTAAAAGCATAAATGCCTTCAAGAAGAATATAAAGACCATATCACTTCGAGTAGTTTTCTTTTCAGGACACATAACAATACGAAGATCTATAATATATATATATATATATAGAAAGGAGAATGAGGTAGGAGAAGACAAAAATTTTTGTTCCAACTTGCATGTTTGTTTTTTTTTTTTTTATATATATTTTGTTTGTGTTTTTATCTCTAATATATATATATATATATATATATATATCCACACAAAGTCTCGTATCAAGTTCCGTATGGTATCCAACATGAGAACTTCATTTATTATGAATGTGAACTTCAATTACTAGGAACGTGAATTTATGTAGAAGGAAATGTAGCTAAGGAGAATGTGAATTCCCCTCATTTTACATTTACTTATACATAAATTCACATTTCTAATAACTGAAGTTCACATCTGTCGGATACCATCCGGTAGTTTTGTACTCAATCAAAAGTTTAGCCAAATCCAGTGCAAAATGGATCTCTTTTATCATAATAATTTAAATCTATTGGTTTAGTATTAGTCCACATGCTTTGTTATTTTTCTTACACCTCTTAACTTCATGTGTTTATATCTATTACATACTTTTAACTAATTAATTGCTTTATCTTTAATAAAATTATCTCATTAATTGTTATATTATAGACCAATTACTTCAATAACAAAAACGAAAAAAAAAAAAATTACACTTCATGATTTAACTTTGTTTGCTATTGTTTTCCCCTCTTTTTTCAACCTTTGGCTTTTTATGTTTTTTATTTTTATTTTTTTAAGTTGTAAATTCGCAAGTTATATATGCTATTATATAAATTATATAATAAAAATTAGAACTTAATTATATAAATTTTTTGGAATAATCAAAGGAGGTGTGAGAAGTAGATAGTTGACATTAAAATTTAATTAACAGGTAGTTCAAAAAATGGGTGGAAAAAGTAAACCGAGGGATGTCAATTGATGCCCCCTTTAATAAAATATTTATGACTAAATTAGTCATTAGTAAATAAAAGTCTTTTTTAGTCACTTAATCTAATTGATGGTCTAACTTTTTTTATTTTAGAAAATTATCATTTGTCATATTTTAAATTTGATCAATTAGTAATTGATTATGAAATTTGGTGATTGACTAATGATCAATCAGTGATCGACTATGAAATTTGATGATTTACGTTATGATTAATCAATGATTGATCGTAAGACAATCACTGATTGACTATTATGTGATCAATCACTGATTGACCATTTAAGACAATTGATTAACCATAGTAGAAAAAATAGCGTCTTAATGAATTTTGAAAAATTTCAACTATTTATTAAAAAACGTCTTTAAAAAAAGGCTATTTAGCTAAAAATCCTTTATAATTTTGTCTACGATCATCAATGATTATACAAAAAAAAAAAAAAGAAAAAAAAAAGTGAGAAAAGTAACCATTGAAACTTTATAGATTTTAACGAGTTTAATACCCGTGCTATTCACGGGGAATGTAGGGGAAAAAATAAAAAGAAATAATTGATTATTATATCATAAGATTACTTATCAAGAATAACTAAAATGTTATTCAACTTTGTCTTCAGTAGCTATCAGGTGAGATGTTTGGGAATATATATACTGTGGAAAAAATTAATAAGAAGAAAGGAGAAATAACATAAAGGAAAAAATAGTAAGAAAATAGTAAGTAGTAAGAACAGTAAAGAGGTGGAATAACCGATGAAGACAGAAAAGAGGACCAAAAACTGAACTTTGGAAAACCGAAATAGAAAAATTAAAAGGAGACAGAAAACAGTAAGAATAGAAAACTGTAAAGAAAGGAAAAATAAGAAAATACTAAAGAGTAAAGAAAATAAGCTAAACAGTAATATGTTCAATATGATTTTATTATCAAAAGAACATAGAGATTATAATTCCCAAATATTCACAGCAACAATAAAGACTATCAAATAATATATAACAGTTATTTAACATAGACTTTGAATAATATTAAATTCAGCAACATATACCAAATTAAGTAATATATTTAGTATATGGATTATAATATATATAAATAGATATCATCATAGCATGTTATAATATTTGGACGAAAATCTTGTAAAAAAACATTTAAAATATCAAGAAAAGAAAAGAAAGACAGAAAAGGGAGGGGGGGACCAAACATTCATCACAACAACAGTAACATTCACAGCAGTTAAAAAAAAACTGGCAAATCATATAATATAATCATCTAACTTATAATAAGAATAATAATCACAAAATATAAAAAAAATAATATTAATATTTTAGTCAGAGGGGGGACGGACAGAAACGGAGGGGGAAAAAAAAACTAAACATAATAACAAAACTATTCCTTCTATAATATCATTATAATGATAATATCAATAATTATAAAGCAGGTAATTGTAATATAATAAAGGAAGAATAAATTCTAAATAAGAGACATGAATATGAATAATACCTGATTAAAAATGGTAGCTTTGCATAGAAATGAAGATGTGAAGATGATTAGTTTTCAGGAAAGAGCAGAATAGAAGATTTCGGTTAACAATTAAAGAAGGTTCAAAGGAGAGCAATTAAGAAGGTTTTACAGAGACAATAATAGTAACATATGAGAATAAGGTAATAAATGAGGAAAAAAAGTATTTATAAGAGAAAATTTGCTAAAAAATTTATTTCCAAAAAGTTTCATAAAAAAAAGTCGGTCAAAAAGAGAGATAATAAATTTTCAACAGATATAAAGACAAAAATACATTAACTCACAATAAATCACAAAAATTAAAAATATTAAAAATATTAATGACAGATTTAAAGATACGAAAAATCTTAGTCAAAATAATTATCACGCTGTAAATAACAGAGGTAAAGCAAATAGCAATATTCCAACCAAAACAAAATGATATAGAAGCATTAAATACCCATGACAGATAAGCAAAGACAGAAGATAATATCAAATGACAGAAACTACATGAATAATCTAGAAAATTGAGTAATCAGAAAATCTAACAATCCATTCAAACCTAACTAAATCATAAAATTGAAACATCAAATATGAGAGAAAATCAGAAACGGGAAAAAAATTTGGACTCAAAATCAAGACACTATTAGCCGAGGGGAAAAACCAAAAAAATAAACAAATACAAACATTATAGAAACAAAATCTTCAATATATTACTTCGTATTCCCAATCAGCCATGTCAATAGCTTTGTCACTGCAATCTACAGAAAAAAATAACAGAAATCAAAAACTCAAAATCAAGTAATATATGAAATAAAAATAATAATAATAATAAGAAAAAAAACAAAAGAAAAAAATAAAATAGGAAATCCTTGTCTGTGATTATATATATACACACACACACGGAGAGAAAAAAAAAATCTTAAAAAACAGATACAAAAATAATGAGGGAGAAAAAAATGTAAACAAACAATTTCTATTTAATAATTGAGGAAAAAAAATCCGAAAAAAAAAACTAAAATAAGAATAACACAAATAAAGATCAATCTTAAATCTCAATAACAAAAAAATGACATATAAAATTTACGCAAAAAATAACAAACGATGAAAAAAAAAAGGTGGAAGAAAATAATAAAAATTAAAACTTAAACTTGTAAAAGAAAAAATGAACAACAACTAAAAAATAACATAATTATACAAAACCTAAATGAGTAATAAAGAAAAAACCGAGAATCAAAATTAAGGGGAAAAAAATTTAACATACGGATGAGGAAAAATAAACAATGAACAGTTCATAGAAATAATGAATAAAATGGATCAAAAATGGAAATAAGAAAAAAATATCAAAACCTAGAATTCCAAAAATATAAATCCAAACAATGAGAGAAGAAAGAAACCGGTACAATAGTCAAAAAACTGAAACAAACAAAATAAAACCAAAAAGTTTCTTTTTTTTTTTTTCTACATGCATACACCGGTAGAAGAAAAAAAAAAAGGCGAAAAACCGAAAAAAATTCGGACCACAAATAACAATAGCAGAGGAGAGCAAAAAAATTCCAACAACACAATGAAATTAAAATGCTAAAGTTTTAAAACAAAAATACATGAATAATAGAGGACCAAAAAAATATTGCACAACCTAACTCGAAAATACCCAAAAAAACCCCAAAATCAAAACCTAGAGTTTGACAAAAATTATTCATACCCGGACAAAAATAAAAAGAAAACCTATCAATAGTAGATCCACAAACTGAAAAATGAAATAATTTCAAGGAGGGGGGAGAGAGGGGGGAATAAGGAATCGAAAAATGAAGTTTGAAAAATCAAAAATCCAAAAAAAAAAAAAAAAAAAGGGAAAACAACAAACAAAGAGCAAATAAAAACATAATAAACATCAAAGAGAGACAACAAAAAATGAGAGGAGAGCAGCAGAAAGGGTAAGAGCAAGCAAAAATAGGGTTTGGAAAACAATAAAAATAAAATGCTAGACTTCGAACACAAAAATGCATGAAATATAAAGAAGGAAATAATATTATACAACCTAACTCAAAAATACCCAAAAATACTCCAAAATCAAAACCTAGGGTTTAAAAAAATTTCATCATATTCCGGCCAAAAAAAAAATCCGATCAACATTAGATGCACATACTGGAAAATGATGAAAGATCAAGGAAGAGGAGGGGGGAGGAGAGAAGAATAAGAAATCGGAAAATAAGATTTGAAAAATTGAAAATCCAAAACAAAAACACAAACAAAGAACAAACAAAAACACAAAGAACATCAAAAACATACAACCAAAAATGAGAGGAGAGTGGCAGACAGAGCAAGAGCAAGCAAAAATAGTGTTTGGAGACCAAAAACCCAAAAACTGAGAAGAAAGAAAGAGAAGAACAGAGAGAGCGAGAAAGAGAGAGAAGAAAATGAATAGTTAAGAGAGAATGGAGCAAATGAGAGAGAGGCGGTGAACAACCCAAGGAGAACACCAAATTTAGGGTTTCGGGGGCAAAAAAGGCAAGTTACTGTGGACAATGCAACCGGTAGAGACAATCAGGAGGGCAAAAGCATCAAAACACTACAAAGAGGGTAAAACCGTCATTTTACTGTGCAGCTGAGGGGACACCACTGATCTGGAGGAGTAAAATCATAATATTACTGTGCAATGAATAGTGAATCAGTCAATCCTTTTAGTATATTAAATAATGAGTATTTGAGATAAAATTAGAGGTAGTAATACGGGTCGCGACACGACGACACGACTCGAAAACGGCACGAATTTTGCGGGTTCGGGTTGGGAAAAATAGGGGGCGGGTCGTGTTCGGGTTGGAAAAAATTGACATGAAAAAAAAAAAAAAAAAACGGGTCGTGTTCGGGTTGGATCCGTTTTTTTCATGTCAATTTCGGGTTAATTTCGGGTCAAGTTCGTGTCGCGTGTCAATTTCGGATCAAATTTCATGTCAATTTCATATTGCGGGTCAATTTCGTGTCAATTTCGTGTCGCAGGTCAATTTTATGTTGCAGGTCAATTTCGTATCGCGGGTCAATTTCGGTTCGTGTCGTGTCAACCTGTGACGGGTTCGTGTCGCGGGTCGTGTTCGGGTCGGGGAAGGAAAAAATCGACACGGCTCTGACACGACACGAACCCGACACGTGACTAGAATTGCTACCCCTAGATACTATATTTGCATAGCGATTCACATGCACTAGCAAAGGCCGGTCAAGGTCGTTCATGAGAGAGCACACATCGTCAAGCACAGGTCCTTCTGCCGCCAATTCCGATCAATTGCGAACAACAGCCAACCCATTATTAAATTCCAAATAAATCCCGATAATTAATAGTATTTTCTTCTTCTCCTCCACCCACTAATAACCTCTTTTATTTCATAAATGTCGTTTTGGAACTAATATAATTGCATACATATATATATATATAAAAGATATGCTTTGCTTATCCGGTGTTTCTTTTTAATTATGTGTTTCCCTTCAAAAGAAAGGAAAAGATGAAAAAATAATAATTAAAAAAAGACATACATAAGTAATAATTAAAAGTTTAAATTTTGGAGGTGGATGGTTTAAGTAAATAAAGATGTGTAAAGAGTAAACAAGGAGACCTCCCCTTTGCTTTATTGCTTACAATCTACTATACTGAGGCTTAACTTTGCCTCTTCCACACGATAAATACCACATTCTAGTTTATGCTTTTTTTTTTTTTTCTTTTTCTTTTTTAAATCAACCACCAAGTATATCTTTTACGATGGATACAATTTTTCTTGTCTAAAGACTGAACTTAAATCTTACATCCTAAACCCTACCCACCATGTAAATTTTTTTCACTATTTTTCCTTATATTTACCATTTCTTTTATTTCATCTTCACTATTTTTCCTATTTTATTTTTTTCACTATTGGTCTTCTTACATTTATTGTTTCTATTTTTCTTTGTATTATTGTTTTTCAAAAATATCGCCTCCAAACGTGACCCCAAACGGGTCCTAAGAAAATTAATGATTTATGTTATGGTCAATCATTGATTTACCATGGTTAATCAATTAATTATTCAGGATCAATTAGTGATTAACTATTTACAAAATTAATTGACCATTTTAAAGGGAAAAAAAGGCCTTTTAACTAATCTTTAAAAAGAAAATTAGGCCGTGTGACCTTTTTTATCACCTACTCTGTTAGATAGCCCAATTTTTTTTTAATTTGTTAAAATGATTTTTTTTTATTTTTTAGATTTTGATCAATCAACGATTGACTAATGGTATTAGTGATTTATTATGAAATTTATTGACTTGCATTATAGTTAATCAGTAATTGACCATAAGTCAATCACTCACTGATTGATCATTTAAGAAAATTGATTAATCATTTCTTAAGAAATGGCTTTTCATCTAATTTTGAAAAACTTCGATCATTAATTAAAAAACTTCTAAAAAAAAGACTATTTATCTATAAATCCCTTTTTAAAAACAATTGGGTAATTTGTTTAAAAAAAACTTATAAAAAAATGTTGTTTAGCTATAAATCCCAAACACAAAGGCTAATTTATTTTGAGAGAGAGAAGATAAAGCGCAAAAAGTTTGTGTTGGTTAATTTTGTCATGAAGGTAAAGTAATATTAATAGTAATGAAGTGTAAATTGAGTGATTTTTTTTTTTTTTTTTTTTTGTGAATATAAAAGTAACTGGGAGTAGTCCCATCATTTTTTGATTTTCAGCCTCACAGGTAAGAACCCATTTCCCTAGGTATGGTAGGTAGACAAATTTTTTATACTAGTTTCTCTCAGTCAGTCATCTGGGGTCTATCATATCATCACCAAGCCATGCTTTAACAGCTGAAGCTAGAGTAAGGCCTAAGGGGAGGTAATGAGAATCGAATCCTGGTGGACAAAGGGGAGAAGCCTAGTAAAGGTACTCACCCTTGCCAACCCATCCACCCCTGTAGGTGTAGTGTAAATTGAGTGATTGGGAACTTATGTTGTAACACTTAGGCAGCTAAAGGCAATTTCTAAGTGTGTCTCCGAAAGTGATAATTACACAAAGTATAATCAATGAATCTACATCATCTATCCAATTTTAGTATCTCAAATAGCGTCAATCAATTATATTTTGATAAGTCATTTAATGAAGTTAGATTTTAGAATAAACAATCATTTATAAAGTATTTCAAATTTTTTTAAAAATATGATATAAATTTACAAATTAGACATCATTTGAAACACGAAAAAATAGACATAAGATTTTTTTTTTTTAGTTTTGTGAATAAAATTATCTGGGAGTGACTCCATCATTTTCAGGTTTTCAGCCCCACATAGAGGAACCCCTTTCCATAGATATATCAGAGATAGGTCCTTATACTAGTTTCTCTTAATCATTTACCCGATGTCTACCCTGTCATCACCAAACTATATTTTAACAGTCGAAATTGGAATGAGATCTAAAAAAAAATAATAAAAATCAAACCCAAATGAATGAATGGGAGAAGCTTAACAAAAGCTTCTTACTTTTTTTGTCAACCCATCCACCCCTGTTGGTGAAATTGGAGAGAAGATTGCATCCATGACCAACAATAGCAAGACAAGTTTAGCATAAACATGAAACATTATTATTAAAAAAAAAAAAAAAAAAAAGGTTTCCGCTCGGCATTCACTTTATCTATTTCCCTCCTCCTACGCCTACTCCTGCGCTGCGACCGAAACATGTCATGCCTCTGTAACATGTATGTATGTATGTATACACAGAAGGACAAACAACAATAACTGTTATCGTATTATCCCACTTTCCTTTTACATCCCCAATCCCAAAAACACCTCTTCCTAAAAAATGTGGGGAATCCTGAGATGGAAGAGGCAGAATGCAAAGCAGCCGATAATTGGGGCGACGGCGACGCTGCTGCACCGGCTGCAGACTCAGCCTACGGATACATCCATATCATCGACGACGACGCACCTGATTCATTGGAGGCACAAGTGGGACCACGCTGGTGATGGTGGTGGTGGGTCCCGGGAGGATAGCGGAGGAGGAAGATCATCATGGTCATCGTCGTCGTCGTCATCAGCAGAGCGGCGGAAGATAAGAGCGGAGGCGAATTGCCCTCGCTGCTCCTTCAATCGCATGGACCTGCTCTTCTCGACCACCCATTTTCCCAATCTCGACGACAATTACCAGGCTGTCAATCTGTGCCCCAATTGCAAGACCGCCTACTACTTCCGACCTCACCGGATTGCTCCTCTCCAGGGCACCTTCGTGGAGATCGGAAGGCGAATTCTTCCCAATAACAAGGATATTAAGGATAAAAATACTAATAATGTTGATGATAGCGTTAACAATGGCCTCAATAAGGCGGCTTCCTTCTGGGAAAGTTTGAGATCTTATGCCAATGTCAATGTTTCTGCTAATAAGAATGGAAGTAAAAATAATGGGAATGGGAATGGGAATGGTGGTGATGAGAATGGGCGGGGCAATGGGGTGGCCGTCCACACTCCTCCGGGCCCGCCCTTCTTCCCGGAGAAAGGTCTGAATGTGGTTCGTGCTGCGAAGAACGGCAGCCAAATCCAATCCCCATGGGAATGGGGTGGCGGCTCCAATCTCGGCAAGGACTTGCCCACCCCCAAGCAGATTTGCAACGCCCTCGATAACTTCGTCATCGGCCAACACAGGGCTAAAAAGGTTTTCATATCTCAATCCCAATCATTCTCTATATTTTCATATATTTATATCTATTGGTTTGCAGATCATGTTTGTCGATTGTCTGTTCATCATTTTTATCACTTGGTTGAAGAATGAAAGTTCAATTTTACTTACGAGGTATGCTTTTGCAATTGCCAATTGCAGGTGCTTTCTGTGGCAGTTTATAATCACTATAAAAGAATTTACCAAGCCTCCCTGCAGAAGAACAAAGGGTTAGCCTTGACTTTATAATAAAAAATATAAAAAAAATACAAATCTGTCTTGTTCATGTGACTGGATGGGTTTTAATTGATTTATTTCCTTTTCCACTGTATTGTAATTTTGCAGGTCAGCTACAGAAACTGGAATTCCCAAGACAACACATGATGATGACAACGACCACGAGGTGGAGCTAGAAAAGAGCAATGTGCTTCTCATGGGTCCGACAGGCTCTGGGAAGACATTGCTTGCAAAGACTCTTGCTCGCTTCGTGAATGTGCCTTTCGTCATTGCAGATGCAACCACTTTAACTCAGGTAACTCCCTTTCTGCATTTGACAATCCCAAAGTCAATTAAAGGTCAATCAACACTTTCTAAAATTTATCATATGAAAACAACTTTTCACTCAGCTTAGTCTGCAAAACTTGTACGTACAGATTTTATGTTTATCTACTCTAGCTCTAATTTGCATAGCTTTATTCTCTTTTTTAAATTTGCTTTCCATCTTGCTGAAAAATGCTAAAGCTTCCCTTTTTTTTGCAGGCTGGTTATGTTGGAGAAGATGTTGAATCAATTTTGTATAAATTACTTGCAGTACGTAATGTTTCCTTCCAACTCCCACAAGTGATATCTTTATTTTTCCTTCATCTGTGGACTAACACCTTCATGCTTTGCCAATAGGCAGCTGAATTTAACGTACAAGCAGCCCAACAAGGAATGGTTTACATTGATGAAGTTGACAAGATAACCAAGAAGGTTCATTCCTCTTTTCTTTCTTTTTTTTTTTTTCATTGTTTTAAAATCTCGTTTAACATTTAATTTTAACCGAATTACAAAATTTTACTATATTTAATATGGAGTCATTTCTCAGGCTGAAAGCTTAAACATAAGCAGAGATGTTTCTGGTGAGGGTGTTCAGCAGGCATTACTGAAAATGCTTGAAGGAACTGTGAGTTCGACTGTTGTACATTTCAGCCATAGCTCAGTTGTATTTGTACTATTTTGGATCTAACGCTAATTTTAATGTTTCTTTTACTTTTATTTTGTTTTCCTACTTCATGAGTCCGTTTGTTAATACTAATAACTTGAGGTCTGTTTCTTAATGCTTCATCTTCCTCTTCGTCTTCTTCATTCTATTAGTTGCTTAAGAGTATTTAATTTTCTTTCCGTCTAGATAGTGAATGTTCCTGAGAAGGGGGCAAGGAAGCATCCTAGGGGTGATAACATACAGGTGTGCTTGTTCTCTATTATTTATTCATCATCTTATTTTGCCTAATAGTGTTTATTAAGCCTTACGGATTTCTCCATTTGACATCATTCTAGGGCTTCATAATAAGACTTCTGTTCTGTTTATCTTTTTAGAGTAGATTACTCGAACCTCCTTTCACTTATCTTGAGAAAAATAATTTTTTTACGATTTTCTCGTGTATTTTGAAATTACTCGAGCTTCACATATCTGAAATTGTCTCCTACTCCACTCCAATGACCAACCATGATTAAGTTGAAAAGAAAAGTTATATTCTGAAATTTGTCTTCTTAATAATTATAATTGTTTTTTGGTTCATAATTTAGGAAGTTGCCGATATTTCTTCTATAAGTTCTAACCGCGTGTAATTGATCTGCAGATAGATACAAAAGATATTCTTTTTATATGTGGTGGAGCATTTGTTGATCTTGACAAAACCATTTCGGAAAGGTAATGACGTCCAGAAATCAATGCCTTTTTTTTTTTTTTCGTTCTTTAAACTTATTGCCAATTTCAACATTGTTATGAACATTAACAGAAGGCAAGATTCTTCTATTGGTTTTGGTGCTCCTGTCCGTTCTAACATGAGAACTTCTGGGGTAACCAATTCGGCAATCACATCATCTTTACTTGAATCTGTAAGAACACGGAACTTGAATATTCTAATATCTAATTTGCTTTGTCATGTGTATTATGTATATTTGACGCAGGCAAGTACATAAATGTAAGAACGTAATACTAAATGATGCAGGCAATACAGAAATTCCTTTAATGATGCAGGCAATACAGAAGTTGCCAAAGGAACTAGGGAAAGAAAACTAGAAGTTGACGTCAAAATCCTTTCCCTCACCCAAATAACAAAAAACAAAGCCAAAGCCAAAAAAAAAAAAAAAGGAAAGGAATGCATAAAAGAAAAAATAAATAAATAAATTGAAATCCTTCCTAAGAATGTGAGTATGGAACTGAAATCTGTTCTTTTTGTTTCCAGGTTGAAAGTGCTGATCTTATCGCATATGGTCTCATACCAGAGTTTATTGGACGTTTTCCAATTTTAGTTAGTTTATCAGCTTTAACTGAGGACCAACTTGTTGAGGTTAGTTCATTAACGTATCTGCAACTCCTTTTATTGTGTGTGACTTCTTTTTGTCTTCTTCTTTCTTTTTCTTTTTCTTTTTTTTTTTCCCTCTCAAATCTCTTTCAAAGTTGGATCTGATATTTTGAATTGTTTTCCATGTTCTAATGCAACTCTTTTTGATGGACTGAATTTACACTAACTGATGATGCCCTTAATGTTGTGCTCCTGGATTACTGCAAAGAAATCATTATCTCTGTTTTTTTTTTTTTTAGTAATTTTTTGTGGGACAAAAAAAAAATCTTAACTATGACGATGGCAATGAGTAATAATGAGTCACTGGTTTTATGTGGAGCTGTAACTATAGTTCTAAAAGGAAATTTACTTCAATTTGTTATCCAGTTTTATTCCCCACCTTTCCAATACACAAACTATTCTCTCGAGTCCCTTGACACCATTACGAATGCTATACCTCGATTTTTGTTTTGGCATGGCAACTGTAACTTATCACTACTCCAAATATTAAAGAAATTTATTTTGATGCTTGGACACAGTTACCAGATTTTCTTTTGTTTTGATTTTGTTCTGCAGGTTCTCATGCAACCAAAAAATGCTCTTGGTAAGCAGTACAAGAAGTTATTTAGCATGAATTATGTAAGCGCTCTGCCGATATTACGTTGTCTCTCTCTGACTCATGCACACTAATACACCTATGTTCATAAACGCACTTATACTCCCAGACAAATAAAGTGTTCAATTTAGTTATACTATAGCCTTCTACAAAATTTCAGGTTAAGCTACACTTTACGGAGAAAGCATTGAGAATGATTGCAAAGAAAGCAATGGCTAAGAATACTGGTGCCAGGGGTCTTAGAGCGATACTTGAAAGTAGTCTAACTGACGCAATGTATGAGGTATGTATCCTATGCAAACAAATGTTTCGCACATTCTACTTTAGATTACTTTTTCCCCTTCAGTATTGCTGTATTATCTGGCATAATTACATTGATGCTTTTGTGTCAGATTCCGGATGTCAAGACAGGAAATGAAAGAATAAATGCTGTAGTAGTCGACGAAGAGTCAGTAGGTTCAGTGGATGCTCCGGGTTGTGGAGGGAAGATTCTTCACGGTGATGGTGCATTGGAGCGTTACTTGGCAGAAAACAAATTGAAGGATTCAGTGGTATGATCTTAAATATGCTCCATTCATCCTATATTATTGATATTGGTTTTTGGGTCCATGTGTATTTTGGTCATGAAACGTCTGACCTAATTTGGCTAATCTTGGCTTGTGGGAATTGGAATTGACTTTCATGGTTTCAACTTACCTTCTCCTTTTGCCTATGAATTTTTGCAGGAGAACGTAGAGGGAACCAGGGGAGAATTGCAGGATGGAGACTCTGAACTTTCGTCAAGAGCCATGAGCATGTAACACTAATACCATCTCGTCAGTTGTTTCTATCTCATTGTTATATTTGTAAAAATCTCATTCATAATTATGTCTAGTTATTCCCTTGTAAAAACCAGTGTAGCTTCTAATTCAAGTTCCCCAATGGGTTTAACCAAAAGGGAAAAAATTGTAGAATTTCATAAAGAAAAATGTTGTATAAAAACCGATTTCATGATTAAAGAAATAAAGGGGTTTGAGTTTACACAGGTCTATCTTCCTCGCTAGGTTTTAAATCTTGTTTAGTTCTTGAAAATGTTCTTAGTTTCACGGATGGCCAGATAGTTTCATGTTTCTCACTTATGACCACTAACTTGGAATCTGGTTCCCCCCCCCCCCCCCCCCACCCCACCCACCCCACCCCCCCAACACCCTCACACACACACACACAAAGGCTAACAAAGTTGGAACAGTGAGCATTTCGGTTTTACTTCTTCTATCGGCTCTGAATAAAGGATCCCAACGTCATACAAAATATTGTGAAAAAACCAATGACATTGGTTAACAAACGTAGTGCTTCACTAGATTTTGGGACGTTGTGTTGTGGTGACATGGTAAAATTACAAGTCTGGATTACTCCTTATACTTAGTTTTAGGTATTACTTCCTTTTTGGAAGTGCATGCGTGTGTGTGTGTGTTCTAGATTTTGGAAGCAAAACATGATAGTCGGAGCGAGCAGCGTGTAGACAATGACATAGAAGTCTAGTTTTTTTCCCTTACAAGTTACAACTAACTAGATGCCTCTAGTTTCTGTGCACCGATACTGACCAAAGACATTGGAGGAATACCTTGTTGATTACTGAAAATATTGTGAGGATCTATTACAGTTTTGGCTCTGACCAACCTATCAAAGTTGTGAAGAAAGTACTTCTCGCCCCAAACCCTGGCAATCTCCACAACGTCATTGGTTGAAAGCGTAGAATTAAGCATCACTCCAAGGTCAAAATCCATGTAGTTGACGTAAGCAGCCCTTGGACCCCAAGAAACGTAGGGAGTCATTGAAGTATATAATTGTCTTATCCAATTTATGTAGTCATTTCTTTTGTCATCGTCGTGTTGTTGCCATTCCACCATGTACTGAAGTGAATACAGGTTGGCTTTTCTATGTGGGAAGGCTATAGAATGACCGCTTATGCTATTCATGATCCCCCCATAAGGGTCTAAGATGACGAACCCTTTCGGCTGCTTCTCGAGCAGTTCTATGGCAGCCCTTATTCCTGCATAGGAAATTGGGGTGCGCACATAGTCTGATTTGGCTTTGAAATATTTCTTGTCTTGCAGATATCGATTTTTTAACTCTAACACTGAGCTTCCAGGAGATAGGCCGGAGAAGAACACAATGGACTCAATCCAACTCATTTCCGTGCAATCTTCTTCCGCAACAGTCAACTCCGGAAAGGCCCAAGTGAGGAAGGAGAGTGCATTGGCCTTGGATCCCAGATAAAAGCCTTTGAACGTAGCTGATATTCTAGTAGTCGTAGTCTTAGTTTCTGGCAAGCCAGCACCAACAAAACATGAGAGATAGAAGTCATCTCTCAAGTTAGGCGCAACATGTTGCCACTTGTAGACCAGCTTAGCTACATGGTCTAAGTTACCTGGTCGGGACACCACAAAGGCAGTGACAGTGGGTGGGACTTTGAGCAATTGGATTTTCCATGCATAGAGAATCCCCCAAACGCCCCCACCTCCACCTCTAATGGCCCAAAAGACATCATCACCCATGCCTTGGCGGTCTAGCAATTGCCCCTTAGCATCAACAAGCAGGGCATCCACCACATTATCAGCAGCAAGTCCGTACTTCCTGGAGAGCAGTCCAAAACCACCACCGGCAATATGACCACCCACACCCACAGTTGGGCAAGAGCCTGCTGAGAAAGCATGAACATTGCTTGCTTTCGCAATGGCATAGTAGGTCTCACCGAGTGTTGCACCTGCTTCAACCCAGGCAGTCTCAGATTCCAAGTTGATGGTGACTTGGTTTAAATTCATCATGTCAATGATGACAAAGGGTGGGGTGGAAATGGAGGAAGTGCCCTCATAGCTGTGTCCGCCAGACCTGACTATGATTTTGAAAGAGGCCTTTGTAGAGCAAAACACAGCGCTTATTATCTGCTCTACACTCTGAGGAAGTATGATGGCAATTGGCTTGGGAAAGGAGGGATCGACAAAACGCAAATTTTGAATGGAAAAGTTGAGCATCTTGTAATAGTAATAGGAACGGTCATCATTTGGTGTGCTGCTAGTGTTGGGGAATGTCGTGAAGTTATCGACGTTATGAAATGTGAGACAGGAAGAGATTTGGTTTGTGGGATCACCTAAAGATGAAGGAACAATCATGAAGCACATAAGCACGAGGCACAGAGCAAGAATAGTAAGGCCTGGATTTCTATGCGCCAAGTAGTAGCACTTGTCCATAATTGCCTACTGCCTCTTTTTGTTTCTTTTTAAGTGGTTTTTGACTTTTGAGTGAAGCTAAGTATAAGTACAAGCCTATATATATACACAGAAAATGTAATAAGATTTATAATTAAAAAATAATAATAATAATAATAGTAAGGAAAAAAAAGCATACACATAAAAACAAAGACGTGTGCCATGGTACAATTCATAAGAAGCTAGCTAGAAGAAACAAATAAGAGGATTTATAATTTAACGAATTGAAATTTGAAAAGGGGAGAATAATGTGATATATTATTAAGGACAAGGAGAAGTTGATCATACAATATCTATATATATATATATATATATATATAGATATATAGATATTGCCGTCCACGCCAGCTCAATTGTTTTAATAATAACTAGTTTTGACAAAATGAAACTCCAAAGAAATATAAATAAATAAATGAATAATTGTGAATGTAGTTTAATGTGGCCAAACACGTTAGAAAACAGGAGTTTTGCATGGAGATTAAATAGTTTTAAGTGGGGATCCAACGACAATGACGCAATTATATATGTGTTTGTGTGTGTGTGTGTGTATGCATGTTTAAATAGTATTAGTTATTACTTGATATTCGTATTCATGTCTTCATATGCATGCCGGCAGAACCAAAAATGTCTAAACTAAGATTTTCAAACTTTTTTTTGTCTTTTTCCTAAAAAGTTTTTGTCTTTTTCCTAAAAAGTTTTTTGTCTTTTCTGAAAATTCAAAAAAATTTACTATTGAAACTTAAAAATTTCAACTCAAACTTACACACCAAACTCCCCCTAAGAGTTATCCACGGTTGGTTCATGAGTCACGAGTCATGAAAGGCCGTGTTTGTGTGTTTGAGTTTAGAGACGTGTAATTGAATAATTGCAATTACTACTATCATGTTTATTTATTTATTTATTTATTTATTTGTGTCAACTGTTCACTCTTATTTTTTTTTCCCTCTCTCTCTTAATACCAACATAGTTAAAATCCGATGGATTTAACGGTTAACGGTCGGTATCCTCTCGGTGGAGATGATTACGGACAGATGTGGTTACCAATTGATAACTATTTAGTATCTTGCTATAAGTGGTGGTTGCTAACCGGTTACCAGTTGTTGCTAATGGGTTACCAACAATGACCACCTGGTGACCATTGTTCGGCCGGTATCATTGTAAATATCAATTGATATCATCATTGTAAATATCATAGATATCAACTAGTAATTTAAGGATATAATAGATATATTAAGATAGATAAATAAATAAAAAAATATGTGATGAGATGTAATGATTAAATTTTTTTTTCGGTGATGAAAATCAACAGAAGGCATGAATTTGTAACATTTCTCTAAAGGGCTTTTTTTTTTTTTTTTTTTTTGGTGGAGACAGTTCGTTTGGGCGCAGGAGTGAATTGGTTAGGACCCGAATCTTCATGGGCCGCAAGTGGAGCTCAAAGGAATCCAATCCAGCCCTGGGTCTAGAATTAGAGATATTAGAAGGCGGAATTTTCGTTGGTTAAGTCGAAATAAATAAATAAATAAATAAATAAATAAAAAAGGGCACGACAACAAGAAGGAGAGAACAAGGAGGAGGACATCTCATCAGTATTCCAGACAGTTGGCTTTGGTTTGGTGGGTCGCAGAGATGGACTGAAAAATCGAAACATATCTGGATTCTGGGTGTTGGAGTTAAAAGGGAGGGAAAAAGAAAAAAGAAAAAAGAAAAAAGAAAAAGAGATGATGAGGAGGAGGGAAGACAGAGAAGATGAAGGGGATGAAAAGGGTTTGCTCTGGAAGCTCCCCGCCGTCAAATCAAAACATCTTGGCAAGCTCGGCCCCGGCTTCGGTCTCGGCGCTGGCTGCGGCCTCGGCTTCGGTGTCGGCCTTCTCGGCGGTCACTTTACTTCTTCCTCTTTCCTTCTTCTCTTTTTCTTTTTCTTTTTTCTTTTTTCTTTTTCTTTTTTTAAATTGAAATGTTCACCTTTCTTTTTCGTAAATGCAAAGACGACAATTTTCTCCTACTTTTGCTTTTGCATGTCTAATTGAAGGGTTTGCCAAACGAGATTTGATTTTGAACCACCCGACCCTTTTTTTTGGTTTTTGGTTTTTGGTTTTTGGTTTTTTGGTTTTTGGTTTTTTTGTTTTTTGTTTTTCAACACCCCCTAGGCCCTATCTATATGTTTTAGATTTTGGAGTTAGTGTCACTCACTCTTTCCTGAAATCTTTTTTCTTTTTAAGACCCCAAAAAAAAAAAAAAAACAAAAAAGGAAAGTTTGTAATTGAAATTTGAGCAACACATCTAAATATTTCTTTACAGAATCAGAGGGCTTACTAGTGAGTGGGTCAGTACAGTGATCAGTCCCCACCCCTACTACTACTCGAAACGGGGTGGGTGCAACTAAAATCCTTACTTAAGTTTGTTTTGTTTTTTTGGGTATGGTTTGATCAGGTGCAGGTTTGGGTCCCGGAATTCCTGGGTTGCAATTCGGATTTGGTGTCGGTGTCGGGTGCGGAGTTGGCATCGGATTCGGCTATGGTTTTGGTAGGGGCGTTGCTCAGGATCACACCCGCAGATACTCCAACATTGCAAATCTCAATGCTGCCTCTAGACATTTTCCTACCCAGTAAGATACTTACTTTGCCCAGGTTTCTTTTAACTTCTCCTATGTTAGCTTCTATTTTTGCTAAATGTTTTTTCTTATATTTCTTATTATTTGTTTTTTGCAAATGTCTCTGTTTTATTCTATCAAACCATAAGGTTAAAGTTGTTTCTTTGTAATATCTATCTATATATATATATATAGAGAGAGATATATATTACACGCAATTTTCTGGTAGTAATATGTGTGTATTTTGGCATTATTGCGTGCATGAAGAATATGCATGTTTTGTGTAAATGTGTAGTGAGTTGAGTCGAAACTACTTTTTGTTGAATTCAAATGGGATGGGCAGGGAAACTATGTTATTACAAAGACAAAGAGCTGCATTTTGATCTACTCTTAACTCTGTGTCTGTGGCCTCCTCTCCTCTTTCTACTTTTCTTTTTTCATTTATTACGAAATGGAATGGAATGGAATGGAATTGGATAGCATGCTCTGGTTCGGACTAGTTTTGTAGAAAAGATGATTTTTTTTTTTTTTTTTTTTTTGTAAGTTATTCTATTACGGGGGGTTGCATTTTAGTAGTTTTACATTTTTTGCATTTTTGGTGTTTATATATATATATATATATAAATATATCTATATGTGTGTGTATTTTGCAGAGATGAGATTGGTGCAATTATTGATGAGCTTGTGAATAATACCAAGAAGCTTGTGGCACTCACCTCCAGGGAGATTGACAAGTGGAGAAGATGAATAATGGTGTTTCTTTTCTTAATGAGTTTTTTTTTTTTTAATTATTATTTGTGTCTTTGGTTAGAATGAATGGTTTGTAAATTCTAACACCATAAAAGCTTCACAGCCATGTACGTTAATACTACATCTACTCTAAAAATCTCTTTACACGATTTGGTTGGTTTCAATCTCTTTATTCTTTTTCTTACCCTTCTTCTTTCTTTTCTTTTTTTTTTTTTTTTTTTTCCCCATATTTTGGTTGAAAAGCTTCTTTGGTGGATTTGATAATTAGTTCCCTAAGTGATTGGGAGAGAGTGTTTTGGGCATTACTTGTACTATATTATATACTGCATTTACAGCCAACATTTGTTTGCTTGCTTGCCTGCCCGCCTGCCTGCCTGCCTGCCTGCCTACCTTTTATGATATCCATAATACCAATTTAAACAGCTTCTTTCTTTTTGTGGGGGTTAAATATATAAAGATCAGTACATTTTGTAGCTTTTTTTTTTTTTTTTTTTTTTTCCCAACAATAAAAAGATTTATATGCAAATCCTTAACTAGATTTAAAAAAATAGATAAATAGATAAATAAGAGAGAGAGAGAGAGAGAGAGAGAGAGAGAGAGAGATATTACACTTGGAAGCGAGGACGGGAGTTTTGTCCACGTAGGCTAAATGGAAATGGATGGATGAGAGAGAGTAGTATATTGATATTGATTCCAGGTAAAAATATATATATATATATATATGTGTGTGTGTGTGTGTGTGTGTAGGATTGGATAGGCCATGTTATCCAGGAGCGTGACACGTCAGCAACATGATCAGCCACGTAAAATCATCCAGCCAATCAAAAGAGCGCAAAGGATTGCAGACCAATTGAAGTAGAGCAAGGGAAATCCGAGGTGGCACGTCCACATCCACCGGCTCAACCATATAGCAATAGCATTGGTGGAGTCTCCTCACTCCCTCCACCATTGCTTTTATTCTATTCTATCGTCTACTTGTAAAGAGGCAGGGTTTGTTTTGTTTTGTTTAACCTCCAACCCAAAAAAACAACATGGCTTCTCTGGCAGCAACCACGGCGGCTGCCTCCCTCGGAGTGTCGGAGATGCTCGGAAACCCTCTCAACTTCAGCGGGGTGTCGAGGTCAGCAGCTCCGAGTGCGTCCAGCGCAGCCTCCTTTAAGACTGTGGCTCTCTTCTCCAAGAAGAAGGCTGCTGCTCCTGCCAAGGCAAAGCCCGCTGCCGTTTCTGCTGCCGATGAGGAGCTCGCCAAGTGGTATGGTATGTAACAAAACAAAACTGAAAAAAAAAAAAAAAAAAAAAAAAATCTTTATTAGTGAGTCTTCCTGCTAATTTTGTTCCTTTTCATGACATTTTCTATCACCAACTCTCACTTACCGATCTTACCATTTCAGGCCCTGACAGAAGAATTTTCCTGCCTGAGGGCCTCCTCGACCGCTCTGAGATCCCCGAGTACTTGACCGGAGAGGTTCCTGGAGAGTAAGTTTCTGCTAGCTAACACTCTCTTCTTTCTTTCTTTCTTTCTTTCTCTTCTTCTTTTAATTATGCTAAACACCAATGCAAACTGGTTCTTGACCCTCTTGTTTCGGAATGTAATAATGTTTCTGCTTAATTTTTGTTGCAGTTATGGATATGATCCTTTTGGGTTGAGCAAGAAACCTGAGGACTTCAGCAAGTACGTTGCTTTTCTTCTTCTACTCCTAGTACTTAATTTCTCTCTGCTGTCTCTGGTTTTTTTTCTTTCTTTTTTTTTTTTTTTCATAATATTATTAATACACAGAGTTACATGAATTCTCGAATGTGATTGAATTTGCAGATACCAAGCATTTGAGCTGATCCACGCTCGATGGGCTATGCTCGGTGCTGCCGGTTTTGTCATTCCCGAGGCCTTCAACAAATTCGGTGCTAACTGTGGCCCTGAGGCTGTCTGGTTCAAGGTTTGCCCATTCACACACACTTTTTTCAAATTAATTTCCTTTGTCTTACTTGTTCATTTTGTGCTTAATTTCTTTATTGTTAATTTGGAAAAAAAAAATAATAATAATAATATTGCAGACAGGAGCTCTACTTCTTGACGGCAACACATTGAATTACTTTGGAAAGAACATCCCCATCAATCTGGTCCTCGCTGTCATTGCCGAGGTCATCCTTGTTGGCGGAGCAGAATATTACAGAATCATCAACGGCTTGGTAATGCCATAGCATTAAAATGGTTTTAGCTTTGCTTGTTTTCATGATTCCAAAGTGTACTCATGAATGAAAAATATTGTAGGACTTGGAGGACAAGCTTCACCCAGGAGGTCCATTTGACCCACTGGGGCTTGCAAAGGATCCGGACCAGGCAGCTCTGCTGAAGGTGAAGGAGATCAAGAATGGCAGACTCGCGATGTTTGCGATGCTCGGTTTCTATTTCCAAGCCTACGTAACAGGGGAAGGTCCTGTTGAGAACCTAGCCAAACATCTCAGCGATCCTTTTGGAAACAACTTGCTTACTGTCATTGCCGGATCTGCTGAAAGAGCTCCGACTCTCTGATTATCTTTGTTGATTTTCTGTGTTTCCAAATCTTAATTAGCAAAAGAATGTGTTGATTTGTACACCCTACATGTTAATTAAGGCACTTATTAATCTCTTCTCACCAGCTTGGACATTGTGAATTCTCGTTTTTTTTTTTTTTTTTTTTTTGGGGTTTAATGGAGAGGAGAGGAGACGTTTATGTTGGGATTCGAAGTGCCTACTAGCTATACCAAGTATTGCGATGTTATAACTGGTCCATCAATTTGATGTTCAGTAGGATGTTCATTCCTAATACGCATCTTTAAGGGTTTTTCGTTGCGATATTCCTCTCATATCATGTTTTTGTGAAGCAACGGAGACAAAAATTAAAATGAAATTTGGTTGTCCCTTAAATTGACGGGTATCTTTCAAAGATGGAGCATAAAAATCCAGTGTCAGTGCATGCGTACGAGTATCCCAATTGGTTTATATTATAGAAAACATAGTTTTCTCTCTTTTTTTTTTTTTTTTGACAAGGAGAACATAAAAAGGATAAAAACCAGATATAAACATGAACGGTGGCCACACAAAAGTGCAGAGGCCACCCTTTCCTAAATATAGCACCACATGATTACATATCTATGGTATTGCGTTATTATTTCTAGCATATACAGATATGTAGAGGCCATATCTATCTAAAGCTTTCGTTTTTCTTAAACAGTTAAAAAAAAAGTGTTAAGAACGAGAATCAGGGTGAAATAAGCAAATTATAAAGAGAAGTAAGCAAAGCAGTCTCAACTTAAAAAAGATGAAAAGCATAATAGTAATAGTAGCAGCAGCAGTGGTAGAAGTAGTAAGTCGCATTATCCATTCTCAATCAGCAGACGGATGGAGAATGAATACTCTTTTTATGTAGTACTGCTCTTACTATGATCCCTAATTCAGACAAATCCAAACCCAAAGATAGGCTTATGCATACATACATACATACATACATACATAATTAATTAAGGAGTATCATAAGTAGTTTCATCTCCAGGTAAAAGTTGCAACAGAGAGAGAAAGATGATGGTGATGATGCCAAATGAAGGGGAGAGAGAGAGAGAGTGATGAACTGATGATGATGATGAGGAGGAGGACGAGGACGAGGAGGAGGAGGACGAGGAGATCGACCTAAGTCCTAACCATGGTTGGTATTTGGCGGTGTTAGTGAAGAGAAGAGGCCGAAGGGGAAGCCAAAATATGTCCCCAAGGGCGATGATGCAGATTGTTTTGAGCTCCACATCCATCAATGGAGTCGTCAAAACCATGATAACTACACAACCTACCCTAACTGACTTATGTATGCTCCTAATCATTAACTATTTTAACCAAGTACTATGCCTAGCTTGCTTCTAGAATTAGTACTGATTACGATTGGGGCCTAAACTCCCAAAGTTTAGCCTCGATCATTTTGATGAATTTACAACCAAAAAAAAACATTAAACATGAATTAGAGGGTGGTTGCTTTCCCCTTATCCTCAGGGGAACATGGTTGGTTGGTTGGTTAGATGCATTGACGACAGACAACCGTGAAAATTTGAAAAACTTGGTTGGTAAAAGTACCATCTTTTTTCCAAGAGACACGGAAAGAGAATATTCCTAGCTAGCTTGCTTAGCTCTAGAGAACATTTCTATCCTAAACGCTAGATGTGTCAACAGCCAAAATATTTAGGCAAATCCATGCCCATGGGAAGATTATTAGAGCTGCCTAGTACGTCCCTAGATATTTCTAGCAAAGAGGTGCTGTAATTACTCATTAATTAGCCGAAGAAAGGGGGATTATCCATTTGCCAAGGCTAATTAAAGTCAAGAAGAAGGGAAAAAAAAAAAAAAAAAAAAGATAGAGGGAGGGGGGGGTTGAGAATGAATTTACAAAATATTTGCAATCCACGATAACTAACTGGTATATGTATATGCTTAGCCTTTGATGGGCTAATTATGAGAAGTGAGAGAGAGTCACAATGTCAAATGGAGTAGGAATTTTCTTTTATCTTATAACATTTTGTACTAAACCCAAAAAGCCCCCCATCCCGGGGGGAGCTATTGGAAGCAAAATCAAGTGACTGACAACTGATGAGCTAAATCCAACATTAGCTTTTGATCAGTTGGTGTGGTGGTGCTGATCATAATCTGACATGTTAAACTTGCTTTTTAATTGGCTCTCTGTGTGGGAACCCTTTTTGACTCAAAAAAAAAAAAAAAAAAACCCAAAAAAAAGGATGCCTATAAATGAGGGGGGGAAAATGCATGACAGACACACACACACGCAGTACACGAAGAGCCACACCTCCATCACCAAATTTGGAGATGAGCCCCATATGTGTTGAGGCTCCTTTGGGGAGCTTTTTTTTTTTTTTTTATGTGTGTGTGGAAAATGCCCAAATGCCATTGGGCCCTCCATTTGAGTTTGTTAGCAAAAAAGTACTGGCATGGGTGGAAGAGAGAGAGTGGGAAGAACCATGGTTAGGCCAAAGGTTGCTGATCCATGAAAATGCTCAGAAGCATAGATGCATGTGCAGCTGATTTTTACGAGGGGGGGGGGGGGGGGGAGGAAAAAAAAAAGAGTCTTGTCTTCCTTTTTTTTTGGATATAGGATTCAATGATCTCTCTAGCGATGGGGAATTGGTGCATGAAGGCCCATTGTCACGCCTGCGGCACAGCAAAGCACACTGTCAAAGATGTTAGTACCCCTCTTTTTACCTTTCATTTTGATCATGCTTATATATATATATATATATATATATGTATATTGTAATAATCGCTAGGCGTAATAAATAGCAATGGTCGATCGTGGAAGGTAGTAAAAAAAAATTACCAGCAGATTGCAAGGCGGGAGAAGGCGCAAGAGACATGGGAGTGGCATAGTGCTGAGGGTAGGCTGAGGAATACTGAAATAGATGGCCATGAGGGTATTGCACACCTCCATACCCCTGTCCTGAGCTTGTATACCCAGCTGCTGCTGCGGTTGTCCCTTCTCCGAACTGGAGGTACGGGTAGAATGCCGCCGCTGCTGCTGCTGCTGCACCGCCACTCATCATCCCTCCCGTCGGCCCCGTTGTGCTCCCATACATTGGGTACTGTGTTGTCCCTCCTCCGTACATTCCATAGTAGCTCTGATATCCCTTGCATCCCACAAACCACAAACAACCGCCCTGTTAATTATTTCATTTTTCTCCTCCTTATGTTCCTCCTACCATCCTCACTGCCCATTTAACATTTTTATTTTCAATCCTTCTCTGAATTTCTTCTCATATTTAAGCTGTTTGGTATTTTTACATTGTTATTCCAACCTTCACCTTCCTTCCTCCACCATTACACTGATTCCCCCATTTTCAGTTAGAAAATTCTTTCAAGTGTCTTCGTTCATTATATTTGTCGTTTTCCTACCCACCATGTTCATGTTCTCTCATTTTTCATTCATTTATTGATTTTTGTTAAACCCCTAAATTCACTCAAAACTTAGTTCACATAACAAATTCAAAAGGCAAAAGAACAAAAAAAAAAAAAAATCGAGACATATAATGCCAAATGGGAATATTACTACAAGAAAAAATAGCCTCGTCAGACGTAGACTTGCTTAATATTTAGATAAATTACCCAAAAAATATCATATGTGATTAGTCAAAGTAACACTTTTGCCCCTCTTATTATGCATATATATATATATATATATACACACACTCAACACATCCCATGTATTTGTAAAATCAGTCACAAAGTACTCATTAAATTTTTAAAAATACCAATTACTCTTCGCAATCTAAATTAAACACTATTTTAAATATTAATTAACTAAATACATTTGATAAAAATTTTTGTTCTTTTTTTTTTTTTAAGAAATCAGAGAATTTTTAACGTTTAAAATTTTATTTAAAATATAGTTTGATATAAATTAGAAAGGTTAATCTTGATATTTTTGTGTCTGATTTTACAAATAAATAAAAAACATTTTAGGTATTTGTATATAGTTAGAAGGACAAAAGTAATATTTTGACTAAATACATTAAATGTTTGGGGTATTTTTCCCAATATTTAACACATGATGCACAGAAATACATGATAACTATACGCATGTGCTCCCTGATAATGCAACTCAAGTTTTATCTATACATTTTTTTAGATGGCAAAAAGAAACTTCTATAAGTTTTTTTTTTTTTTTTTTTCCAAATGTAGGAAAGTACTTGAAATCTTTTTTTGCTTAAAAAAAAATAAAGAGAGAAAGAAAGAAAGATGAAGCAGAATTTCTCCTTTTTTTTAATATATATATATAAAAAAAAGGCAGAATTTTGAAAGATGTTTAAAAATCATACAATCGAGGGAAAAAACAAAAAAACAAAAACAAAAAGGTACGGGGGTTAGTTCCAACATCCAACCGAATCAAAGTAAAAATGCAAAAGCCAAACGTACAGTAAGAATATATAAATGAAAACAATTGAGAGAGAGAGAAAATGATACAAACCGTGGGAGTAGGGTAAGTGTAATCCGGCGAGTAGGGAGAGTACCTGAGAAAAAACCATTCATTTGCCGAAAAGTTTAGCACGGAATATATATCATTCAAACTCAACATTCATGCATCGTATATATACCTATATATATATACATATATATAGACGCTAGCTGCTTGTTGTGTGTGTGTATATATACATATACGCAGATGCAGATAGATAAATAGATAGAGAGAGAGAGGAAGGTACCCAGCATAGAGATTGTAAGGAAGGCCTTGGTGGATGGCAGCGTAGTGAGGGAAGGTTGGCGCGGAAGCAGCGAAGGCAGCTGCTCCTACTCCAACTCCGAAGGCTGCAGATGCAGCTGCTGCTGATCCTCCCTGTACTGTCGACTGTGTCTGATAAGTCCCTCCTCCTCCTCCTCCCACCACTCTTATGTTCCTCCCTCCTCCTCCTGCATGCACACACACACTTATATATATATATATGCCTATCCTTTTTTTTCTTTCTTTTTTTTTCCTTTATAATAAATAAATCCAAGCAAGACTACAAACTACAAAAAAATTCTACAAAGGTATTAATTCTTCTTCTGAAAATACCAAATATAAGTAAAATATACTTCCATATTTATATGTATATGTGTTGGCTAGTTTTCCGTTGAGCGACATTAACAAAAGGCCGCATGCACATTTGATTCTGATCATTATTTGGAGGATAACGTTCCTTATAGTTATTCCAACTTTGTTAGGTTATGATATACTAGTAGTCTTTGATATCAATCATTCTTTCTCTTAGGGTATATTTACCAAACCGTAAAGGAATGTAGTCGGAAAGGTAATGAGATTGGAAAATAAAGGGGCCGTCTAGGGAGATAATTCAAGGTGGAGTTTTGGAAATAATTTTGATTGGAGTTGAGTTAAGTTTAGAAATGTGCATTTGGTTGAAAGAAAAAAACTATTTAAAGTAAAAAAGTGTAAGAACTTGAAATGTGTTCAAAAGAAAGAAAAAAACATATCTACATATATCTTGTTTCGTTCATCTCGAAATTATATGTAATTTAAAAAAAAAATCTCTGAAATGACAAAATTATGAACTTTTAAAATTTGAATTTTTTGAAAATGAGAAAGAGAGATTTGGAAAGTAAACAGTAAAATTGGTTTACTTTTGAGATAAAACACAAAAAAATTTACACAAGTGGTTTCCAAACCTCCCCCAAACATGCCTTTTAGTAAAGTAATAAAAAGGAAGAGCATTGATTATCGTTCCAGTGTTTAGTTACCTATTATATTGTATTAAAGGGAAAGAATCATGTTTCTTTTCTCGTCTTTACGTAACTTAGTAATGTTAATTTCACCAATGTACTTATTAAAATGTCCTTTTGCACAATTAAACAATTGTTGGTATATTTGGACTCATTAAGAATATACAGGTAAATTTGATATCTATTTTCTTTAACAAAAAATCAATAATATTCAATACCAAAGGGGAAGAAGAATTGGCATTCTCCATCCCATTACCTATATCAAGTGGGACCCACTAAACTCGCATTTCACATTTAATAAATGCACAATTAAATAGAAAAGAAAATAACTACAGTTATTTTTTCTATTCTCTTTCATGCGAAGTAAGTGTTTTTTCCTATTCTCTTTCATGCGAAGTAAGTGCGTAGGCACGTAGTTTAATAAAATAAGATGTTAGGAATATTCGTAAAATATCATACATTACTTCGGTAGTGTATCATGCATGTGACATTGTGACTGTGGTGGTTTTTGTTTTGTTTTGTTTTGTTTTTTTTTAATTGTAGTTGTTGTATTTATACTATTCATCACACCCCCAATATAATTAACAAGATTTTTACCATTATTTATCCAATTAAATCAGAATAAAGGACTAGTACTCTTGGTAATTTAAGATAACGTAACCATTAAACATATATATATATATATATATATATATATATAAGGCGATGGGTAAAATGCCAGATTTTTTTTTTTAAATTTTGGAAGTTTCATTTTTTTTTTTTTAAATTTTTGTAAGTGGTGTTCCAGATCTGCTCTATATTTGTAGATTGTTAAGTGAAATATTTAAACTTTAAATTCAGAAGGGAAAAAGAAGGAAAAGAAAAGAGAGTAGTACGGACCATGCTTAGGGGTAGAAGGCTTGGAACGCTGAGCACCCAAAGAAGCGAGATTGCAGTTGGCCCTCCTTCCATCTATCACTGGTGCTGCGTCCACACATGCTCTCATCGCCGCTTCTGGTTCCCTAAATGTTACCTGCCATACCCATACCCATACCATTTATATATATATACATATATATATATTCATCGCCATTATATATTTATATTTATCCCATATTCAATTAATTATAACCCATGATCAGAATTTACATCTTTGTTTATATATATGTATATATATATATATGATCATATGTAGTTAATTAAAACTATATACATATATATCTATCTGATAATGATCATATTTTTCTCTCAGTTGTTGATAAGATCTATTAGGTAGGTAATATATAATTAAGAAAGAAGCATATATATATATATATACACACACACATATATATATATAGAGAGAGAGAGAGAGAGAGAAAGAGAGATAGGGAAGTATTTATACATATACATATACATATATACATATATAAAATGTAGAAAAGAAGAAAGAAATTACGTACGAAGCCATAGCCCTTGGATCGGCCGGTGGCCTTGTCGGTGATAACAACAGCCTCCAAGATGTCACCGAACTGCTCAAAGTAGGACTTCATGGTGTCCTTCTGAGTTTCCCAAGCCAACCCTCCCACGAACACCTTCGTGTACGTCGTGTCTCCAAACTGTCCTGCTATATTCCCTCCTCCTCCTCCTCCTCCTCCTCCTCCTGCTGCTGCTGCTGCTGGACTCATAGCTTCTAATTCTTTTTTTTTTTTTTTTGTGTATATTTATATATATATATATATATATATGCTACTTCCTTCCCTTTGATTTGATGATCCGAAAATCAACTTTGATCTCTTCTTCTTTCTATATTTTTTGTGTGTGTGTGTGTGTGTGTGTGACGATGTTCAGATCAGATCAGATCAGATCGGAGCAGATCTAGGCCAGCTACCTATATGTATAGCGTACTTAGTTAGTTAGATCCAAACACCCACGACACACATACAAACACAAACACCAAGACAGAGAGAGCTATCAAGTTTTGGTAGCCCAAAATACAAATTAGCAATTAGCAAATTAGTAGCTGCTAGGTCAGGAAGAAAGAAAAAAGACAGACAGACAGACAGAGAGAGAGAGAGAGAGAGAGAGAGAGATGGGAGGGAATGAAATTGAGACTTGATACTATTGAGACCTTAGAGAGAGAGAGAGAGAGAGAGAGCAAGCCCACCCCCAAAAAAAAAAAAAAAAAAAAAAAAAGGAAAGAGGAAAGAGGGGTCCTCATAATACGGACATAAATTATACACATAAGCAGTCCCCACCCTCCCTTACATTATTATTATTATTGTTGCTGCTGCTGCTGCATCCACGCGCCTTGTTCTATAGTCTCCTCCAAACTCTCTCTTTCGAATTTCATTTTTTTTTTTTTTTTCTAATTTGGAAAAATCAAAGTTGGGGATTATTTACCATTCCACCCCTCATGATGACCCATGAGCGTGGGGTTGGGGGTGGCTTAGTATTCTCAATTATAATTTTGTCCAAAATTGCACGGCTGTCCTTTCCCTCCTCAAAATTACCATAAACCCCCCCGCCCTTTTCTTTTTTTTTTTTTTTTTTTTCCTTTTTAATTACAGTAAGTACTACCACCACAACGACCACGTCAAAATTCAATTGTGGGGGGGGGGGGGGGGGGGGCGCTCCTTTTGGAGGGAGAGAGCACCAACGCAATGGAAACCCGAGACCCCGGACCCCTATTCACGCGCACAATAAAAATAAAAATAAAATAAAAAGGTCAAAAATAGGTTACTCCCCCCTTCCTCTCCCTCTCTCTCTCTCTCTCTCTCTCTCTCTCTCTCTCTATATATGTATAAAGTAGTACTCTAATTCATTTTTATGTAATCATCAAGAATTCTCACTCCGACACCCAAAGCATATGTTTTACTCTTTTCCCATCTACCAAACAAACAATAAAAAAAACAAAAACAAAAAGAAAAAGAAAACCCCGGTGCCTGGTGGATGATGATGATGATGTTCTAAAATGATAAAACCAGCTGCCTTGCATGCTGCCGCTTCTTATTGCTGACCACTTCCTTCTTTTCTTTATATTTATATATATAATTTCTTCACAACATACATGCTTAGGTTTGTTTTTTCTTTTTCTTTTTTTTTTATTAACCAAAAAAAAAAAAAAAAAAGTCTTGCACTAATTCGCCTAAAAGCAAGCTTAATTAGGTCGCTATTTGTTTTCAATACTAATTCATATGATCAAAGTAGTCTAATATGAAACTAAACCACCATAATTCAGCTAATTAATATTATAAAGTCCCTCTCTTAACTATATATACATAGTGGCACTAGATTCGATTGGAGTACTACTATATATACATGCATGCAAATCTGAACTTAGCTACATGAGCATTCTATTGATCATCGCCTTGATTGCTTGATGAGAACCAATTTTATGCTTTTATTGTACTACTGAAAACCCTATATATATATATATATATATATACACACACACACGAGAGATCTATCCATCACCATGGTAAAAAGCGAATTATCCCCATGCAAAGCACTAGTAAAATAACCGGATCCCCTTAATCTTGCTCTATATATATGTGTGTGTGTGTGACAAGTTTTATCTATTCATCATATGATATATATATATATATTTTTTTTATCTATTCTATACGTGCTTGTTAACTAGTTTGTAAGAAAACGGGGGAAATTGGAGGAGGAGTAATATATATATATATATATATATATATATATGTATGTATGGAAAATAGGGGGTAGCTGTCTCCCAATTAGTAAAGTTTGACCAAAGAAAGTTGCATCTCTCCAGCCTTTGCAAATTCACGCATATGCACAACCCACATGACTTATGACACATATATATATATATATATGACAATATATGATAATGAAAATGACTTACTTGGGAGCAGGACCATATGGTATTTCCAACTCACCCCCCGATACCATACTAAACTAGCAAATTATTATTTTTAAAATTAAAAAAAAAAAAAAAAAAAAAGCTCTCTCCATCCAAAGCAATATCAAAGCAACGGAAGAGAAGAGTCAGAGAGACAGAAAGAGAAGCAAAAAAGCAGGCACTATTGAGAGAGAGTGTGAGAGCAAACTCAAACACATGCCTGTCTAGTGTCTCAGCAGCTTTATTATTATTTGTTATTATTATTATTATTCAAAAGTAGTACGCAATACAGTCACACACCCCTTCTCTAGATCAGGAGGCCCCACTCCAGCTCACTTTCACTCACCCTCTACCCCCACACCACCCTCACTCTTTTCTCTCTCTCTCTCTTCTTCTTCTTCTTATTTTTTTTTTTTTACTCTTTTTCTTTTTAAATTTTATTTTTCCTTCTTCTCCCCTCCTTACCAAAAAACACATGATGTTCATTGTGATGCTTGATAATCACACATCCATAGCCAACCACTAGTTGCCTTTTTTTTTTTTTTTTTTATAATTAAAAAGTCCCAAATTATTGAGTTGAAGTTGGTCTGTCTTTGTTCCATCTTTTTTATTATATTAGGACCCATTTGAAGGGACATCTAAATATGTTATTTTAAAGATTGGATTGAAAATATGTATTCGAGAAAAAAACTTTTTTAATAGTTTTGTAATAAAGAAAATTATGCAAAAAATTAAAATATGTTCGAAAAAAATATGCAAAATAGATATTGTTTTATTCATCTCGTCGTTATGAGTATTTTGATAAAAAAAATCATTTCATTCCGATTTAAAATGAAAAAGTTATGAAATTTTAAAGTTTGATTTTTTTGAAAATAAAAGAGAGAGAAAGTTAGATGTTAAGTTAGAATTTTAAAATTCAGATGGTGAAACACCATCTCCAGATGACGGCTCAAACGGGCTCTAAATATCTCTTATTCCCTTAGTTTTTTCTCTTCATATATTCATTCTTCCCTTCTTCTCTTTAAGACTATATATTATAGATCTTGGAGTCAGTCTTAACAATCACCAAAACAAAAAAAAACAAAAAAACAAAAACAAAAACAAAACTGCACTCTATAATAGTATATACGAGTTTAATATCCGTGCAACGAGGAAGGAAGAAAAAACAAAAATGAAAAAAATTGAACATTATATAATAAAAGCAGTTAATTAATATATAGATTATAATTACAGTAAGTATATATTTTTTAGTATTTACTATTATAATATTAAAATACATACATTCATATTTATAAGCGTAACTTTCTTAAAATAAAAAGTACAAATAATAAATAAAATTAAAAAAATTTGATTTTTAAAAAAGTACAAATAATAAATAAAATTAAAAAAATTTGAAAAATCAAAGGGATAACAAAGTTGCGGGGTAAATTTAATAAAATAAAAACCAATTAAATTAACAAATAAACGTAAAAATGAATAGAAATTTTTAAAAAATTTATTTCTAAAGACTATAGATATAAATATAAAAGAAACTTATTGAACATTTTGTTTAAAAAAAAGAAGAAAAAATAAAAGAAGTCAAAGAATAAAAAAATAATAATACCAAATATTAAAATAAAATATTAAGTGTAAAAATTGTTGTTACTAGAATAAAATATAATAATATATTGTTATTAAAAATTCAGAAAGAATAAATAAAATTAAAAAATTTTAAACTTAGTCAAAAAAATTTAATAACTTAAATAAATTTATTAAATTTAAACAAAATTAATTAAATCAATAAATAAAACCTAGAAATGAATTAAATATTTTAAAAAATTTTAATTTTAAATAATAATATTAATATATGACATAAATAATAATTTAGCTATAATAATTATAAATATGCATTTTTGATAATTACGTTTCATTACAGTAGAAAAATTATTTATTGATTTTTAATTTTATTGTAATTTTATAGACCTTTTTATATTTTAGAATTTCTGTAAATTATTATTTAATTTTAAATTTTTTAGTTTGTTTGTTTATTTTGAATATTATAATTTAATTATATTAATTTATTCTTTAAATGTATTATTCTGTTTTTTTTTGTTAAATTTTTATTAATTCAATAATTTAAAATTTTCAAATATTATTTAATATATATAATTTTATTTTTTATAATTGGAAATAATTTAATAAAATATAATTTTTTATCTTATGGTTTTTCTTTTTCTATCTTTATTTTTAAAAAAAATTATTTTAATTGTAGATATAGATCTCTCTCTCTCTCTCTCTCTCTCATGGCCAGACAATGCCAAAAGGACAAAACCGATAACTCACTATGCAGTCGGGAAAATACAGGGGAATTTGAAGGACAAAAGCATTATTTTTCTATACAGTTCATTGTTTGAGTACTGTAGATTACTGTACAGTACTGTAACAAAAACAGGAAAAATGAAAAAAAAAAAAAAAAAAAAAAAAAAAAACCCCAAAATTACTATAGATTATTATACAGTTAAAAATTTACATCCTTTTAGTATATATAATAACATGGATAAATATTATATAAGCATACTACACGCATAATAAAATTTTTTTGTTACCATTAAATCCATCAAGGGAAGGATGTCATCTTACCACAGTGATTTTTTTTATTTCCTTTTTTTTTTTTTAATTTTAAAATTTTCAAGATAATCGTCATATGGCATGTTGACAAAAAGAAAACGAAAAAAAAACAAAACAAATGAAGCAAAGCATGTGGTGCTTCGCTTTTTCATCCTCGTAGTCGTCACACTTGTAGCCAACGGTTTGGTATCAAATCTTCCCCATAAGAAAAGGGTTAAAAAAAAAAAAAAAAAAAAAGGAAGCAAAATCCCATTGCAAAGCCTCCTTACTAACTAGTACACTTAACTCTGAAGCCAACACTCACAACTCCCACATCACATGTGCAACTACTTACTTAAACAGATAATAGGTTTCCTTTCCCAAGAAAGGGCAAAAAAAAAAAAAAAAAAAAAAAAAAAAAGGGTTTGACTAGTCAAGGCCTCGGCATATGACTATGCCAAATCCTCGTGATAGAGATGAAGGCCGAGACCAAAACGTGCACACGCTCGGCGAAATGCCATCGCTTCCGCCTTCTGCACAGGATCCCCATAACTTGTGTCATCTAATGCAGCAGTCCCGGTTGACTCCCTGTATAGCTGCTCCACATCACCCCACAAAATTAATGTCCACAAATGCAACTCAGTCGTTATTTCCTTTGCATAAAAAAAAAAAAAAAAAAAAAAAATCTTCCACCTGTTTTTCTTTTTCTTTTTTCTTTAACATCATCACCATATCCTCATGGTTTCGAATACTAGAACATGGTTGATATTCATCTTAGAATCGTTTAACAAAGCCACCTAGACCACCCAAGGAATCAAACACAACCAAATTTCTAACTTCCATCTAATCACAGAGCATTGGGCCATTTCTTATTGCTTAGGCAATTCAATCGGGTGATGACACTTTCCCGTTTGAAAAAAAAAAAAAAAAAAAGGTTTGAACTTGGAAGATGGACAAACAGTACCAAAATAATAAACATTTACACTATGCATTACCTAAATCAAGGGGAAAAAAATAAATGAACAGTCCAGAGTCGCAATGTCTTATGTCGTAGTGGTGCTCTTACTACCTTAGCAATTAAGTTGGCACCTAGACAATTGATAAATCACAAAGCATAATTTATGTCCAAAGTTTCACATAGACCAGAAATTATCTCAGTGTGTTGTAAAATTCTCTTGTTGAATATAGTTGGGTCTTAGTTACTGGAGTATGAAATCATTATAAATGGTAATATATCAGAGCGTTGTAACTCGTTAGAGTCTTTTGTGTGATTGAAATTCATCCAGTAGCCTTATATTCCACAACTAACTAACAAACTAACTATTTGTGTCGAAATTTGATCAAACAACAAACAACAGAATACAAGGCTTAATTAGATCCTCGAATCTAGAGAAATCAATTTTAACCTCTCTGCAATTCTTAGGTCTCTCCAAAAGCATACAAGTTTCATATCCCAACCCCTATTTTATAGTCCCACTTGACGGGAGATTCTGGTGTGATTTCTCTCATCTCAACCGCCTATTCTTTCTTTGATGTCTAGACGTTGCATGTGTCTTTTTGCCCTTTTCTTTCATTTGTTGGTTCTGCCTTCTAACGTGACACCGACCTGATTCTGCTCAAATTCTTAAGTGCTTTTAGTTATGCTTTTCCAGACACTTTGGTTTTATTTATCTTCTTAAAAAAAAAAAAATTCTTAATGCGACATAGTTTTCAAGATAATCTAAGATTCACCCCCACCCTGACTAACTAATTTTAAGCTGTAACGTATACCCTACACACATTCTCAAGCATGTGATTGGATGGGAAATTGGGAATTAACATCAAAGTCGTTAATTATAGTTGTAGTTAAGTTCCAAAAGACTGAGAGTCCTAAGAAATGGAAAAACTTAAAAGAAAGTGGAATGAATTAAAGCAAAATACCTCAGCATCGGTGCCATAGAGAGTGACGCGGTAAACCACAGATACAGATTTTCCATCAGGAGAGTAAGTGATGCTTCTGGTCTCACCGGACCATTCTGCAGTAGAGTTTAAGGTTAAGGTTAAGGTTAAGGTTAAGACTAAGATTAATAATAAGGGCATGAAATAATAATAAGCAAGCAAATTCAGAGTTGGAAGAAGAATGACAGGAACTACTAGTTAGTAACAAACCTGGAGCATGTAAGTTCATGATTCTGTTAACAATATGCCTGTAACAAATAAGCAGAACCAAACACAAGAGTAAGGGAATTTTAGCGCCCCCCAAAAAAAAAAAAAATATATATATATATATATATATATATTCAAGAAAAGAAAATACAAGGAAAGGGACTGATATAGAGGAATTTTAAAGCATTTGGCGATCTATTATGGATTCAATTGTGGAAGACACCAATTATTATTATTATTATTATTATTTTTAAAATTTTGCAAGGAAAGATTGACATTACATGAAGCATATGCGTAAAATTAAATGCAAAATTAGTGTATGCTAAATTCAGCATAAGCAGTAGGTCCGCAGAAGTAAATAAAATAAAAACGATAGGAAATTAAGGAGTAGGAAAACGAGAGAGGTGGGGGAATGGCTAATAATATTTAGGGAGAAAAGAAAGAAAGAAAGAAAGAAAGAAAGAAATTACCAGGGAATGTATTTGGAGGAAACACCATTTTTAATGTCGAAGCGGAGTTTGACGAGAGAATCAGGGACCTTCTTGTTGAGCTGTTTGAGGATTTGGGAGATGGGTCTACTGATGCCGGAGCTCACTAAAACCTGCTCCTCCTCCGCCTCTTCTTCATCCTTTTTGGCTTCTGACGAATACGAATAAGACCAAGACCAAGACCAAGCCCATCCGGAGTAGCAAAAATGGCGTGAGCTTTTCTGAAACGAAACAGCTGATTTCAAAAAACACGGAGACCAACTCCGTGATTTCCACACACTCCCCATTCCTTTCCTTTTTTCCAAAATGCTGCTCTCCTCTCCTCTCCTCTCCTCTCCTACACACAGCGACAGCGAACAGACCAAAAAGACCGATTCTCCTTTCTATTCCATTCCTTTCCATTCCCACCCTCCTCATTTTCCTTTTGTTGTCGTTTTTCCATTTTTTGTCGCCTTCGACATCCGATTCTCCTTTCTTGCCTCTTTGTCGTCTTTACGACCATGTCGTTTTTTCTTTATTCTTTTTGTTTCCTTTGTGTTTTCCTCTATATTTAGGTGTCGTTTTTCAATTGTTGTGGTATTTCAACGTTGCACATACTATTGTGTTTTCTCCACTTTCATGATGCCCTTTTTCATGATTTTGTTACTGCCTTTTTTTTTTTTTTTGAGTTTTATGTTTGAATAATTCCCCCCAATATATGGCCTTATGAGAAATAGAAAAGACCATTTTGGAATTTAGTTTGGAATTTGTGGCTGCACCTAGTTTTCTATGACTAGGTTGCCTACGTATCCATTTGTGAAATCAAGTCTAATAAGTAGTTCTTTAAGCCTTAGGTTTTTTTTTTTTTTTTTTTTTTTTAAAGATAATTTCCCGATGTATGACCTTTATGAGGAATGGAACAAACTTTTGGGATTTGATTTGGAATTTGGATTTTTGAAGAAAATGATCCCTTTTTGACTTTAGAGAAATTTCACTAGTTTGAATTGAATTTTGAATTTAGATAATTCCCGAGTATACGGACTTATGAGAAATTAAAAGGACAAATTTGAAATTTGATTTGGAATGTGTGATTGCACTTAGTTTTTATGATTAAATTACCTACGTATCCGTTTGTGGAATCAAATCTGTGTGGTTGTAGAAATTAAATTTTGTGTTTGATTGGCATCATTGTTGCTTCTTTGAAATAAGAGTTAGGGTTGTTGTTTTATATAGCTCTTTGTTTCTCATGTTTTTACAAAGTAACCCGACAGCTTTCTAGTGTAGTTTACTGCCTTATTTGGGCCTAGTTGACAGTTGGATTAGGCCTATTAGGCCTTTTGGGGGGGTATAGTAACTTATGTAGTTTACTCCTATTGTTAAAACACTAGTAAACCTGGCAGATGATTGGATTCGTTTGGCAAGTGTTGGACCCATTTTGTAGTGACCCCAGTTGGATTAAATGGACCTGCTGAATGTCCTTAGAGGCCGCAGGAATAGGATTGTCCTGAATGTCCTTATTTGTTGTTCTTTCTTTCACAGCTGCACTTTTATTGTGACAAAATCTTTTATTTTTATTAAATGTTTTTAGTCCCAAAATCCCCTTTCTTTAATTTCTTCAGGAGATGCCTATTTATAATTAAAGTAGACGGTGGAATGGAGGGTACACTCCTTCATCTCCACCTGTTTAGTTATTGAGTGGAAGTTACCATCCCATATATATATATATATATATATATATATATATATTTTTTTTTTATGGGATTAAAAATTTAAAATCAGATAAAAGAGGGTTGTCAAATTAGAGCATAACCTTCAATCGATCCCCTTCCATCACCCTTTTAATTACTCCCGCAATCAGCGTTATATCCAAATTACCCTACTCCTTAAACTATTATATATTATATATGCCATAATAGAAATCATCAGATGCTAATTGTCCATCAACTTGAAGACCATGCAAGTTGAAAAAGGGGGCCGGGGGAAAAAATAACAGAAAACTGAGAGATGGTATCTGATTACTTTCAATTATATATTTTACCTTATCAATTTCACTTATAAAAAGGGTAAAGATTATGGAGAATACATGTAATTAGATGTGATCATGCATGAAGAAGAAAATAAAAGCGAGAACAAATATATATATATATATATAATAATAATAGTAATAAAGAAGAAGTTAAAGGAGAGCCATCTGTTGGACGTTGATAGGATAGCAATCAGAAGGTGGGCCCAAGTAAGCACGCCAAGAAAGGATAGCATTGGCAGCCGAAGTGGGATGGAAGGCGTCCCAAAACAAGTACTCGTTGCGGTTGTCGCACGGCACCTGAAAGGGCATGCACGTGATTTGGCCTTGGTTCCTCCCTATTCCGCAGCACGCCGTGTCTATCACCTTGAACCCGTATGCGGCCGGGTTGTTCAGCATGTCCCCGAACACCCCGTACGTGTTCCCGTACAAGAAGATCGCCCCAGTCCCTGTGTGGTTGCGGTTCAACGACTCCACCAGGGATTTTAGTCCTTCGTTGAAACTGCCCAACATGTTGTTCACGTAATCCACGCACCTGGCATATGTTTGTTGTAAAAAGGAACTTGATATATATATATATATATATAGATAGATAGATAGATAGGAGTAGTAAAATTGGCAAGTAGTACTAGTAGTAGTGATGCAATATATATCTAGCAAGCTAACCTGCCTGGGGGAGCCATGGCGGTGGCGCGCTGGTTGGGGATGCAACCGAGGGGGCCAATTCCGGCGAGGAGGAACTTGCGGAGACCGAGGGAGTGGAGAGCGAGAATGTGGCGGGTATAATGGTTGAGAAGAAGGTTGGCAAATTGGGGAGGAGTGTAGGTGTAGGCGGAGGAGTAGATGGAGGGCATAAGGTAGTTGTTAAGGTAGTCATTGCTTCCCAACACCAAAACCACTATGGACTTGGCCAGGTACTCGCTCACGCTCCTCCCACTCATCGCTTTCCGCAGCTCATTGTTTAGTGTCTTCTCGAAGTTTCTCACTTGCTCGCTCAAGCTATACCTCTCCCCCTGCATCCATGCCATCCCCACCCTTTCATTTTTCTTTTCTTTTCTTTTCTTTTCTTTTCTTTTTTAATACAATTTACTTTTTATGTATATTAACTAAGTCTTATTAATTATATCATCTCATATATATATATATATATCTTCTTAATCAATTATTTAATCATGGTCTACACTACGTACATTAAAGTGTTTATAAACCTGATTATTTATTAAAGGTCAAAAAAAAAATAGTTCAGACAAAACATTAATAGTTAAACAAAATAGATTTATGCATACAAAGTGTTGGCCTGTCTCATCAAGGATGCCTCCGCCTGCTGATGCATAATTCACTCCTCCAGTCACCCTGCTTCCTGCTGTATTTGCATCTTTATACGCCGGCACATACGGAAGTCCCAACAGCGCTCCTATTTAATTTTTTTATTATTTTATTATGTGCAAAAATTTTAACCCATTAATTTGAAGCCCATTTATTTTAAAAAATAAAATAAAATAAAATAAAATAAAAAAATTACCAAGCATATCAACAATAGTTCGGCCATTGGTGAATCTGCCAGTAAAGCCTCCGTTGAAATCGCAGCCATAAGGATAATAGTTGGCTTTGGCTAAGGACCTAAGGTAGTTGTTGTTGCCATCATCCACCAATGAGTCCCCGAACACAAACATCGCCGGAACCTGTGCCGCTGACCCTATTTCCAATCTCACAGCCACCGCCATTAGTAATGCCACGGCGCCCGCCACCCACACTTTCCTATTACTATTACAACTCGCAACCGCCCTCATCATCACCATATATCTCTATTGTATGAATTAAAGGCTTACTAGTTTAGCCTACCCCCTATATACTATACATATATATATATATACACAACTGTCTGTGAATGTTATCATTGTCATTCATGACCTGTATATATATGCGTTGTGCATGTGTAACGCGTATAAGTATGAAACAATATATTATGTCATCAAAGCTTACTAAAAGCCACAAAATGTTGCTTTTTTTTCCCCCAACTGGCTTTATAAGGCGCTGTTTTTGACGACCGTTTTAGTTGCCCCTTTTTTTCTGGCCATATTTTGTTGTTTTATATATAATATAATGTTGAAATCTGTTATAGCTGGAAACCTTTGTAACAGCTAGCTTGAAAATGATAACGCTTATATATATATATATATATATATAATGACACGAATCATGATATCCGTTAGTTCCTCTTGTGCCTTGTTAGCAAATTACATCATGTCCTCATCATCATCTCCTTCTTTTTATATATATTGGTTTTTCTTAATAAAAAAAAATTAAAGTATATATACTTACTTATCATGTGAGTTTGTACTGATGAAGCTCGAGTCAAGTGGGTGTTTATCATGTTTCCTTAAGGGGAAAAAAAAAAAAAAAAAGAGTAAATAGCAGTCCTTCAATTTCATCTGAGTAGCTACTAGCTAGGTAACATTAATGATTAATTTTTGTCTCTGTACTCTCTTGGCACATAACAATTAGTTGCGAACATAGTCGTGATGGTTTTTGAACTAGTTTGTTTTTAAAATTAAGTAGTCGTATTTAAAATAATTCAAATGAAATTCAAAGAAATATGTTTCCCTATTTTTTTAATCTCATTTCTGATATTCGTTTAGGATTCTTTTTTTTCAATTTATTTAAAAAAGGTTAAGTAGCCCAATATTCGTACAATTATATGTTTTTGATCAACTTTAAATAATTTCATTTTTCACAATCTTTTCTCATTCGAAGTCCAAAACTCAGTTTTTTTTTTTTTTTTAATTCCTGTAAATGCTCCTTTTCCTCCCATATTTCTCTCTCTTGGAACGCTTGTTCTCAATTTAATTATTGACTATTATATTCTTTGCCTTTTCTTTTTTCCTTTTAGGAAAGAACCTTTTTTTTTTTTTCCCTCAGAAATGCTATAGTTCACGAAAGCCTAGTAAGAAAATAATTTTCTATCTACAAAAAAAGAAATAATTTTTTTCTATAAAAAGCATGATGTTATGATAATCTAGTTAGCTTTTCAATATGTTTTTTAAAGTAAAATTAGTAGAAAAAATAATTATTATTATTAGGAGTTTACGATAATTTGATGTAAACAAAAGTGAGAGAGGAAATTGAAAAGAATAATAGATGCAAAAAGGAGAAAACAACACTAATATGTCAATCACGACAATTTTTTCCTCATCCTAGTATATATGAAGAGTAATTGTAATAGTAATTTTGATATTTATTATCCATTGGATAATAGCGGCTTCAAAAATATGTGTTATGGACAACGTGGATTAATTTGAAATTAAAACAAAATTAAGCAAACGGGATAACCACGCCAAAGCCATATCTGTCTCACGCTCTTTGGAAACCGCCAAGCCATGGAAAATAAATTAAAACGTTTTGACTTGAGATTTCCCTGTCTCAAAATTTCTTCTGTAGACATCCCTTTCTCAGATTTTCTCTCAACTGCTAGGGTCTAGTCGCACATTTTGATTCTCCCTTTGTATGGATCCTTCGGTCTCTTTCAAGACTTTGGTGAGCTTGATTAATTTGCTTAGTTTTTGGTCTCTTATAGTTTCTTTTTCCTTTTTTTTTTTTTTTTTTTTTTGTGGTGAATCTTGCTTTGGCATTAATTTATATGTTTTACTTACCTTAAAAAAAAAAAAGGAAAAAGAAACTATAAATAGTATTCTTATTTGAGTTTTAAAATGGTTTTAGAATATTTGCTCACTGTTTCCTTACCCAGGTGTCAAGTGAGGTCGACATGAAGAATGATATGCATCAACTTTTCTGATTTTGTGCAAAAGGAAATCAAGTAATTAAGAAAGTTTTAAAAAGTTTACCGCGTATAAATAAGTTTTAATATTTGCTTCAGCTCTGAGATTCATTAGATTTGTTGTTCTTTATCTAAGAGTTGTTCTCAAGGCAACAAATGTTACTTCTTCTTCCTTTCTATAAACGTCGAAGTTGCTTCTTTTATTAATAATGCAAAGCACCATCGAATTTCGTAGTCACTCTAACTAATCGTTTTAGTAATTTATTTTCAAGTTAATTTGGTTTACATATTATCTTTTTTAATCATTTGCAGTTAGTAGTTGAAGTCCCCCCAAGTTCTTGGAGCTTAATTTTGGGTTTGTGGTGCAGAGCTTGAAGTCCAATATAGTGAACATAATAAATATAGAGCTTTAATTTCTTCTCTGACTCGCTAGGCTGCTTGGTGGGAATGACTATAAGCTTTTGAAGGGTTATTTCTTAATGAATAGCAGACAACGTGGTAGATTAGAGGACATATATTGGGGGTTCCTACACTTTGTTGTCAGTGGCTGAGTGCTTTTACAATTTCTTGCTTTGACATTCTGTCCCATTTTGATCTTTTGGGATCATGTTACTAGGTTCAAATTTTATATGTATGCTTTGGATTTTGATCAAATAATTAATTGCTATTTACTTTTTTATTTATTAAAATCTTTATCTACAATTTATTAACACGAAAGTTGTTATTAGAACACTTCATTCTCTTAAAATTTCTACTATTTTCCTAAAACCATTAATAAAATAACGATAATGGTAACTGTGGAAATACCGGACTAAAATAATAATTAATTATGTATTTATCTTGTATTCCTAGAATAATGAGATTCGGGTACTGATCTACCCAAATCTTCTCTTGTTAGCTGCTAATTGGTTAGGTTGTTACTTGTTTGTTATTTAGTTCCTAAGTTTTAAGAAGTTGTTATTTTCTCCTCTCTATTTAGCCGTGTAAACCTGATTCAGTAAATGAGAAGCTCTTGTAGAGTATTCCAAAAATTCACATGGTATCAGAGCACTCTCTGAACCAATCCAATCAGATTTCCTGATGGTCAAATACGGTATGGCCACAGAAAA
Source organism: Ficus hirta (assembly GCA_038430175.1). NCBI lineage: Eukaryota > Viridiplantae > Streptophyta > Magnoliopsida > Rosales > Moraceae > Ficus > Ficus hirta. The sequence continues at coordinate 19,755,477 of CM076588.1, read as the reverse complement.
ACAGTCCTCTTCCTCACCTGAATTTACTTCAGGTTCTGATCTTCCTACTTCCAGTAGCCACACCATAGCCGAATCTGTCCCTCTTCCCATTACAGAACACAAACTGAATGGGAACAACTATCTTCAATGGTTGCAGTCCGTTATGATGTACATCAGTGGAAAGGGGAAGGATGACTATCTCACAGGAGAAATCGTTTCTCCACAGGCTGGAGATCCTCATTTTCGACTCTGGAAAACAGAGAACAACATGGTAATGTCATGGTTAGTCAATTCCATGACTACCGAGATAGGGGAAAATTTCTTGCTTTACAACACGGCTTATGAAATATGGGAAGCTGCAAAAGAATTCTATTCAAGCAAGGAAAACACCTCTGCAATTTTCGAGATAGAGACCACACTTCATGATCTCTGACAAGGAGAATTCTCTGTCACTCAGTTTTATAATATTCTCACCCGTCATTGGCAGCAACTTGATGTTTTTGAAGATCACAAGTGGAGATGCCCTGAAGATGCCAAGATGTTCAGAGAGATCGTGGAAAAGAAGAGAATCTTTAAGTTCTTGATGGGACTCAACAAGAACTTGGATGAGGTTCGAGGATGAATACTGGGACTAAAGCCTTTACCGAGCATCCGAGAAGTTTTTTCTGAGATATGCCGAGAAGAAAACAGGAAGCAGGTGATGATGGGAACCTCACAACCTGCACCTATCACAGATAACTCGTCCGCACTAGCCACTCGAATAACTCAAGGCAGCAGCAATGACAACCGACCAAAGAAAGGAAGACCGTGGTGCGACCACTGCAAGAAACCAGGCCATCTACGTGAAACTTGCTGGAAAATACATGGAAAACCTGCAGATTGGAAGCCTTCGAAACCTGCCTCTGACAGAGAAACCCGTGGCAATCATGCTGCCCTTGAAGAGGGATCTCCTGCTCCTACGGAAACCAGTCCATTCAGCAAAGAACAAATTGAAGCACTCCAGAAAATGTTCTCCCAGCAAAACCACGTCAGTACTGGATCTTTTGCACATAAAGGTAATTACCTAAGTGCCCTCTCTGTTAATTCCATAAGCAGCAAACCGTGGATAGTCGATTCTGGTGCATCCGACCACATGATAAGGGACGCCTCACTGTTTCAACACTACAGTCCATGTAGAGAAGGTCTTACAGTAAAAATTGCCAATGGTTCACTATCTAAAGTTGCTGGGACAGGTTCTATTATTCTTTCGGCAGACCTAACAATACAACATGTACTTCATGTTCCAAACTTGGACTGTAACTTGCTGTCAGTTAGCAAACTCTCTCGGGATCTCAATTGTGTGGCTAAATTCTTCTCTAACTTGTGTGAATTTCAGGTTTTGGACTCGGGGAGGACGATTGGCAGTGATAGGATATGCTCGGGTCTTTATCTTCTCCAAGTCGATAGTCCTTCTAGGAGACAAACTCACAATGCAGTATGTGTAGGGTCCGAGAGTAAGACTAATAAAAACATAATTTCTGTTGATCATTCCAATAAAGAAAGTGCGGTCATGTTATGGCACTATCGCTTAGGTCATCCTAATTTTTTGTATCTTCAGAAATTGTTTCCATCTTTATTTATCAATAAAAGTTTGAAATTGTTTCAATGTGAGGTGTGACAATTTTCAAAACATTGTCGTAGTTCTTATCCTGCCTTACCATACAAATTTTCAAATCCATTTGCCATGATTCATAGTGATGCGTAGGGCCCTTCTAGGATCAAGAATGTTACTGGTACTAGGTGGTATGTGTCTTTTGTTGATGATCACACTAGAATCACTTAGTTGTTTCTCATGAAAGAAAAATCTGAAGTAGGTCCAATATTCAGAAAATTCAACACTATGATTCAAACTCAATTCCAAACAAAAATACAAGTGTTGAAATCTGACAATGCAAGAGAATACTTTAAGGCTAGTTTGGGTGATTATTTTGAAAACCAAGGCATTATTCACCAAAGTTCTTGTATCGATACACCCAAACAAAATGGGATAGCCGAGAGGAAGAATAGACATATCCTTGAAGTTGCTCGTTCCCTTATGTTCACCATACATGTTCCCAAACACTTTTGGGGAGAGGCAGTTCTCACAGCTACCTACTTGATATATAGAATTCCTTCTCGTGTCCTACATTTTAAGTCACCATACGACACCCTCCTTCATACTTTTCCCCTTAAAGTGTTTGGTTGTTCAGCATTTGTCCACATCCATGCTCAACATCACAACAAACTTGATCCAAAAGCTCTCAAGTGTATTTTTGTCGGGTATTCTTCAAATCAAAAGGGGTATAAATGCTACTCTCCAGTCACTCGAAGTTTCTATAATTCTATGGATGTTACATTCTTTGAACATCAACCCTTTTATTCCAAAGTTGATATTCAGGGGGAGAATTTCACTCAAGAATACCAACTTTGGGACATCAAAAAACTAGATTCATCATGTGACCAGCATTTATCTTCATCTGTCCCATCACAAGTCGAGTCACCACCAATAGAAATACCTTCAGTTGTCCCATATGTCATACCATCAACCGAGTTCCCCTCCACCAAGTCACCACTAGACACGTCACTTCAAACCGAGTCTGAGTCATCACAGCCATCTCAAATAGAACACCAAGTCAGTCACACACAACTTGCTGATACTCGTGAGTTACGTGTCTATACTAGGAGGAACAAGACTCAACAGGAGAAAGGACCCCAGCCAACCGAGCACAGTCATGAGTCCAATCCAGATCTGGAACTACATAATTCACCAGGTAATGACAGTTCCAGTAATGTACCTGATACAAGCCTTGAGTTACCTATTGCCTTGAGAAAAGGCACACGGTCCTGTACTGATCATTCCATACATAACTTTATTTCATATGGGAGATTGTCATATGGTCATCTTGCTTTTGTGAGTAATCTGGACAGAATACAGGTTCAGGAGCCTAAATCAATTCATGAAGCACTTCGTATTCCAGAATGGAAAAAGGCTATTTGGGAAGAAATCCGTGCACTAGAGAAGAATGGAACTTGGGAAATGTCTGAACTGACATCAGGAAAACGTCCAGTGGGCTGCAAATGGATTTTCACGATCAAACACAACTCTGATGGAAGCATAAACAGATTTAAAGCTCGTCTAGTTGCCAAAGGCTTCACTCAATCCTATGGGATAGACTACCAGGAGACCTTTGCACCAGTAGCCAAACTCAACACTATTCGGGTATTACTCTCTCTAACCTCTAATCTTGATTGGCCTCTCTACCAGCTAGATGTGAAGAATGCTTCCTTAACGGTGATCTTGAAGAGGAAGTTTACATGGAGATCCCACCGGACTTTGAAACTTCAACCAACTCCAACAAAGTTTGCAAGCTCAAGAAGTCCTTATATGGACTTAAACAATCACCGAGAGCATGGTTCGACAGGTTTACCAAAGTTGTGAAAAGGGTAGAATATGATCAGTGTCAAACGGATCACACCATATTTATCAAACATTCTCCCTCAGGAAAGAAGGCAATACTTATTGTGTATGTAGATGACATCATCTTAACAGGAGATCACAATGAAGAAATTCAGAAACTCAAAAGCTTTCTAGCTAAAGAGTTTGAAATCAAAGACCTAGGCAATCTCAAATATTTTCTCGGCATGGAGGTAGCTCGATCCAAGAGAGGGATTTCGGTTTCTCAGCGGAAGTATGTCCTAGATCTATTAAAGGAGGCAGGAATGCTTGGGTGCCAACCAGCAAACACGCCGATGGACTCAACCACGAAGATAGGCAGCAAGGACAACGGTACTCCAGTTGACAAAGGAAGATATCAAAGATTAGTTAGGAAACTTATTTATTTGGCTCACACCAAATTGGATATCAGCTTTGTTGTAGCACAGTAAGCCAGTTCATGAACGACCCAACTGAAGAACACATGGAGGCTGTGTACAGGATCTTAAGGTACTTGAAGATGACACCTGGTCAAGAGCTGTTCTTCCAGAAATCAGCAAGCAGAGAAGTTGAAATATTCACTGATGCAGATTGGGCAGGCTCTATAACTGATAGGTGGTCTACCTCCGATTATTGCTCTTATGTATGGGGCAACTTGGTTACTTGGCGAAGCAAGAAACAATCAGTAGTCTCACGCAGCAGTGCAGAAGCTGAATTCAGAGCCCTTGCACACGGCATTTGTGAGGGAATATGGCTGAAGAGAGTACTTCAGGAGCTGAAAGTTCCAATTTCAGGGTCCATGAAAGTGTTATGTGACAACCAGTCAGCAATCAGCATAGCCAAAAATCCAGTCCACCATGATAGAACCAAACATGTGGAGATAGATCGACACTTTATCAAAGAGAAGATAGAAGACAACACTATAACACTACTGTATCTTCCGACCAATCAACAAACCGCTGATATTCTAACTAAAGCTTTGCCGAGGAAGATCTTTGAAGGCCTTATTTCCAAGCTAGGATTACTAAACATATACAACCTAGCTTAAGAGGGAGTGTGGAAATACCGGACTAAGATAATAATTAATTATGTATTTATCTTGTATTCCTAGAATAATGAGATTCGGGTACTGATCTACCCAAATCTTCTCTTGTTAGCTGCTAATTTGTTAGGCTGTTACTTGTTTGTTATTTAGTTCCTAAGTTTTAGGAAGTTGTTATTTTCTCCTCTCTATTTAGCCGTGTAAACCTGAATCAGTAAATGAGAAGTTCTTGTAGAGTATTCCAAAAATTCACAGTAACTAATAGAAGAGTCCTTCCTACAAAAGCAGTGCACCAATTAAATGCAACAAGAATTGACTCCATAGCATTGAGAAACTACTATAGGAGGTAATTCCACAGCGTTTCTATAGTACAATAAAAAAAACAACTTCATAGCATTAAATAAATGCTATTGAAACCTCTGACTTTTAATAACATGGGCTGTCATAGGGTTTTCTACAATACTATTAAATTGTAATGATAGTGTTTATCGAACGCTATGAAATGCCCTATTTGTTGTAGTTTTAACTTACTAAAACAAGTCATGTAAAATATCACATCATCGAATGTAATTAAGATATATATATATTTCTTTTCATAATTTTATCTATAACTATGAATGATTACAAAAATAGATTAGTAATCGTTAAAAACTCTTTCATATATATATTATGATGAGTTAGAATTGAATTAAAAAGCACAATCTTCCTATAAATAGAATAATGCTTGAATATATATATATATATATGTATGTATGTATGTGTGGATAATATTTTCACAATTTGATTCTACTCTAATTTACAACATACAGTATAACGTGTTTGTCATCAATATCATTGCGAAAACAATGACTTTTGAGGTCGTGCTTTGTCTTAAATTTCCCCATTTACATATGTTTAGTATTAGGAAACAAGCATTCAAATAACAAATAAATAAATATAGAGAAAATTACCCAACTAATCACCTTTTTTTCATTTATTGACCAACATGACGTAAAATCTCCATTCTTGACTAACATGATATAAATTTGAACTAACTACTTTAGTTTAATTTTGCGTTATATTGATCTAGTTTTAAATTTTTATATCATATTAATGCAATAGTTTTTAAATTTGTGTCATTTAAATGCTTTCCTCAATAATATTTGAAAACTATATGTAAGTAGATCATATATATAATTCATGAGCCCCAACTAGCCAGTGATGAAAATTGAAGTATTATACATGTATACATACACGGACAAATATATAGAAGAGAAAAAAAAAAAAAAAAGAAGGTAATTATGGATACATGGATTAATGTAAGCAGTCCGAGGGATTGGTTTACTTTTGGACATGCTTCATTTGATCTGCTCTTCCTCTTCAAGCACATTTGACATGGTGCTAGAACCTTGTTCATGGATGTTATTGCTGGATCCTAGAGATCTTATGAGATATTATTATTATGTCTGCACTGCCTCCTCCCTTGAGAATTTAGAGAGATAATTAGCCGGGCTACCCAATAATTATTCACTTTTAAATATACATATACACGTATATAATTGCCTCATTCTTCTTCTTCTTCGGAAAGACATATAACCAAAGAAAGATCTTACAAAATCAACATTTATCATCAAGTTTCCCATAATAATGGGGATGAAAAAAGGATGGATGAGAGTTGACAAAGCTTAAATTGCAACGGGGGATTATTAGCTTCAGTTGTAGTAGTTCTAGTCTACTATATATTTGGTACGATGTTTTAAAAAGAAACTTTAAAAAATATTTGATTCAAATTGAAAATCACTTCGAATAAGTGTTTGGGATTAAAAACAAAACAAAACAAAACAAAAAACGAGTGTAGTACATGTAACGACCCATGCTTCTCTTGGTATGATATTGTCCGCTTTAGATCTCGTGTCTGCACGATTTTGCTCTTGGACTTAAGCCTAAATGGTCTCATACCATTAAGAGGCGGTCTCTTTACTTATATACCATCACAGATATCCATTTTCAAGCGATGTAGGACTGTATAACTTATCATTTTCCTTCTAGGGACTGATAACTGCCACAATCACCCATTTTTTTTGGGGGCTCAACATTTTTATTGGCCACACTTCCGATTGGGTATATGCTCTGATATCATTTGTAACGACTCATGCCTTCTTTTTATATGATATTGTCCGCTTTGAGCATTGTACATGCATGCTTTTATTAAAGTTTAGAGTTTGGACTGCACTATTATTATTAGCCCCCACTACCACTACCACTACCACTTACCACTTCATCCAACAATGCAATGCCATTTGGCAGCTACCCATACAAAGCATCCTACAGAGATTTTAGTCCATTTATTCATTATATTTTATTGGGGGAAAAAACATTCCTATACCCAACAAAAACAAAAAAAAACAAAAAAAACCTGAAATCTGTCATAAACATAAAGAAATAAAACATTTACATATATAGTTCAATAAAATGACTTAAAAGAAAAGGAAAATGAATTTAAGAACCTCAAAATTACACACATTATAAACTCTTTCGATCTCTCTTTTACTCATAATCATTTACGCCTTTTGTCTATGATATCTCTATCTCTTTCTCATTTTTCTCTCTTTTTCTCAAACACGATTCTACTTGACACTGTTGCCTCAGTCTATCCATGGTATAATAAGATTGTCTGTACAAAATAAATAATAAAAAAAGAGATCATAGTTGACTTTTTTCTTCCTCTTCTAAAGTAAATAACTTTTCTATTTGTTACTAATATTTGAAGAAATTGTTCTTTAAGTAAGATACAATTATTTTTATGACTTTTTAATAAGCCGGTACCTGGCCAACCTTGTGACGACTGTTTTGATGATCATTAAACAGTCGTCAAATTATCTTTCTTTTGTTCTCATTAGGTTTCAAACAATAGTAAGATGTACCTCCTTTTTTTTTTTATATGTTAATCAATTATATATTAGATAGATACAACTTGGAGACAAATTAGAAAAACAAATTGCATATATAAATATGCATATATATATATATATATATTTGTCATGTGGCTTTGCTTCCAAGCCAGTTATGATAACTAAATAAGTGTCAAACATGATACTTGAATATAAGTCAGAACCTATTATAAGCACTTACTTTATATTGTCAAATGTCAACGGGGCCAAAAGAACTTTCTTTCTTCTCTCTGGCTTCTCATTAGTCCTCATATTCCACATAAAATGCCCCATTTCTTGTAGCCTTTACAACATTAATACTAATGGTTTTTATATCCCATGTTTACATATATAAAAAGATTAGTGCTTTAAATACTAATTTTAATCACAGTTTTTTAAATACTAACTTACGTATTATATTTTATTGATATATGCAATCAATTAATATGACAAAACTTTAAACACTTTACTAATAAAAAAATAATAATTTATATGTTTTATAAGTTGGTATGCAAAAGTTAGAATTAAATTTAGTGTCCCTAAACATTCTTCATATAATAATAACATTCCCCAATTAGGGGAGTAATGCCAAATCTAATTATATATCCCTAGGTAAGGTAATGGGATTTGCAAGGAAAAGTCAAAATTAATAGACAAAAGAAAAACAAAAGTTGACTAAAAAGCAGATCACACATCGCAGGCATCTTCAATAGCCCTATTTATATATTAAAATAAATAATGCAACAACGGAATGTTGAATAGCTACGAAATTGCTTGGAGGTTCTCACATATATATATATATATATATATATATATGTGTGTGTGTGTGTGTGTGTGTGTACATGCTCAAGAAAACATGTCGTATATATGTATTACTGTTACTAATCTTTAAAATTGTTGTTTTATATGCACGCTCAAGAGTACGGCCGTTTCTTTTTCAAAGCTCTTTTTGTTTTAAAGAAAAGATAAAAATAAAAAAATATAATCGCTTTCGCAAAAAGAATGTCATTTACACTAATCTATGGTCCAAAAACAAAGTAGAAATGGCGATTTCAGCGGCTGCTAAACCCTTTCTTTACGGCCCATTACCAATTTCAATGTTTGCCACTTCCACCTATACATATATATATATATAAGTGACTAGGGAGTTCCCTTTTTGGAAAAAAAAAATTGAAAAAAAAAAGATTACTTGGATTTGTTTAAATTAGGATAATAATTAAATGTAACATCTCTATCTTTTGTTGATGAAAAATGCCAAACCTCTAGTTTATAATTAGTCTGAGATGAGAGCAACTGTTATGACGTTATCCACGTGTATGTTCCTACTATATTACATAATAATCATGCTACAAATTGCAAGACTTAATTTGTTGTCTCAATTGGTATGAAATAATCATGAGTAAGAATATTTATTAGATTACTAATAAGAAAGTAATAATATATATATGTATTGTCACGTTTGGTTTCTAGAGTCTGAAAAATGTCAATTTATTAATTGAAATCTATAAGAATCACTTTCCCTTGTTTTGATCATAACCGTTCATATGATCAATACAAAATAAAAATAAAGGAGTGAAGAGAAATTAAATAAGAAACAAAAATAAATCTTCACCACTCAACAATTTCACATCCATCTATATAGATATCGTTTATTATTTGTGGCAATGCCAATGAGCTCCGTTTTCTTTGTCCACTTTTCGTTAGTCAAGATCATGTCCTGACCATATACATATATATATATATATATGTATTTATATGTGACATGATCATAGTCCACTTGACCATATATACAGCTAGCACTTTTTTTTTTTTTTTTTTTTAATTGGCACTGAAAGTGGTGAATGTTTTTCCAACTTATAATGAAAGGGGGAAAAAAAAAAAAAAAAAAGAAGAAGAAGAAAAATGTTAATGTTTAAAATTGTACATGCTCCCTTCAAAGAAAAAAAGAAAAAAGAAAAAAGGTAAGGACAAGTTAAAAGCAATGTTACCCATTCAACAGACATTGAATGATTTCAATATAAACAATACGTACAGTATTTCAACTTTGGTGCCTAACACTCCTACTCCTACTTTATTTATTCAAATTTATAATTTACGATCTGCCTTTTTTTTTACCTCGACATCACATTAATATATATTACCAAAATTACATAAAATTAGGTCATGAAACAACAAAAAGAAAGAAAGAAAAAAAAAATCTGTAGGGAGACACTAGAATTTCAACATGAGTACCACTCATTCAACATAAAATTACGTGGGCTCGGTATATATACATAGTGTTGTACGTTCTTGATAATAATTATTTAAATATTGAATGGGGAGAGCTGTTCTTTTAAAACAAAAGTGATTTTGAATATATGCATTGGACAGAAAAGCTTCAATAGTAGTTTATATTCTTTTGATCAAAAGCTATTTAATTACTTGTTAAAATCATGTTCATCTATAAGTTAGACAAATAGGCTCACAAATTCAGACGCACATATTGATCAGTTGTACAAGTAAGTATAGAGGTATAACTGACAAACATGTAATTAAAATGACTTGGTTTTAACACATGCATGCTTGGAATAAAATAATTAATTAAGCATATTAATTATTATGATGTGCCATTTAACATCTACACTCTTTGCATCAATAGACATGTAGTATGTTTCAATTTTTTTTTTTTTATTAATTATGGCATTATACCACGTTAAAATCAGCATTTACATTCTAATTATATATATATATATATATATATATATTAAGATGAATTAATTTTAGCACGTAGGTGTAATTTATTTATATATATGTGTGTGTATATATATATATATATATATATATATACAGAGATCATTTTGCTTCCTCCTCCATAATACACATGTTATCATAATTTCTTTTGTGATCTGCAGATTCAAAAAGGTTTATTATATATACTACTAGCTTAGAGGTCTAGCTGCTAGGATGTTAGATTTATATCTCTATATAAATTAGAAATTATTAATATTCTATATTGAAAGTGCATGTCTTTCTGTACTACAATATTATGAGGCCCAACGCTCAATTGCCTAAATACAACTATATGATTGATCAACTCTAAGTTTGGCACAAAATATGGAAAAACTTTTTTACTCTCTCTCTCTCTCTGTGCCTAAAACATATATATAATAAGATGATATATATATATATATGTGTGTGTGTGTGTGTGCGCGCATGGATGCATAAGACATATAGATATGTATATCGAGACGAGATCAGACCCCCACAGAAAACAGATGTCGTACGTACGTGACTCGTGAGAGAGGGCTAATTAATAAGCCCCGTTACATATATATATTTCAATTTATAAATGCTAAGCTAGATCTAGATGAGTAATTCAAAATTAATACCAAAGGCTCCAGCTGTGTTATAAGTCTAGGTCCATCATTTCTATTACATATCTGTATATATTTATATATATACTAGTATTTATTATTAATTGCATATATTGGACAATATTCATGATGATGATCCCTTGCAGTGTTTTTATTTTATATAGTTATATTACGACACTGACACACCATATATATATATATATATTCTATGTAAGTATGTAAATAGTGTACTGACCATGATGATTCACGAGACTAGCTAGAGGATTAGAGATTAGAAATTGGAGAGTAATTGGGGGGGAAAAACTAACAATAAGATTCTCATGACATTGGGATCTGGGAAAATCTTCATTACCATTATAAGTGTAGCAATGATCCTTCTTTAAGTTATTGTAAGTGTAATCTATATATATATATATATATATATATATATGTTGGTGGATACGGGAATGAATAGAGAGAGAAAGAGATGATACTTGACAGATAGCTAGGTAGATTTCGATGCCGACCAATGGCCCGGGCTGACTTTGCTTATCCAATTATTAATTTTTCTTACTTAGCCCTACTTAGAATTACAATTCCAGACGTAATTTTGACAACTCAACTCAATTTGAAAATTTCTAAATCTTTTCAATCTCTTTCTCTCTTTCATCAATCTGCAAAAAATTAAAATTTTAAAAGTTCATAACTTTCTTATTTCTAGTCGAAATTAAAATCTTTTTTTCAAATTGCATAGAATGATTACGAAATGAACGAAATAAGACTCATATTATATAATTTTTTTCCGAACACATTTCAAATTTTTATATTATGTTTTATATCATAGTTCATTTGTAATTAACAATTCAACCAAACTCACATTTACAAACCAACCTTCAAAATTCTATCTACAATTGTCACCCCAAACAACCCCTAAATTAATTATATATATATTTGTAATTAACATAATGAAGAGAGGGACAGCCCACTATGGGGCGACGAGTCAACTGGAGGAGAAGGAGTAGTATTAGATTTATTAATATATATAATAAAAAACTTTTACAATGAAAAGATCGGGTGAGGAAATAATTGAAAAAAAAAAAAAGAAAAAGAAAAAAAAAAAAAAGAAGCTTCTGTGTAGTGAGACGGGATATATGAGATTATAAATAGGAGGCCCAATGTCCACTTTCTCCTCCACGAAATCCATAACACATCATTTCTTGATGAGTAAGCTGGGATCAACCCCTCGTTTCAGTTTCACCAAATCAAGGTCGTTATTGTATTATATATATATATAGATATATACACATATATATATATATATGCATATACATGATTAATAGTTGATGAATATGGTACTAGCTAGCAAGCTATATGGTGTGGTTTCTTAATTATGGTGAGCAGGGAGAGAACATATAAATAGATACATATAAAGTAATGTATGGCTTTTATCAGAAAATTAGAGATGATGATCTATAGTATAAGTAGTGAGAGCGAGGGATAATTAAGTATAGTTTAACGGACAAAGAAAAGAAAATGGTGGAAATTAGAGGGAATGATCTGCAGCAAACCGATTGTTCTACGACTAGTGCTCGTGATGATGATGATCATATCCATGAGGCTCATCATGATCATTATGATCAAGATCATGTGGTGACTGATCAGATGCAGATGCAGGTGCAGTGTGTTGACTGGAGAGGCAGGCCTTGCAACCCTCACTACCATGGTGGAATGAAGGCTGCTATTTTTGTCCTCGGTCTCTCACTTATCTCTCTCTCTCTCTTGTATTTTCTACTACTGATCAGTTGACCATCATCTTTATATATAACACGATCACCTTTAATAAGTTAATGTCTCTTATATATAAGCATCACTTTGGTGTTAATTAAGAAATCCCAATTAGTGGAACAAGTACTCCTGCACATGATTAAATTAGTTTTTCTACTTTTATGTGTGTGTGTGTGTATATATATATATGTATGTATTTGCATGTAGCGTGTAATATTAGACGTATATTCCGATCGATACGCGAGGTTTTAATGTATATGATAATAAGTATTGATAAATGAATGGAATAATATTATAAAGGGTTCATATGTATATATAATATGTGTGTGTGTGTGTGTAGGCGTGCAAGCATTGGAGATGATGGCAATAGCGGGAGTAGGGAACAATCTGATAACATATGTGTTTAATGAGATGCACTTCCCTCTCTCCACCTCCGCCAACATTGTCACCAACTTCATCGGAACCGTCTTCCTCCTCTCCCTCCTCGGCGGCTTCCTCTCCGATTCTTATCTCGGCAGCTTCTCCACCATCTTCTTCTTTGGTTTTCTTGAGCTCGCCGTACGTACTTAAACCCCCACTTTATATAATATAACACACACACACACATATATGTATAATGATATATGTATATAAATATAATGCATGCAGGGTTTTATATTACTGGCTGTCCAAGCACATGTGGATGACCTAAGACCAGCCCCTTGCAACATGGTGGTGGGTACTAGTGGAGACCACCAACACCAAGCTGAGTCGTGTGAGCAGGCAAAAGGGTACAAGGCAGTGATGTTCTTCACGGCTCTCTACTTGGTGGCGTTGGGAAGTGGCTGCCTCAAGCCTAACATCATCTCTCACGGCGCCGACCAATTCCGACCAAACCCCAGCCGCCACCGCCACTTGCTTTCTTCTTACTTCAACGCCGCCTACTTTGCCTTTTGCACCGGCCAGCTTCTCGCCGTGACTCTCCTCGTTTGGCTTCAAACTCACTCCGGCATGGATGTCGGCTTCGGCGTCTCCGCCGCTGCCATGGCTGTCGGATTGTTGTGCTTGCTCTCCGGTACTAGTCTCTACTGCTGCAGCCCACCTCGCGGAAGTATTTTCACCCCTATTGCTCAAGTACGTACGTGACTAAATATTTTCTTTTTTTATATATAATTAATTTACACCCCCCACCCCCCCCCCCCCCCCCCCCCCCCCCAAAAAAAAGCCCACTAATACTTTTTCATTTTGTCTGGATTCTAGCTAGAGTAGAAATTTTTATGGCCGCCTTTCCTTTTGCCTTTGGAAATTGGAATCACCTTTTTCTTTCTTGAGTTAAGGTCGTAATTGGTTGCAAGTATATTAGTGATTTTCAATAAGGGCTCCACACCCGTAGCGTTAATTGTGTAATACAAAGATATATATATATATATATATATTAAAGTAGGTTTAATTTTTTTTTTTTTTTTCCTCCTTAGGACCCTTAATTGGGAAAGCACACCCACTTGGATTAGGAATATATATGGCACCGACCTTAATTTATATTATTCCTCACAACATATATATATATATATATATAAATATTAATATTTGGAAAAGAGAGCATTAATGTTGTCCCCTGCTTCCACTAAATTAAAAAAATATAGATTTTATTTTGTTAATTTATTTATTTTAGAACTAATGATCCTAACGCATGATAAATCAGGTATTTGTGGCCGCATATACAAAGAGAAAGCAAATATGCACTTCAAAGGTGCAAAACCCCCAATTTGCCACCTCCACTACTAGTAGTAACGTCACTAGTACTACTAAGTTTAGGTACGTAATTGAGTAACACCTCTTATCATTCCTTTCTTCCTTAACCAATCTTACCTTATAAAATTCTACTTATTCGTACCCTCGACTATATATATATATATATATATATATATATATATAATGTAGTGTTTTAATGTTTAGAATCATCACCGACTATAAATATTTAAAAGAGAAAAAGGACGACTCGATCGATGAAGAAGTGTGTGCAGAGTATATATAAAAAGACATTTTTGTTTGTTTAATTATTTAAAAATAATTGGTGCAGATTCTTAGACAAAGCATGTATGAAAGTAGAAGAGGGAGGTAGGAGTGGTGGAGGAGGGAGAGAGTGTAGCGAGGGGGAAGTGGAGCAAGTGAAGAAAATAGTGTCAGTCATCCCAATATTGGGGTGCACCATAATATGGAACACCATCTTAGCTCAACTCCAGACATTCTCTGTGCAGCAGGGCAGTCTCATGAACGCACACATCCACATCCACATCCACATGAATATGTCTCACAGACGTCACTCCTTCAGCATCCCACCGGCTTCCCTCCAGGCCATCCCCTTACATCCTCCTCATCTTCCTCGTCCCTCTCTACGAGCTCGCCTTTGTCCCCGCCGCCCGTAAACTCACCCGCCGCCCCTCCGGCATCTCTCCCCTTCAGAGGGTCGGCATCGGCCTCTTCCTCTCCACCTTCTCCATGGTCTGCGCCGCCCTGGTCGAGGCCAAGAGACGGCGCCATGATCCTCTTGGGATCAATATTTCAAAGGAGAAGATGTCGATACTATGGATAGCGCCGCAGTTTCTGATATTCGGGGTGTCGGAGATGTTCACGGCCGTGGGGCTGATAGAGTTCTTCTACATGCAGTCCTTGGAAGGAACAATGCAATCGTTTATGACTGCCATGACGTACTGCTCCTACTCTTTCGGATTCTACTTGAGCTCTGTCCTGGTGTCTGTGGTCAACAAAGTCACGAGCAATAATGATGCATCAAGAAGATCAAGAGGATCAGATGGTGGGGGTGGTGGTGGTGGATGGTTGGGGCACAATGATCTGAATCAGGACAGGCTTGACCTCTTCTACTGGCTGTTGGCCGCACTGAGCCTCCTCAACTTTCTCAATTACATCTTCTGGTCCCGCCGGTATTATTCTAATAATTACAATATTCATCCGTTAATATTTAATAATACTACTACTACTTCTCCACCACCACCACCACCACCACCACCCCCGGCAGATCATAGTTAAAGAGCCCTCTACTTCTAGTAATATTAACTGCTGCTTGTTCAAGGCTCAATAATAATTTTGTTGTTTGATATCCTATTTCTAATATCTACCAATAATATAGTATTGTATCTTCTTGATGTTATATGAGAATCGTCTATTAATTAATGTTATAATTAGTTACTGATTTATAATATTTGGATCTCTATCTCTCTCTCTCTATAAATATAAACTATGTGAGATCACTCTAGGGTCAGTTGTTACGTTTAATATCATGGTATTCTCTAATTTATTCGTGTGATATATATTTATTATATTTGGTCTTATATCCGCCATCGCCCTCGGTGCGTCGCTTACGTGGGCAATAGGCCTGTCAGAGGACAAATGAGAATGCCGCCAGCCACGTGTTGAGTTTTTTGTGGAGCATCCAACGAATTACACTAAAGTCAAAGAGGGCGAGGGAGTCAAAATATGGCAGAGAGGGGAATATAAATGAAATAGCATAAGGGCATTGTCGTAATTGCAACGTGAGAAGAGAGACGTGGGACTGGATTATTATTTTGATAAATCCGAATGGGTATAGATATGTGAGTAAGGTAGATGTGTAATGTGTACCAAATATATATATATATTTTTTTGGGGGTTTAGAAAAGGATTCGTTAGTGGAAAACAAAAGAAGAAGAAATGGCCCATCGATCGGGCCAAGTAAAGTGACAGTGAGGTTGTAACATTCCCCTTCGTCCGATAATATATATCCAGGTGAAAGAGCATGAACGGAAATCTCTACCCAAAGCCAATGATGAGTTACTAACGACAAAAAATAATAATAATTAGATAAACAAACCACCTCAAATAATCAAGAGAAATGGCGATAACTTTTGTTACGCCCCAACTATTGGGATTGGTGTCCATTAAACATATAACTTTATTGCGATTTAAATAAATTAATCTTATTCTTTGTATTTTAGACATATGATGAAATAAATAGCCGTGAATGTTAATATTATATAAAATTGAATCCATTCCTTCTTTTTAAGTAAGTAGATAAATAATTTTCTTGCGTGTTAAATATTCAGGACTCGAATGGTATGAATGCTCAATTCATCATTAATTTCATAAATTTATCATTCATTAGAGAATCAATGGTACTCAAGGATAAAAATATAATTAGAGAAGTTAACGGATTTTACCAAGCTCTAAAAAAATTAGAGAAAATTACCTAAATAACCACATTTTTTTTTCATCTATTGACTAACATGACATAAATTCTCCATTCTTGACCAACATAACATAAATTTTAGTTAACTTTAGTTTAATTTTGGGTCGTATTGGTCTAGTATTAATTATTTGTATCATGTTAGTGCAATGGCCTTTAGATTTATGTCATTCAAGTGTTTTCTCAATCTAATTATGAGTTAATTTTAGATGATCAGTTTATATGTAATGGTTATATCGAATGGATGACTCTAATATTTGAGTAATTTTATATATGTAGTTTAAAGAGTGTAGTTCCAAGTTTTTAGTGAAGTAACTTTGGATAAATTAGATAAATTATTTAAAGAGTTTGATTAATTATCAAATTTATTAGAACTTGAAATTACAGGATAGATTAAATTTTTGCTCACTAATTATGTGATATAAAATATAAAAGAGTGTTTACTTTTATTATTTTATGATCACAAATATTTATTTCTTACCCAAATAATTAATTATAAATTAACTGTGTTATTTAATAATCAAGATTATTTAAATATTAAAATTAGATGACAAAGTGAGTGGCATATACTGTGTCTACACCTACTACTAGTAGATGGGATGGGATCCATCCGTGTGCAGATTATGATTGGTTAGCTTATTGTTTTTTAAATTATAAACATTTAATTTAAAATATATTTTTAATTTAAATATTTATTATATAAAAAAAAGGAAAATAAGGAAACGAACGTTCCCTTGTTTTGAGGCGCCATACACGTATATAGTATCCAATATATAATGTTATATTATTCATTGTATTTTATTTTGAATGTAATATAATAAGTTTTTAATTTTGAATTGATCTAAGTGTAAATATTGTGAATATTTGAAATTCAAGATGGCTTTATTTTTTTTTTTTAAGGAAATTCAAGATGGAATTTTGGCTACCTAATCTTGCTCTATAAATAGGAATTTATATAAAGATAAAAGGAATTTTGATTGGCAGATTTTTGGTCATTAGAAAACTTAATAGAAAAGAGTTCTCATTCAATCATGCATTGGAGATTAGGTGTGGAAGAAATCGGATGAAGTTTTTTAAGAAGATTGAGAGTTATCAACTGTAGACACTGGTTTTCTATAGTCAAAATTTAACGGAAAAATTAGTATGAAAAATGTGATAATCGATAAATTGAGATCTTGGACATCGTAACGAAATTTATAAAATAACACAAGAACGGTGATATTCATGTCAGAAAATGAATATAAACTAGATAATCAGATTATAAAAATGAATAGAAAATCAATCAACACCAAGATGTAGAGAGGTTCGCCCAACGATGTGCTACGTCCTCTGTCAGTGACTATTCTCACTATATATGGATGTTCTTGAATACAATGGTGATTTCGAAATGTACAGTGGTTTTCTGGGTAATTCTCGGCAGAGTGACAGTAAGTAAATGTTAGAAAAAATGTCGGTCCTCCTTTGAATGGGGGGTCATCATTCTCTATTTATAGAGGTAGACTTGTGGATTTGGACCCGTAACTGTCAATGAGCAGTTTTCTTCTGCTGTCCTTAGGGACACGTGTAAGCATGCTATTTGTGATCTAGGTTGAACGGTTACCAGAGTAAACCTTAATCTCAGACCATGATCTTTGCAGTTATGAATATAATACCGTCGTCAGTTATGAACTTGTCAGTTTTCATAATGGGCATGACACATCATCGTCGACATTGGGTTCGACGGTTATGAAGAGTATACCCTATAAGCTTTGTTAGGTATGAACAACGAACGATGGGTAGAAAACAAGGCTTTGTCCTTGTGATCTATCGTTCGTGGCCTCTAGAGTCAATGTGTGAAAATCATGTTTGATATGTCGGTCCGATGTTCGTCGTTCAAATGTGAATGATAGTATTTAGAGTGGTATATTGGGTCCAGCCCAATTATACGAACAATCAATGTTCACGATTGACTCAAGTAATGAATTGGATCCGGCCCAATTAAACGAATGATCATCGTTCATGATTGAACGAAGTAATATCATGAGCTGGGTCTGGCCCAACTATGGAGATGTTGAAATCGAGAGTTCATCGTTCGTTAGATAAACTGTTAGAAGCTAACGTTTTAAAGGGAAGACGAAGTCTAACCCCAACATCGACCTAATCGGACGATGGTAAAAAATTCTCATATGCTACCTTTTTACATATTAAATTAATATAACCAAAAATGATGATGAAAATTTGAAAAATTTTGTTATTCACAATCCTATGCTTTTCGCAGTTTTTTGGTTAATATTGGTTTCCGAAACAAACAACAACTTGCGCAATGGTCTATAGGACGTGTACTATCCCCAATGGAACACTCGTTAAATCTGAAGCCCTTAAATTAGGGCTTGCCTAGGAAATGTGTCTTTTTGAATTTGTTTTTGTCGCAACTTGCATAGATTTTGCTAGAGTCATGTTCTATGAATTCTCCGAAAAGTGACTTAATTGTAAAATTATCTACATAATTATATAATTATGTTCAAAAGTATGCTGCATCAAAATTGTAAGACAGACAATATCAACAAATTCTATAATTATAGTTAAAAAGCTCTGGGGACAATTTGTAGATATGACCCAAAAAAAAAAAAAAAAAAAAACCTTTAGTAACAGTAATTGTTACACGAACACGTGTATAAATATTAGGCCACAATATATCCTAGTAGTTCATGCAATGATTGAAATTGCAAGCATGTAGAGGTGTTAAAATATTAATTATAGTTGGAAACTTCATATCCGGCCCTGAAATCTGATTAAGGTGAAGTTGGGAGGAAATCATATATATATATATATATATATATATTAATTTGAGGAATTGAGATTAATTATGCTCCTTCTAATTTGATTATATATACCTTACGGTTTGGTTCGAGTCGAATATGGGTGAGTTAAGAGATAAGTAAGAATTTACATACCAACCATAATAATAATGACGTAAGTCCAAGTTTTTGATATTGATAATAAATAATATTTTTACGGATTATTTAAAAATATCTAAAATAAATAAAAATAAAATAATAAATTTATTAGATAGATAATCTATTTATTAGAAGTAAATAATTTATTCACCTAAAAAATTAATTATTTACTTTAAACATTTTTTAAACCTGGCTAGCTACTACTTATTTTAATGATTTATTATAAAAATACTATTTACTTATTTCTTGTTATTTTAATATAAATATGTAGTTACTACTTACTATTAATAGAGGGCCTAAGCAGAGAGACTATAATATAGAGAAGTTGATAGAAAACCCATAACCTGATTAACTCATTCGAACTCTCATTTAATTGAATCTGATTTAGCATTTAACACGACTTTAAGCTTAACACAATCTATCTGAACCAAATTTTCATCGGGTGGGTTTTGGTTTAAATTTAGTAACCTGTTACAAACCATAATCACCCAATCAAGCTTTTTTTGTTTTAAAAATATATTTTAACTATATATTAATTAGTTTTTACGTTGATTTATCTTGCATTTTGATCATTTATTTATGTATTTACCTTGTTGATTTGTTATTTTTTCCGCTAAAATTGCATTATTAGTAGTTTTATTTTTTATTATAATGCTCAACCCGTTCAATTCACTCAATGCAACTCAATTTTTAATTAAGTGAGTTAATTTTGAATGTTAGGTTAATTGGGTGGTTAAAGCTTTTTCACCTAAACTTATTTGGGTGGGTTGAAAAATCCCAAAACCCACCCAAACTATCCGATATTCACCCATACTATTACTAGAATGTGATCTATCAAATGTTAGCCCAACCTAATAACAATAACTATTTGATGTATATCTATCATCTATCCGTGACACAATTAAAAATGAGAATAAGGTTTTTTGGAGTTTTGTAAAGGAGCTCCTTCTTGATTTTTTAACTTCGTTTAAAAAGGTTTTCATAAAAGATTTTTTTGGAGTTTCATAAAAGAGTTTACATTTTTTTTTTATTCGCAAGGAAATTTCATTTTTTTATTTGTCATTTTATTGTTTTGTGTCTTTTCTTTTTCTTTTTTCTTTTCTCTTTAATTCTTATATTATTTAGATACTATATTCTTTTACAATGAGAAATGATATTTGGATCAAATTGTGCATCTAAAATCTTTACACACAGTACATATAAATGATTATATTTGCACCTATTAATATCCTCATAATATATTTTTTTAGAGTAATTGATCTAAATAGTTCTTAAACTCTTGCAAATGTGATAGTTTGGTCTCAGTTTTTTTTTTTTTTTTTGCCAAAATGACCCTAAACTTTTTTTTTTTTTTTTTTTTTTTTTTTTTTCACTGTTTTGGTCCTTTCTGTCAAAATTCATTAATTTCTAACAGAATAAGAGGATATTTTAGTAATTTACTAATAATTATTTAAAACAAATAAAAAAATTAATCTCTCTTTTCTCTCTCTCCCATCCAAACCAAAGCCCTCACACACACACACACACTCTCTCTCTCTCTCTCCTCGATTTCTCTCTCTCCTCCAAACCAAAGCCCTCACTCTCTTTCTCTCTCTCTCCCTCCTCGATCTTTCTCTCTCCTCAAAACCATAGCAGCCCAGATCTGGGGCCAAGATCCGGGGGCGGGGCAAGCTCGGCAGCGAGGGAAGGAAACTAGATCAGAGTGCTTGGGCGGCGGTGGGGGTTAGGGGGACCCAGTTAGGTTCTGGGTTTTGAGTCGGGCTTGACGAGGGCAAAGACAGCGGGGGAGGGGGGGGGGGGAAGGCTTGACGACGACGAAGACGGGAGGGGGGGGAGGGAATAGATCGGTGATTCCAGAGGGGTGAGGGGCTCGACGATGGTGAAGACGGAGGGGGACAACTTCGATCTGGCTTCCGGTTGGGGCTCACGGCTAACGACGGTTGGGGGGGGCACACCGAGAGAGAGAAAGAGGAGGGGGCGGGGCAGTGGGGGTGGGGCAGCGAATGGCGACGAGAGGGGGGTGGGGGTGGAGGGGCCAGACAGAGAGAAAGAGAGAGAGAGAGAGAGCGGGGGGGAGGGGTGGGTGAAACAGAGAGAGGGGAGGGGGGAGGGT
Organism: Ficus hirta; assembly: GCA_038430175.1. Lineage (NCBI taxonomy): Eukaryota > Viridiplantae > Streptophyta > Magnoliopsida > Rosales > Moraceae > Ficus > Ficus hirta. Next base: position 19,733,711 of record CM076588.1, on the reverse strand, counting down.
GAGAGAGGGAATGGTGTTTTAGTAATTTTCTTATAAAAATAATCATTTCAATAAGATTCCGTTAAAAATTTAACGGATTTTGACGGAAATGACTATAACGGCCAAAAAATAAGAGTTTAGGGTTATCTAGGTGAAAAAAAAAAAGGGACCCAACTGTTATATTTGTAAGAGTTCGGGGACTATTTAGGCCAATTACTCTCTCTGTTTTTTAAATTTCTTTCTTTGTTTGTTTTGTTTTGTTTTGTTTTTTTTTTTTGAAATGTCCTCATAATCTATTAACTTGATGCAGAGTAAATGTATATGGAATTGTAAACATGGACCGTCCAGTCTGGTCCATCTGTACCAAAGGGATAAATGAACCGGGTCAACTCGTATTTTTACAAACTTACTATTTTTGTTGGATTTCTAAAAAATTTAAAGAATATACCCGATCTAGACGCAAACATCTATACAAGTCGGACTGACCCATGAACCGTCCTATTCATCCAGATCCATATATATATATATATATATATATATCTTGGTCCATGGTCCATATATATCTATGTATAGTCAACCTGTAATGGTTTCGTTTATTAAATAAAGTTCAGAATGATGTATATATATATATATATATATATATATAGGGCCCGTAATTAGAATAGGTTGGGCACGAACAAGTGGCATGGTTTAGAGGTCTATGTTGTGAATTGTGGTCGGGCAGCTGCATTAGTTGCTATCAATTAGCACGGAAATGCAAAAGCCTAATCAGTTAATACTCTACAAAACGTAATTAATTGTCGAGTGGTCAAAATTTAATTAAGTTAATTAGGTCGAAAGAGCTAACTTTAAAAGTCAAATATATTCCATTATATTTATAACCATAATTAATTATTAGACACGCAGACTTGTAAAGGGTAGGCAAGCAATACGATGCCTCTGGCAGGCATTTTTATTTAAGTTGATAACTTGATACACATATATATATATATATATATATATATATATATAGTGAGAGAGACAGAGACAGAGACAGAGACAGAGACAGAGACAGAGACAGAGGGAAGGAGAGCAACTAATTGATAAATTAAGTTTGTGTTAAAATTTTGCAGCAGTCAGTTTGTTGAGACACGAAACATACATGATTCAACTGCGCCCAAATATACGTGATTAATTTATCCCAGCAATATATATATATATATATACCGGAATGTATATGCATACACATACTATACATACCATGTATGTATATGTAATTAGTACAATATTCATTTGATTGTGGCTCTCTGATATTGATAATCAGCTAGCTAGCATATAATAAGAGTATAATTTTCATGATCTATCTTATCATCACTTATTATCAGTGAGCAGTACCAACCAAATTATATACATATACATATACATATATATATATATATATGTTTCCCACCGGCCGGGTCTTACATGCATGATCTGTACGTTTTTTCTGATAGATCAGGTAATTTTTATTATAATTATTACTTTTTTTTTTTTTTTTTGCTGGAAAGGTAGATCAGGTAATTGTTCTTTGCAAACAACTGTTAATTTAATTTGCATTTTAGTCTAACTAAGCTAGTTAGCTACGTATACTCTGATGATCAGCTTTCATTTTATTCATTAACAACTAGCTTCAAAGTCAGATTGATGGGGAGATCATCATGAATATAGAAGCCCCGAAAGCAAAATACGATCAACTACATATTCTGGTTATTTGCTGCCCATTTATATATGTATATATGTATATATTTATTCTTTTGTTAATATGTTTCGAGTTTATATTGGTAAATATATTCTGTATGCAATTACGTAATATATTCTGTTTTGTAGTCCGTGGAATAAAGTTTGCCTTTCACTTTCCTAGAAACTTACCTTAATATGTATAGATGATCTATATATATAGCTAGCTCGTGTGTGCGCGTGTGTCTATATATATATATATATAGAGAGAGAGAGAGAGCATGATTGCATGGGGATATATATAATATTATGATGATGATTTTGATGGTGGTTAATATTAGTCATTGTACTTCAGATCATAGTTTGAGAAGGCTGCGGAAATTGAAGAAGCAATTAACAAAAAGTAAAAAAAAAAAAAAAAAAAGGGTAAAGTGGAAATATTGAACCCAAAAAAAGATAAAAATATGCAGAGTAGGCCGTCGGCAGGTAAGCAGTTACAGGGAAAAGCGGTAATAGTGTTGTGCCTTGCAAGCTTTCTGGCGGGTTCTCTCTTTACCACCCGTACCTATTGGTCTTACCTTTCTCATCATCATGAATATGATCATGATCATGAATATCCTTCTCAAGAATCTGTTCATCATCATCATCTTCTCATCGATCGTGATCATGATCATCTCAATCTCAATCCCAGCCACAACCCTCGTCCCTCTTGCCTCCATGATCATCATCATGATCCGCAGCAGCAGCCGAAGGTAATAATTACTTCTCTATATATATACTCGCACACATATCCTGATTCCTTAAGCAAACAATTTTTTAATCGATTATGCAGTATATACAAGTATATATGTGTACGTTTCTGTACTATATAATATCATGTTTAATGATATTATAATTATGTGAATGCTAACCAGAAATTGGTGGAAGGAAAATCTGGAGATATCATGGAGGAGGTCACCAAAACCCACCAAGCCATCCAGTAAGATATGATGTTTAATAACATTAAAAAAAATATATATTATTGTTGATTAATCAAGTAATATTCAAATTATTGTGACTAAATATTACAAGTAATGAATATTATTGGAAAATGATTTATAAAAAATGAATTTTAATTGATGGATGGAAATTATATATATATATATATATATATATTATATATAGATCACTGGATAAGACGATATCGATGTTGGAAATGGAGATAGCAGGGGTGAGGACAAGGCAGGCGTGGCAGAATAATAAAAGTAATGACACGTTAATAATGATAAGTAACATGAACGGATCAGGGAGTGACAAAATTATTAATGGACATGAGGAGGAGGAGGAGGAGGAGGAGGAGGAGGAGGAGAAGAAGAAGAAGAAGAAGAAGAAGAAGGCGTTCGTGGTGATAGGGATAAACACGGCGTTCAGCAGCAAGAAAAGGAGGGATTCATTGAGAGAGACGTGGATGGCGAGAGGAGAGAATCTGAGGAAGCTGGAGAAGGAGAAGGGGATTGTGATGAGGTTCGTGATAGGCCACAGCGCCACCCACGGGGGAGTGCTGGACAAGGCCATAGACGCCGAGGATGCCGAGCACCACGACTTCCTCCGCCTCACCAACCACGTTGAGGGCTACCACCGGCTCTCGTCCAAGACCCCCATCTACTTCTCCACTGCCTTCTCCCTCTGGGACGCCGATTTCTACGTCAAGGTCGACGACGACGTCCACCTCAACGTCGCCATGCTCGTCTCCACGCTCTCCAACCACCGCTTCAGACCCCGCATTTACATTGGCTGCATGAAATCTGGCCCTGTTCTTTACCAAAAGTACGTGCGCCGCGCCTGATCGATCGATATTATCTCCTGTCTGTCTACATCATTAATTTTCATGATCTATTCTTTATTTCTTTATTTTATTTATTTTGTTCTTGTATAATTTGCTATGATCGTCACGACATACATAAATTTATAAAATTTATAAAATTTATATAAAAAATTTATATGTATGTATTTATGTATGTATGGATGATGATGGAATGTAAGCATTTGGACAGGGGGCAGAAGTACCACGAGCCAGAACATTGGAAATTTGGGGAGGAAGGGAACAAGTATTTCAGGCATGCCACAGGCCAAATCTATGCCCTCTCTAAGGACCTTGCTTCCTACATCTCCATTAACTCGTACTATTTTATCTTATTTACTCTTTTTGTTAGTTTGAGAGAGGATAGTATTTGCAGTTGCATTTACTATTTTTACTATTTTTACTCTCATCCCAAAATCCAGCATCATTGATGGGCTGAAACTTTGGGCCTCTTTCTTGTTGTTTGTCTAATTTCCCATAAAATAAATGAATGGATGAATTGAATGAATATGGGCAGGCCCATTTTGCATCGATTCGCGAACGAGGACGTGTCGTTGGGCTCGTGGTTCATAGGCCTTGAAGTCGAACACGTCGACGACCACTCCATGTGTTGCGGGACCCCTCCAGGTACTTGTTATTTTTGTTTGTTTTTGCTCAAAGTTACGTGTATTTTTTTTTTTTTTTTTGAATAAAAAGTTACGTGTATTTTTTAGTTTCGTTGTGACTTGGTAATTTGTGAATGGATATATATATTACTTAAATAAACATATAAAAGTAATGAAAATGTGCGAAAAAAACGTGTTAAAAAAATTAATAATAATAATAAAATGTAGATTGCGAGTGGAAGGCAAAAGAGGGGAATGTGTGCGTGGCGTCGTATGATTGGCAGTGCAGTGGAATATGCAAATCCGTGGAGAGAATGAAGAGCATCCACACCTCCTGCGGTGAAGGAAATTCTGCTATTTGGAGCCTTGATCTCTGATTCCTCCATATCTATGTCATATTTTCTTTTCTTTTCTTTTCTTTTTCCCTTTTCTCATGCTTTTTAATTTTAGGCTCTTCCGACAATAAATCTCAAGAAGAAGATATCGTAAGTGTTCAAATTTACCTAATTAGAGTTCTGTTCTTTTACTCTTATCAAAATTATGGATAAGAGGCAAAAAAAAAAAAAAAAAAGGGACAACAGTATAATTTCCAAGGAAATATGGTTGTGTTTTTTTTTTTTTTTTTTTAATAATATTTCTATTTTAATGGATAAGGAAGGAAATATGGGTGGGATTTTTTTTACGACATTGAGAGAGCACAGTTGATATCTTATTATTTTATTTTTTAAATGTTAGAGTGTTGCGACTTGAGAGAGAGAGAGAGAGAGAGAGAGAGAGAGAGATCACAGTGGATGATGGAGATCTGTAATTATTTTTATTTATTTTTTAAAATTTTGGTTTTTAAATATCTGTTGAGATTTTGGAGGGACATCCCTCCCGCCTCTTTTTCGTCTTCTGTTTCTGCCTGTTTCTTTTCTTTATTTATCATTAATTAATTGTACGCGATAAACTATTTACTAGAATTATAAATTATCTCTGGAAACAAATTTCGAGACAGTTTTTTTCTCTCTTTTTTTAAAAAAAAAAAAAAAAATCGAAATAGAAAAGTGTTTCACTTTCACAGGGAGAGTGGAGAAACCGCCTTTCAATGTTTTTTTTTTTTTTTGTTTTTTTTTGGGGGTTTGAGAAATAGAGAGAGACCGCCTTTGTTTGTTTGTCACTACGCTGGCCAATCTTTTCAAAAAGTGCCTCGAAATAGTTTGAAGTTTGAACGCGTGGAGACGACTTCCCTTTGTTTTTTTTTTTTTTTACTTTCTTCGAGCAAGTTCCATATATAAATTTTTTTTTTTGCGAATGTTATAATATTTTTTTTTCCAATGTTGCCAAAATAAATATATATATATATAGCAAAATTGAGATGGACCTCCCAGCTGACTCCAATAAAATAAAAATAATAGAAAACGATTTATTTCTATTTATTTTTTCAAACAAAAAAGGAAGAGAAAAAATAAACAAATAAATAAAGAAGAGGAAGGGAGTGGAAAGCGAACGTAATAAAAGAGGGAAATTGTTGAGGGAGAGAGAGAGAAAGCGGAACCGCCATAGACTTGGAAGACTCAAATTTTATTTATTTTCACCATAGATAAGTAAATAAAAGGAAGAGGAAAAGGAAAAGCAACGAAAAATCATCAATCAATAAAAAAAAAAAAAAAAAAAGGGAAGGAAAGAAGGAAGATGGTGATGGTGATGGGATTGGGAGGGAAGGAAGATGAGATTGAGAGGGTGATGAAGAAGAAGAAGAAGAAGAGAGTGAAGAGGAGGAGGCTCAGCCGCTCTGGAGATCTGCCGGACTTGTTCACGGCATTTCCGACAACCCAAAAGCCCTTCAGCTTCAGGGACTCCATAAAGGCATTCCTCAACGGCCACGCCCGCCTCTCCCTGCCTCCCTCCCTCTTCCCGTCTCTGCTGGCGTGGCGCCTCACTCTCCGCCTCTCCTCCGCCGTCGTCGTCTCCCTCGACATCGTCGAAGAGGACGTCACCTCCCCCTCCCGCTCCCTCTACTGCGACCACTGCCGAGTCCTTGGTCAGTCCTTTTTCTTCTCTTTTTTGTTCTTCTTTTTTTAATTTTTTTATTTTTTTGGCCCATTAAAATAATACAAAGAAAATATTATTTGTATTTATTTTCCTATTTAAAATAAGAAGAGTAGCCTCCCGCATTCATATATATCTGGTTTTTGATCCTTGGAATTTTAAGAGACACCTTTTTCTTTTAGTCAAAGTACCTAAGCTACAGAACATTCTCTGTGTGTGTGTGTGCGTTTTTTTTTTTTTTTTTGGTGATGAAGATTTCTATTTTTTATAAAAAAAAAAGTAAAATTTGTAATAAGGAAGCTCGATCTTATATATATATGTGTGTGTGTGCGCGTGTATATATGTTAGGAAAAGATTCATGAGGCTTAATTGTGTTCTGTCAATTGTCAAAGGACAATCTATTGAGAAAAAAAAGAAATTTCTTTAATTTGAAAAAAAAAAATTTTTGAAGGATGGAGTGGGCATCCGGTGTGTCAAAAGAGGTACCACTTCATAATAAGAGCAGAAAGCGTGTCGTCACTTGAAGATGATGAAGAAGAAGATGTAGATCATGAAGATGAAGATGAAGATGAAGATGAAGATGAAGAAAAAAGCTACTTCAACTCCTGCTCTTCTTGTGGCTCCTCTCTTCTCCACTTCTCCGATTCCAGGTTTACCTTTTTATAATTCTCTCTTTTTTTTTTTTTAACTCTTTACACAGAATACTGTTTGATTCAATGCTTGCTTTCTTTCTTGTACTAATGATGATGATGACGACAATAATCAGGTGCAAGCGATGCAAGACAGCCATAAGCACCGACGATGTGGAGGATTGGATTTATGTTCAGTTGGAAGATCAGACTCACCTTCTCCACGCTGTCGTCCACTCCAATGGCTTTGGCCATCTTCTCACTCTCAACGGCAAACAAGGCGGCTCCCTTTTTCTCTCCGGTCGCCATCTCATGGACTTCTTGGACCGCCTTTGTCATTCCCTTTCTGTCAGGTTTTGTTTCTTTTCCATTTTCCTTTTTTTGCATTTTGTTCTCTCTCCATGTTTTCATGTTTTCATGGAAGTTTTCTCTCCTACTCTTGTTTGCTGTGTAAGAATGAACAGATGATATGTGCTCGGTTCTCTTCAACTTCCTAACCAAAATTACCTTTCCGTGGATTTCTGTTTGTTAGAACAGGAAGATGAGTGTGATGGATGTGTCCAAAAAGCACGGGATGGAATACCGGCTGCTGCACTCCATTGCTGAGGGTCATTCTTGGTACGGCAATTGGGGGTACCAATTTGGTGCCGGCTGTTATGCCCTCACCCAAGACGCCTACCGCAAAGCCATTTATTCCCTGTCCGAAACGCCTCTCTCACCTCTCCTATTTCACTCTCGAACTCCTCAATCTCGCTTCCAATCTCTTATTGCCTTCTACCAGTCCTTGTCCCACACTGAACTCGCCACCTTCAAGGATCTCTTCTCCTTCATGTTGAGTCTCATCCGTGAAGTTCGTGTGCGTACAACAACATCCGAGAAGAAGGCCCATTCCCCCTCTTCAAATGTATTGTGTGTGTGGACAAGGAATGATGTCGAATGCTTGCAACAAGCAATGATTAAGGTCCTACGTGCCTCAGCCAGCTGCGGTTGGGTAACAAGACGCATGCTCAATGGCACCATGTGCAAGGCCGCCTCACTGGAGCTTATTGACTACTGCCTCAAACACTTTGGAGGCAACGTTACACACGATAGCTTGGTAGTTCGCTCCCGTTGCAATCCCGTTACTAGCATCATAGAATACAGGTAAAACTATGTGACCTTTCCTTTTCTGATTGCTGATAGTTATTTCCAACTTGTTCTATGAAGCACTCTAATTTGTCTCCTATTTGTTTCTTACAAACATTGCAGGCTTGAGCCTTTGAATAGCACTAACAGTGGCTCTGCTGTGAATTTCGTTCACCCATCAGAAGAGCAAGTTATACACGATCTGAAGTTCTTGTACAAGTCTCTTCTTCACCCTGACACCATGGTGAGTTATAAGCCCCAAAGGATCAGGGATCAAGTGATTGATTCGGCAACTAAACTTCTTGATTGCAAGCAATTCGTGAAGGTCTACATGTCTGAAACTGTTGCAGTGGAGAGTCCCCAAGCAATTAACCTATGGTGTCATGTGCAACTTTCGGACCTACCCAAGGGTGAGCCAATGGTGCCCCCGGAATTAATTGTTTTACCCTTGAATGCAAATGTGGCTGACCTTAAAAGTGTGGTCACCCAAGCCTTTCGAGAAGTATATGCCATGTTCAAGAGGTTTCAGGCTGAGGAGTTGGTTGAATTTGGTTCCATAGATGACTCGATTACAATTAAGTTTCTAGTAGGAACAAGTGGGTCAGTTCGACTTGTGGGAAAGTGCGGTGCAAAACATGGGCTTAATCGGTTCCGTATGGAAAGAGGAATTGAGAGCTGGACTGTCAGTTGCTCATGCGGAGCTAAGGATGATGATGGCGAGAGAATGTTGGCTTGTGATACATGTGGTGTTTGGCAACACACAAGGTGTGTTGGGATTGCCAATTCGGATGAAATCCCCAGCAAGTTTGTTTGTTTGAAATGCGTAAACTCTCGCGGCAACAAACGTCGAAGCATCCATAACTGTACCAAGGATGCCAATTCTGTTTTGCTCTCGAGCAGGACTTGTAGAGGAAAAGCAGCAGCCGAAGATGGCCTTAAACTAACAACTAACTTGACCATGTCATCTACTGTACGTTGAGTGCTCTTTACCTTGTTTATTGTAATGTATTATCTATGTACAGTTATATCTTTTAGTTGGGGCGTTTTGGGTTTTCAGGAGATTGTCAAACTTTTTGTAGGCTTTCTTTTCCTCGCCGTTTTCAGGGTCTTAATTAAGGCGATGAATATTTGTACCGTCTATTTTACAGAATGTGTAAAAGAGCAGCAGAAAAGAAAAGAAAAGAAAAAAAAAAAAAAAAAAAAAAAAAAGGTCTTGTTGTATTCTCGAGTAAAGTTGTCATGTTTATGCACTTTTTTCCTTCTAGAAAAAGACCTGCAATATATTAGATTTAGGACATGTGGGGTGTGTCTCCTCTTTGTTCTCCTCGAAGATCAGTTTCCAGAGGTTGGGATGGTTTCTTCTAGTTCCAAGTCTAAGTCGGGGACGGGATGTTCTGACTTGGCGAAGGGCGGGCTCCTAACACCAACTGCCCTGCTCAAACTCGTATATTTGGCAACAACATCCTTGTACAGACTCAGCAATTTCTCCACATCCTTAGCCGTCAATTCACCAGCCTCTGCTTCCATATAAGGATAACTCGACCCACCTGTAATTACTGCAGGTCAAAAAAAAAAAAAAAAAATAAAATATATATATATATATAAAGACGATTCAAAACATAGTACGGGGTAAGTCTATCATGTGAATATGCAAACATTTCGTGCGAAAGTTTAAATTTGCATATCCCTCCCTGAAGGCAAAGGCTTAAAAAGGGAGATGGTTTTATCATTATCATGCTATTGCTATGCAAACACTTCATGGTACAAGGCTTTACCACCAGTAACAGTGTCTTTGTTATGCGTTCTTGCCAGACAATCCAGGTCCATGTGGTCTTGTGAGGTCGTCCTCATTGCTTCCAATTCCGACGAAGGGTCCTTTGGTGTTGCTGCCCTCATGCTCTCCTCGAATTCCATTTCGTCCATGGAAAGCGATTTTGCGTTTAAGTCAACAATAAATGCTTTTGATGAAACGAGATTAGTGAAATAGTAGGCTGCTTCTGAAACAAGTTTTGTTTGCCTTCGATACAACTGGATAAATCTGAGGTTGGAATGCAACTGTGGAGGATTGGCCTGTTGGTTCTCGGAGAATTAGGAACTCCATGTTAAAAGGACTACTCAAAGCGTTTTACTACTGAAAACAAATAACAAGTTTGAGAATTGCATGCATTCGAAATATGATTAGCAGCAGAAGGGCAAATTACCAAGGAGAGCTTGCCTTGATGGTTACATATATAAGCAGAGGAAGAAAGTCATCAGCCCCCGCAAGTAGATGGTTCTCTGACATTGACGCGCTGAGCAACATGTTATTGATGAATTTGCAACAACTCATGATGCACATGAGCTTCTCACTAGGGGCTTTGAAAGAATTAATCTTCTGCAGTTCTTTTGCTGCGACCTGGGAAGAAGTTCCCCCGCCGCGCCCCCCCCACAAAAAGAGAAAAAAAAAAAAAAAGAAAGGGGGGGGGGAGGGGCAAAATTCATGATAATTAAGCTCAAAGTAATTGAATTGAATTGAAAATTGCGTAGAAATTATTAGTAGAGAAATGAGCTTAGAGTTTAAGCATACAAGGCATGAAGGTTCATTATGAAGAAGTGGTGGAATGTCCAAATGGTGAGGCTTCAAGAAGGTCTGCAGAGAGTGTATTTTGCAAGATAGTTGAAGGTCCATCTTTGTATCCTCTGCAGAAGACGAAAACGTGCGGCTGAACAATTTTGTCATCACGTATTTCTCCAATCCCTGCACATTCGTGTTTACTAATCAAGAATTTGAAGCTATAGAAACAGAATTTTTAAAATTATTCTTTTTCTAATTCCTGGAGGTAGTAAACAAAACAATAGGAATTCAGTTGTTCGTTCCTCAACGTTTAGTAATCATTAAGAAAAGAAAATTCAGTTGTAATGGAACTTAAATCGTTTACTCTAATGCCACTTCTTTGAATTCCTCACTAATAAAGCCTTAATAGATTCCTTTTAAAGTGAAAAACAACACTGGGGAAGAAAGTTAGACCTCCATAGCAGAGTCAATGTCAAGATGAGTGGCTGCTGCCCACAGTGGATGATCTGCAATTGAAGCTTCCATGGCAGTGAAGAAATCTTGCACCCTTTTCCCATCATTTTCAGGATTCGCCGCGTAAAACGTAAATGACACAATAAAGCTGATACATCATCAACATACATTTTTTTTTTCTTTCTTTCTTCAGAAGTTGCACCGTCATTAACAAAACATCTCTTTCTTTCTTTCTTTCTATCTATCTTTTTTTTTTTTTTTTTTCATGAGGATAGAATTAAGCAGAAAATTAAATAAAAAACAAGAAAAAAAGGAAAACCTCTTGATGGAGCGGACGAGATCGAGGGAAGCAGGGTTTCGCATTCGATTGAGAAAATCATAAACTTTGTTGGTGGAAGCAGACGTAGAGGCAGCTGCCGAGGAGGAGGAGGAGGAGGATGAGGAGGAGGATGAGGAGGCCTCCATTTTCAATAAACAGAAAATTTCTCTGAGAAGTGTGACTAAGAAACAAAGTTAGTTAAGAAGCATTGAATTTTGAGAAGAATGGTAGCTTTTTGCCTCTGTTATTCCTCAGACAACAAAACAAAAACAAAAACAAAAACAAAAAAATAATCAATTTTGTTAACAGGACATAGGAGGAGAAAGTTAAGCAGCTGATGCATGGAATGTTAGGTTTTGTCACGTGACCTCTCCCTCTTTGACTTTCCAGTTTTATTATTATTTTATTATGTTAGGTAAGGTTCAAGGTAACATTAAAAAAACAACCTCATGACATTGAGGGTTTGTTTGGTAAACCCATTTAACTTAAATTAAACGGTATTTTTTCATCTCAGTTTTTGTTTTTTTTTCTGAAAAGTCAACAAAAATTATAACTAATTTTTAAAAAGTCAACCAACTCAAACTTAAAAATTTCAACTAAAACCGTTTCACCAAACGGACTATGAGTTACTTAGTAGGAATAGGTATTGTTTTTAAAAAATGATCTGCCCTGTTTCTCTCTGCTTCGCCTTTTCATCTTATTTGCAATATGCTAATTAAAGTGTGATATTAGTTTTCCTTGTTCAATTAGCTTTCTCGTTTTTTCTTTCTTAATATACCTCAAATACAAAAATCCAAAAGTAAAAAAATAAAAAAATAACTATAAATAAACAAGAATACCGTTATGATTTTATGGTATCAGACCAACATGATACAGATGCAAAATTGAAAACCTTGTGCTGATTAATTGATTTCTCTCCTTGATAAACTAGACTTTATAAGAGTATTACACACGTAAACTCAACTAGCTAACTCTTCATTTATATAAACTCGTATTGTTCATCTTCCAATCAAATTAGGAATGCATTAAAACTATATATATATATATATATATATCCCTCCTCTTCCTTATGCACTCGTTTTTTTGCCACCATCATGTCCCCTTCTAAGTTGTATTTTTCGGTTCCCACAATCAGGATCATGTTTTAGCTTTAATTTGAAGTCTTCTGTTGCCTCTCCTCCCTAATAGTCCTCTTCGTTGAATAAATCTAACAGTGCAAGTGCCTGCAATCCAATGAATTAAGATCAAAAAGCAAACTCTAAATACTTGAAAACACAATACTTTCTTTCTTCTTTTTTTTTTTTTTACTAGTTATCCAGTGTGTCTGGTTTCTCAATGGACATATACTGCACAAGTCCTGTCACCGACTTGATTCTTGATTAATCGGCTCTTAACTTGACTTGTTTGTCAAAATTAAGTTGTCAAATAGCATGACCAAATTTAGGGGAAAAAAAAAAAAAAAAAAAAAGAATAAAAGAAAGAGGAGAAATTATTTAGATGATGTAGTTGTGATTATATTTGTACCTCAGGCACAGAAAGTTGCAAGCGAAACTTTGGACCATCATAGTGGTATAAAATAGGCCTAAATGCATCTTCTTCTAGTGGTTTGCGACTCTTCTTGGTTCGGATTCTAACCTGAAACAACGCCCAGATCGTCAGATGAACAATGTCATTCTCGAAGGTATCAATAAAGAGTAGCACTTGTTTTACAAACTCTTTTTGATACCAACTCATATGGTAAGGGATTGTAGTGATCATCCATTAAGGGGAAGGAAAAAAAAAAACGACAATGTGCTAATCGTGTCAGTTAGTAATAAGAATTGTGATAAAAGTTTGGACCATTTTCATTAATAGAAGGGTGGTCTATAAGGTATAAAAAGAACCTGTGCTGGAAACCTTGAGCCTCCCAGTGGGCACTTCTTGTCTTGCCAAGCGGTTGGGTCTATGTTAGACCCTCCGAAACTCACAGCCTATTTTTAGTTCCGATCGAGGAGAAAACACAAGCCATTGTCAAATATGACAAACACAAAAAGTATGGAACAAAAGACACAAGAGTCATTTGCAAAAATAAGACATCAATATGAAGCCAACCTGGTATACTCCATGAAGCTGGTGGGTGGTGTAGTTATAAAGAAAGAGGGGTAAACCTGGGACTATCGCCCTCACTGAGTCCTTGTATTTTGGTGGAAGCCCTGCACATTAATTGTAATTCAAATAATCAAATGGAACTGTAATTCATTTGTTTACTTTTTCGCTTATTTAGAAGTTGTTTAAAAAAATAATAATAATAATAATTAAAGCTGCATTTTAAGAAACTCACAGAAAATAACTTTAAAAACTCAATGGAAAAAAAAAAAAAACAAATAATAAACAAACAAATGAAATAACACTTCAATTTTGAGGCCCCGAATTAAATTATGAAGATCAATATTGAGGTAGTAGAAACTAAGAATAAAAGTAGAACATACCAAAGAGTTGGCGATGGAGATCATCTTGCATGGTCTCGTTGTTGCATACGAAAATGAAACCTCCCAACACCTCATTTCTGGGCAACATTTCAGCAGGAGGCAATATAGTCTTACTATGCCGCTTGGGATCCGGCTGAGGCTGAGGCAGAGGCCGAGGCAGAGGCTGCTGGTAAATCCACTTCATGTGTTGCTGATAAGCCAATGCTTTCGTCTCCACAAGAAGTGATCTGATCAATGGCGACGGTCGACAGTTTTCTTGATCTTCAACTTCCTGATCCGTGTTTGAAAACAGCTTGAATTGATCTCTATCAGACTTCCAGAGACTTGTAGTACTAGTAGTAGTAGTAGTAGTAGTAGTAGTCGACAAACACAATGATCTAGTTGACATGATTCACCTGATGATATAAATTATAAACAGACGTTGTTCATGAAAATACGACAACCGAATAAGGAGTTCATGTGAAATATGTCAAGTGCTATATATGGTTAGCTACTACTTAAAACTATTGAGGGGAGGGGACGAGGGGACGGGGGTTATCATCTTTAGACATGATGATGAACTTTTTTATTTTTTTATTTTTTTATTTTTTGAGGTTTGCTGCTTTTTCTCACCCACTCACCGGAATTTGAATCAAAAGACTCCGCCCAATGTGTTATTTATTGGCCATATATAAAGTAAATATACTACTCAAATCATAAAGTTAAAAATATATATATATATATATATATATATTTTACTTTTTGATTTTGAAATCTCTCCCTCCTTCTCCTTCTATGGACGGGACCTATATATATATATGCAAGTTCCTTTGCCAATTGCAACCCCACCATGACTTCTTTAAAAGGAATATTAACCAATTGATAATGTTAAGCTATTACTACTACCTATAACTTGTGCCCTCGATAATGAAACCATATTGGGTAACAATTATTCTAAAAGAAAAGTCATATTTAATCTATTATAATCAAGTTTAATTTTAGCTTAATTCTTGTCAAAATTAAGTTAGTTTTCTGTTTTCTGTTTTCTTTTTTTTCTTTTCATCTTTCGGAATTATTTATTTTCACCAATTCTACTTGTAGTTTCCCATTTCTGTTTGGGCCCATTTAACCTATAAATATACTAGTCCTATCTTATGTAAGCGGTGAAATTTCATTAATGAACGAAATTTGAGTAATTACTCTTCTCCTTTTCAATTTTTGGAACTATTACTGGATCAGCGAACTATATTAATTACCAAGTTAACAAATTTATCCGTCATTTAGTTTTCTTTGTTTATTTTAACATATGCTTCCATTTCATTGCATGACCTATCATAGTCTTTACGGCTTCATTATCAAGGGAGGAAAAAAGAAAAAGACAATCGTAGCAAAACTTCTCGTCTCGGCTTATTAATTTTATGGATATGTTTGGCAAAGCTTTTATTTTTGTTTTTAGCCAATTAAAGAATAGAAACCAAAACTTTAACTTCTCACTAAGTGTTTGGAATCAAAAAGCTTATAAGATCAAAATGATTTTCAAAGTTTTCTAATATTAGAAAAATATTTAAATGAAGTTAATAATTTCGAATTTAAACTTTGTTATAAATTTTAAAGTCTACTCAAATGATGTTTTATCGGAAGTCATATATTTTGGCTTTAACAGAAAGAACTTCTGGAGGCTACAAGCTTTTCTAATAGATCATCCAAACACTTTCAAAACCTGTTTTTAGACCAATCTCTTTTCTTATATTCGGGGGGGGGGGGGGGGGGGGGGGGGGGGGGATGGGGATGGGGATTCACTTGATCCAGAGTTCTTTTCTTGTCTATTGCTAGTAATAAAAAGAACTTCCACCTATAGAATACATACGCATACATATGTTATGTTCATTATAGATTTCTGAATAAATTCCTGAATAACAAGTCTAAGGACTTCCTTATTGATAATAGTTATGATATTAATGATAATGACAATACCGATTGCGACCTTGATGTTAAAACTTGAACTATCATGAATGTGCTAACTATGGATATGATACAAGAAATAAACCGGTTTTATATCACACTTCTATTCAAATTAGCAAAAGTAATGTCTCCTACCATTATATGGATTCCAAATATTCATGATGTGGATGTGAATGAGTCAAATTACTAATCCCTCGGTCTATTAGTGAACTATCTCTCTGGAGATTGTGAAAGATGTTCCACTGAAAATATTGTGATTACTTCTACTCATATTCCTCAAAATAGATCATGCTCTAATAGCTCCAAATAAATTAATTACATGCGTTACGATACAAGGCTTCTTATTCCCAGAACAACGAAAGCACTTTTTTGCTCTCTCATGTACTAGGGGATTTCACTTGAAAAAGAAGATGTTTCTTGATAGATATATATAAATATATATATATATATATATATATATATATATATTGGTAGATATATTAATTGATAGATATTGATTGAACAGAAAACTGCACCACTACATTCACATATATAAAGGTAGGTTTTTGAAGCACATCAAGGATTAATTAAAACTTCTTTTTTTTTTTTTGGGTGAAGGATTAATTAAGCTTTCGTTTGATAAGTTAGTTGGAGATGAAATTTTTAAGTTGAAATTGGTTGACTTTTCAAAAACTAGTTATAAATTTTTTTGACTTTTCAGAAAAGACAAAAACTAATATGAAAAAGTACAGTTTAGTTGGAGTTAAACTTAAATGTCAAATAATTCATAAGCCTTGATCAAATACAATTGGAATTAAATTAATTAAGAACATTATTACAATCGATCGAGGACATGACCCGGATACTGTACGGATCAATATGTAGTAATGACTTAATATTATACATGCACTAATGAAAATGAAGTTTCAAAGAAGTTAATTACGTACATTAATAAAGCTAGAGAAAGCCCGCGCGAATAAATAATTCATCTCATGCATGTTATATGTTCCGTACTCTCGAAGGCTACATAATATATATATATATATATATATATATATATACACACACTAATAATTAGGAGAGATATATTTATTAATATGATCATTTTGGTCCAACTTAATATTTTACAGTTCCAAAAGATGAGCTTGCAAATATTAATAGATTTATAAAAAGTTGATATGACGAGATCCTTTAAAGAGCTTACATTAGTTATGGTTTATACTGTAGATCCGACGGGAGAGAATTATATAATATTAATAAATATGTATGTATGTATATACATATGAAATAACCACAAAGAAATAGAAAGAAAGCGTGCAAATGAATCATGTAGCTTAACACACACACACACACACATATATATATATATATATATGAAAGCCTCTCAATAAAGTCGTAGTGGCATGTGCCAACATTACCCAGCTCGCTATGGCGACTGCGTCTGCAGATGATCATTTCCAACTGTTTAGTCATTAATCGGCCTTTATATTTCCTAAATGCAAGACCAACAATTTAGTTGCATTAATACTAATATTCCTAATTAACTATGAATATATACATATATAATATCCACATATACACATGATTAATAATAAAAATTAAAGTTTGAACCGTCCAATCAAAAAGCGAAAATCCCAAGAAGGGTTCAGCAGCTATTTTTCCAACCCGCCCTTGCTTCATTAGCAATCAATATCCTTAATAATTTTTATTATTTTAATATGTTCTTGGGATCGTTTATTTCCTTAAATTATTATTTAGCGCTCTTTATGTGAATTAACTAGAATTTGTTATCTTAAAAAGATCTCGTAGTCTCCAAGGCCATGATCATGGAGCGCGTAGCATTTGCATTACTTTGTTACTCTTTTTACTTATTACAGAGGTCTGTTGGGAAATTAGTTCCATGCATGCCTATAAGTCCCTGTGGTAATTCACTCAATAGATTAACTAAATATCAGACTAATATGCTGCTAATTCTTGAAATATATATGATTCCACTGATCTGATCGTACGCTACTTTATATATATATATATATATATACACACACACACACACACACACACACACGCTTAAAGGTTAATGAGCTGTGAATGATGAATTAAATAGTAGGTTTAAAAGAATTATATATATATATATATATAAAGAATGTGTTGCATAAAATATATGTATATCTAGGTTTAAAAGAATTATATATACATATATATGTAACTAGGAAGATTACATTTTGACAGAAAACTATTATTGACTACATACATTGAATAATATGATGAGGAACATTTTAGAAAAGAGAATGTCTCAAAGATATATAAATATATATATATATATATGTATGAAAAATTAATATACATGCATGAGTGTGGCAATAGCAATATTATTACTGAGTGAGTGAGTGGTATGGAGATTGGAGCGTGTAGCGACGCTCAGAGATGGGGAAGGTGAAGAAAGAAATTACGTAAAGAAAAAAAAAAAAAAAAATATATATATATATATATATATATATATATATACAAGTGAGGAAGAGTCGAAAGCAGCAGAGACTTGCAGTTTACGGTAGCTTGAAAGCATGCATCTCCGGCGGCGTAGTCAGCGGTCGTCAACTTTTATATTATTCTTCTTTCACATATATATATGTAAATAGATATATATAAAAATCATAAATTGGGGGCGTTGACAATGACATCCTCATCATCTCATATATAGTCATATATTTTCCATCCCCTCCTTTAAGTTTCCTCATCATCACGAAGCAGCAAACATATACAAACACTACAAGTAATTACTATTTGATAGATCGATCGAGAGAAGAATTCTATGGCGTCATCGAGCGGCGGTGTACCCCCGGGATTTCGGTTCCACCCGACCGACGAGGAGCTTCTCCATTACTACCTGAAGAAGAAAGTCTCCTTCCAGAAGTTTGACATGGAGGTCATTCGAGAGGTCGACTTGAACAAGTTGGAACCTTGGGACCTTCAAGGTACCTACTCCATACTTTTATATTACACCCTCGATCCTCTTTTTTTTTTTTTAATTGTATACACATACATAACATATATTATTTCATCATCTTTATCATTTTGTGTTGGATTTTGTTTTTGTTTTTGTTTCTTTTTTTTTTTTTTTTTTTTGGTTTGTTTGTGTGTGTGTGTGTGTTTTCTTCCCGGCCCTCACTATGTTGAATTATTTTGAGCTACGTACTTTATTAATTAGTAGATACGTACCTCATAAAGATGGTGAATTGGTGATGAATATCCAAACATAGATATACACGTATATTATGGTACACTTGTTTACTAATCGCCTGCTGCTTTTGCTTGTAATCCTTTATATCAATTATTGATCTAAATTAGCTCCTATACAGATTAATCCATTACTTTTCTCTAAGTTATATAATAGTTAGTCTTAATTTGCCTGGACTATTAATCCTGGATATTATAATTTAAGAAACCGACAGGAAGATTAGCGAGCAACTTGCAAAACCAGATTGAGTGTTTGGATTTAGTTTTTCAAGTTGATTTCCTTATTACTCCTGAAAAATTACCTCAAGTAACACGTGTATATATATGTATCACCTATAACAATATTGTAGCAAGAAGTATCATGCACATATATAAATTTTTTGTCATGAAGGAAACAAATTAATTGTAGATTTTCACGTGTGGTTATATACCTATACCTAACTTGATGAATATATATGCTGATTCAGAAGACAATAAAAGATATATTTTTTATGGAAAAAAATCACCGGGGAATGGAAAGACTATATAGCTAGGAGAACTACATGTGTCTTAGCTAGCAGTATACTTGATATATTAACACCCCCCCCCCCCCCCCCCCCCCCCCCAAAAAAAAAAAAAAAAAACGGAAAATGTTTACACATGACATATTTCAATTAGCCAGCTGGTCTTGCTTCTAGATACAGTCTTCTCATACATGCGGTCAACGGCCTAGGATAATTATGATTCAATTAATTAGGGATTATATATATATATATATATGTATATTACCTAATAAATGAATTCAATATATGTTGATTTATAATAAAGTATATGAATATGCATAATGTGGGGGTGGGGGTGCAGAGAGATGCAGGATAGGGTCAACACCGCAGAACGAGTGGTACTTTTTCAGCCACAAGGACAGGAAGTACCCGACAGGGTCTCGCACGAATAGAGCCACCAACGCTGGCTTTTGGAAGGCCACCGGCAGAGACAAGTGCATCCGCAACACCTTCAAGAAGATCGGCATGCGCAAAACCCTCGTCTTCTACCGCGGCCGCGCTCCCCACGGCCAAAAGACTGACTGGATCATGCATGAGTATCGCCTCGAAGAGCAAGACCACGATCCTAACCTCAACTCTTCTTCTGTATGTTTACCTACATCTACAATTTTTTTTTTTTTTTTTTTTTTTTTATATATGACAAACACCTACAACTACATATATATACTAACTTCATTATATTTCCTCATATTAATATTGGAAGATTCTATAAGGGTACCACCTTAGTCTTAGTCCTAGAGTTAGTCCTAGCCCAAGTCGTGACTTTGAAATTTAGACATACGGACACGCACATTGCATGGAACAGTATACTATGAGAGAAATGCTTCTTTTTTTTGCTTTTTCTTTTTCTTTTTTTTTTTTTTTGTTTAATTAAAATTGTTACAAGCACTCACTTTAGTACTGAGGCTCTAAATTTAAATCAAACAATTGAGATCAATAAAAAATCTTACTTTTCTTGGTGCTACATATTTTTGATCAAGCAACTATAATAGAATTAATTATAAATGTGTGGATTCATATATGTAGGAAGACGGATGGGTGGTGTGCAGGGTATTCAAAAAGAAGGACTTATTCAAGGTAGGGAGCAGCAACGACGGAGGAGGCGGCGGCGGAGGTTCTAGTACCATCAACTCCGAAATTACGACGACTACTCATCACCAGCACTTAAATAGTACCAACACCAACAATACAAACTATACTACTAGTCATAATAATATGCAGGCCTCCACCCACTACTACTTGCTCCGCCAACCACCTCATAATTTGATGCAACAACAGCCGCCAACCTTCGAACTCAACAACAAGCCACCGCCACCGCAGCCTCCGCCTCCTCCTTATCATGAGCTTGCCCTTCACTATCCTCCCCACACCCATCTTGATCACCTGCACCACTATTCCCAGCCGCCACTTATCCCCAATGCCTTCGGCCCAGCGGCCGACTCCAACATTGACGTGCATGCCAAGCAACTCATGATCGCCAATGCGGCCGCCCGTGCAGACTGTGAGAGCGGCAGCGACGTCAGTGGCGCCCTCCGTGGCTACCAGCTCTGCGAGCCTGGCCTGGAGGTGGGCACGTCCACCCAACAGAACAGAGATCATCATCAGGATCAGGATCAGGATCATGATCATGATCATCATGATCATCATCAGGCGCAGGCGCAGGCGCAGGCAGGCATGACGGAATGGCCCTCGATGCTGGAGAGGATAGTATCTCCATCAGCTGCAAACAATAACGATGCAATACTTCCTTCTGCGTCTGTGTCCGCCCGCATTCATCACCTCTCTTTGCGTGCCACTACTTCTTCAGCCACTGGCGAGATGGATTTTTGGGGCTATGCTAAGTAGTTATCTTTTTACTACTTATTATATCTATATCTATATATATATATATATAATATAATATAATTCCCCTCTACGTACCTACGTCATGATATCAAGAATCTCCTAATTACTAGTGTGCTCTAACTTTAAAAAATCTCTACTGTTGATCCAAACTACATATATTCATATTTGTCTGTGATTTGATTTTATAATATATACCATTGTTCATGAACGATTATTTGTTGCTTTTTCCTTGTCTCGTACGTTTTGCGCATAAATTAAGGGGATGTTTGGTGTGTAAGTTTGAGTTAAGATTTGTAAGTTTAAATAGTGATTTTGATTGACTTTTTCAGAAAAGACAAAAAACTTTTGAGGAAAAAAACAAAAATTGAGTTGATGGTGATGAGTTTAAACTCATCACCCAAACACCCCCTAAGTACTAATTTTTTTGTCATCTCATTTTATTCATTTATAAATCAACATCCACACATAATAATTACAATCACTTTAATTGTATATAGTAGTGTGTGTATTATTCGTTTGCAGTTTTCTTTTCACTTCACGTGTAAAAATTCACAATACACAATACAAAATTGTTCTTATTTATATATCAAACCGTTAAAACAATCTAATAGTTAAAATTATAACTTCAACTGACTCATATGGGAAAAAAAAAAAAAAAATTCCTACCGTATAAAAATTTCATTCTAATTCCAAAATATCCCTTGTCCTATAGTAGGTTTTCACTGTGTCTCTAGAAAATGGAGAACTACTATATATCCTTCCATTACAAATCACCTAAAGCCCTTATGACATGGGGCGAGGTCTTCCATGCTCAAACCCTGTTTTAAAAAAAAAAAAAAGATTGAAAAAAAAACAAAAATCAAAACCCAGTGGTAAAATCATATATATATATATATATATTTATTTAACTCCATCATAATATAATATATAGAGTCCAAGTCACTTATTCAAAAATTAAAAGAATAAATATGTTAATCAATTATAGCTGGGCCATGAATAGGAACCTATTGGAGTTTTGTAACAATGCCACATGTTGGGACCCATATGCACAGATCCGGCGGATATGACATGGATGGGGTGGCAGACGCCTTTGTTGGTTGGCGGTTATGCTGACTCATCCAAAAGGTTAAGGACAGAGGAGTACTCTAGCAGGGTCTCCAACAGTCATGCATGGGCAGGTTAGGCTCAAAGAGACTTGACCTTCTTATATATATATATATATATATATATATATATATATCTTGATATATGACCTTGTAAAACGAGGAAAAAAACATCCAAACAAGAAAACTATAAAAGATCGAATAATCACAGGGTGAGAAATTAGATAGTTGATCATGGAGAAATCAATTCTAGTAGTTGTTCCTTACAAGGCTATCGTTGGATTGGAAGTAACCCAGTTGTATTCTAGAGGTAACTCGGATGTACTCTGCAGGTTGCCATTTCTAAGGGTGCAAAAATGTGACATAAGTGTGGTACTTTTGGTTTAAAAAAAAAAAGAGACAGAGAGAGAGAGAGTTGGAAGAGGACGAACATGGAGAGCATATAAACTGATTTATGGGTTTTTGGTTAATTACGAAGGACATTGGAGATATGTATTTAAAGAATATAATGGAAATAATTACGATTGTTTAATGGAGACTTTGGTTTGCCTCTTATAATTTGGAGTGGGTATTTATAGAGGGAAAATGACATATTTGGTTCTGGAGCATCTTCTCTCATGCTCTTTCAGTGCCTTCCTACCACATTCAATGCCTTGCAATGTTAATGTTAGGATTGATGGGACCTTCAAAATTCTTACAAAATTTGCTTAATAGTGAATAATCAATTATACTAATTTTTTTTTAAGCGATACAAATATTTTTTTCTTTTTACAAGAAATTATAACAAATAACATATTTTATAGGTACTAGTAAATTTTTTAAACGATGACAAATTATAGCATATATTTATAGGTAAATCCTTAGATTTTCAAGTAAACCCGTGGATTTTTCTAGTAAATCCTTGAAACTTTTCTAGAAAATAACTGATTTATCGTTAATTTTTAATAACAGATTTTATATGCATAATTTCATATTATAGAGAGAGAGGAGGAATGAAGAGGGTTTTTTTTATTTTTTTATTGGATATTATATAGTTATGAATTTGATTAAACTATTTTATTACTATGTTTAAAGAAGCTCTATGGCACCCAGGATTCTTAGTAGTGAGTCGTCAATATATCGCGCATAACAAATTCTTACTATGTTAGGGTTTTTAAGGGGACCAGCGGGCCAGGCGTCACTCCAACCTGATAACTAGTATTACCTCCCCGTCAAGCTCTATCAATAGACCATTTCTTCTGCAACACTTAATTATTAATATAGCGGTCTCCACCATAAAATTTGGCCTTCAAAGTCAACCCAACGGCTTCTATTAGGAAGGTGGCGCAAAGGAGGCTCAAGGGCTTGTTAAGGAAAGCGACAAGGGCCAACAGTTGGACAAGTAGGGAATGTTAGGGTGAACTAGAAAAGTGTGGATAGAGCCGGATCTAAATGTTAGCTAGGTAAGCATCTTGTAGTAAGAGGGGTAGTTATGATGAATCCCAATAGACCATCTGTAGGAAAAATGGGTAATTTACACATCGGAATTTTAAAATTTTTTCTTAAGATCGTACTAACTCATGTTATCATATACAATAAATTATTATACAATCTACGTACTTTGAGAGAAGACAACATGACTGTCGGAGGATATGATCAAAGAGAGCTTCAATCAACTAGCCTTCTTTACTATTCTTTAATTATCGGATGGTAGAGTGTGTGGGTACTCAGTCTCTCGATCGGTATTTGTGCGCGGCTTTCTCCTTCCAACCACCCATAACTCTTGCAGCTTATTATTACTATAATAGGAGAATAACAATAAGCTCGCTCACCTTAGAGTCTGTGGTGTAAATAAAATAGGAGCCCCTATGGTAGATTTTAAATTCGAATAGGACACTTGAAAAATATTTTCTCTCTCCTCCTTCCCTAATATGCATTTTTTCTCTTGCCCGGGACATAGAAAAATCACCCACAATAGGTCTAGGAGATTCAAAATTTGATTCAAATTTTTATCTCCAATTATCTTTTAATTTTATCTCCATGGATAATGTTCCATAACTCCAATTTAAATTCAAAATAAAATCATTGCAACTTTATTTGAATTAAATAATTATGTAATAATTATCTAAATAAAATTAATAATAAGAAAATATTTTCCTTCTCTTATCCTCATAAAAAACGCCTACACAAGGTAGACTAGGATATGATTTTGTTTCAATTTCAAATCCAAATAGGATAATTAGTATATTTAATTTAAAATATTTATTTAATCAAGATTATCTAGATATTTAAATTAATTATCTAAATAATTAATTTATCCATATCTTTTAATTTAAATTAATCTCATATTTATCACAAAAGATAAATTTAATTATTTCAAATTTCAAATCTTATCTTCAAATAAATATTTATTTAAACTAAATAAATTAATTACACAATTATTAGTTTTAGAGTCACACCACTATCTTCAAATAAAACAAAATTCCCATTCTACCCTTAGCAAAAAAAAACGCCTACACCCTATGGGAGGTGTTCCGGATTTTTCTCTTTACTAAGTCCAAGAATTAAAGTCATAATGAATATCCTAATTGATTATCATCCATTAAGGAATTATATTGAGCTAATAAATGGACCAATTGGACATATATATAATATGGGGTCCAATAATCTATGTAATTAATTATTTTATATCAAATAAATTAATTACACAATTATTAGTTTCAGAGTCACACCACTATAAACCTGAAAACTGCACTCCTAATTATATATCGTATTACGTGAGCCAGTATATAATTACAGTTCAATGACCTTGTCATGTATGCAACACCCTCATATGATATTCATGATCAACTTAAGTCAAAAGTTCGTTGAACCTTTTGATCACGCTATCTTAAAGATCCATTATACACCTAATGGGAAATGATTATTCACCCAAAGTGAATAATTAGTCATTTGCCCAGCAAACGATCCGAGGTCTCGTCCATTTTCACATGCTGTATAATGCTGTTTAAGAGGATAACATTTACTCTTTATAGGAGCTATGATTCCATATCTATAAGTAAAACTCATATTGAATATAAGTCATGTACCAAACAAACCAATCTAATAGCATACTACTCCGATACGCTTTAGCTTTTGGAACATCAAAGTACACAAGTCATAAACATGAAGCCATTTACTTACTCAGGATTAAGGTTATTGCATAATGAACGTCAAAAGTGAATTAATCTAATTAAGCGGACTTATAGATTAATTACACTTTGGTCCAGTCCAATATATCACCACTACTAGGTAATATATCTATGTCTCTACTTAGGAGTCGGCTCGCTGATGGTCAAGACAAATCATCTCCCCAATTAGCTTTAGATAACATCATAGTCTTTATATGAGTTAGATACTCACTCTAACCCCATAGACTACGGACTATAGATTTAGACTACTTACTTTAGAACGTTGACTTCTCGCATACAAAAATCCATTGCATGTAACATTCTAACAGTTTAAATACCAAGTAGTCAATGAGTCATATTTGCTTACATCTACTTTAATATGTAAATCTAGATAAAGACAATATAAGAAATATATAATAAAAAAATTTCAAATATATTATTAATCAGTTCAAAATAAATGAAATACAATTAAAATATTGTTCATTTTTAGGGCATTCCCAACACCATCCCCATAGGGTGGTGAAAGGAGGGCCCCAATTGGTAAAAGAAAACTTACAACCCCTTGGGTTTATCCTATACTTAGAAGAAGAAGTAGAAAAGGAATAACTATAGAAATATTTGATTTTTCGTCAACGTATTAAATAGGAGAAAAAAATAGAATTTATTTCTTCAAAACAATAAATAAAAACAACAATAGGAGAGTTAATCGTGGCACGTTCACAAAGAAAAAATTTTTTTTTTTGTAGCCAATCATTTATTAAGAAATATTAATATACTTAACACAAAAGACGAAAAAAAATAATTTACTACTCTTTTTAAAAATATTATTTCACTCTTTTTCTATTATTTTAATATAGTTATTAATTCTTAAAATTTTACAACATAATAACAATTGTTGTTGTAATTAGTTTATAGGGAGGAGTTTTCATTTTCTGAGTTAGGACACAATTGATGTGCATGAGGACTTTTGACAATCTCAAAGGTTAATTTGGTAGAGTTTTTAAAAGCTGCTTTTAGCTTTTTAAATTTAAAAGCAATTTCTGAAAATGTTTTAATGATCTATAAAAAGAATTTTCAATCTCTAAAAATACTTCCTATTAAATGGTTTTTTTTTTTTTTTTAAATGTGATTTCTGGTAAAAACTCTTCTGAGTAGACTTTGCGCCTGTTTAACAGAGTTTTCTAGAAACTACTTTTAGCTTCCTAAGTCTAAAAGTAGGTTCTGAAAATGTTTACATGATATGTTAGAAGAACTTCAAGCCTCCAAAAGTAGTTCTTTCCGATAAAAGCTTTTCTTGTTAGATTTTAAAATTTGTAACAAAGTTTAAATTCAATATTATAAACTTCATTAGAATATTTTTATAACTTAGTAGATAATTTAACAAAATCATTTTGATCTTATAAGCTCTTTGGTTTTAAACACTTACCGAGAAGTCACAACTTTTATTTCTCTTCTTCTACTAGCTAAAAGAAAAGGTAAAAACTCTACCAAATGGGTTGTATGATTTGTCAAGAGAGATTCTAGAATCTAGAAAAAAGAAATTATATCGGAGTTCAATTAAAAATTATAAACTTTATATAAATATTTTTATTACTTATTAAAAAATTTTAAAATCATTTTGATATTAAAAGCTCTTTAAAAATATGTAATGTAAACACTTACTTAAAAATTATAGTTTTCATTTCTTTTTTTCGACCGATAAAAATAAAAACAAAAACAAAAACTCTCATAAACTGATTATTTAAAACTTATAACAAAGTTTATAGTTAGACATAAACATAGTAATTTTGACACAATAATATTTTCATTTACAAAGCATTTATCAACTAAACACGATTTATAAAAACAATTTCGTTAAACAATCAAATTATGACAAAGCATTTATCAGCCGAACACGATTTGTAAAAACAATTTTATTAAACAAGCAAATTATACCAAAATCACGTATTTCTTCATAGCATTTATCAACTAAACACGATTTGTAAAAGCAATTTCGTTAAACAACCAAATTATTACAAAACATTTATCAACTAAACAGGATTTGTAAAAACAATTTCGTTGAACAAGAAAATTATACCAAAATCACGTATTTCTTCACAGTTCATACTTGGAAGTGGGTATGATTAGCATCCCATTGCACACGTGGCAGCATGCAGGTTGAGGTGCATTTACAGAATGGTGGACGAAGCAGTCCCTAAACAAATCCTCTTCAACTTTGGAGTTCTAGTCTAGACTCTAGAGCACCCAAATCAAAAGACAAGACCACTCTCATCTGTGTCTCTCTCTCCTAAAACCCCTCCGTTTTTCCTCTCTCTCTCTCTCTCTCTCTCTCTCTGAGTGTCTGTCTCTCTCCGTGTCCGTTCCAGTTGTAGCCGGCAAAGGAAGATGATCAAACTTTCTCGTCTGCTCTCAACCTCAAGGTAACCCACCACCACCACCACCATCGTGTTCTCTTTTACTCTTTTTTCAATTTTCTTCTTCTGCTTAGTACTCGCCACAAAAACTAAACTAAACAAAACAAAAATGTCATCTTTGGGTTTTTCCTGTTTTTAGGAAAAAGACCTCCTTTTGTTGCCCTCCAAATGAGCTTTTCAAACCTACT
Organism: Ficus hirta; assembly: GCA_038430175.1. Taxonomy (NCBI): domain Eukaryota; kingdom Viridiplantae; phylum Streptophyta; class Magnoliopsida; order Rosales; family Moraceae; genus Ficus; species Ficus hirta. The sequence goes on along the minus strand of CM076588.1, from coordinate 19,705,618 downwards.
TTGTCCCCGTTAGTTTTAATCATTACAAAAAAAAAAAAAAAAAAAAAGGGGGATTTTGAAACCTGAACTCTTGTCTGCACTACCAGTGCCATGGAGATGCTTATTCAATTTATGGGTTTAGTTTAAAATCTTCTGTACTCAATGCTTCAACAACTAAATTCATATTTCAAAATCAACTTGTAAGCCCGCAACAGGATCCACAATTTCTACTAGATACCATTAATCAAGTTTGAACCTTTTAAGTTTTATCTGCTTTAGTTTTGCCTCCTCTTTGAGTAAACTGTTACGTATTTGTATATAAATATATAAATATATATATATATATATATATATATATATATGTATACACATATGTAAATGTTGAGAAAGATAAAGCGAGTTACATTTCTCTGAGTTTGATAGAGGAAGGCAGAAAAAAAAATCATATGACAAAAGTGAGTTGGTTCAAATAACAAGTTATTTTTTCTTTTAGGGTTAATGCAGTCTATATGAGCTTAGAAGTACCACTGTGGTGTAAATATTCTTTTTCTACAGGGACATTATGATTGTAGTATCATTTTCTCAGTTTAATTTTCTAGTATTGTTACTCTGTTCGTGGTTTAGAAAAAACTCCATGCTTGTGGACATTTGTTCAACCATTTTGATGCTTGCTTTCCATCTATTGGAACTGTTGTTTCTCTTGGTAGCTAATTCATTGTTTTTAATTTCTTGGATCAAACTCTCACTTTTTTTCCCCCTAAGAAAGATAGGGCTACTTTTGTTTCTTTTCTTTCCAAGAATAAAGTCTACATATTTTAGCTTTCCACACCACCCCACCACACCCCACCGCCGCCGCCCCCCCCCCCCCAACCACAAAACCTCAGTGCATTTGATCTCTTGTAAGTATTAGGAGCTTTGGGATGCAACATACAGGATGTACAACATTTCTATGCAAAACGGACCAAAAAGACAAGAAAAGAAGAGAGTTTTCTGCATTACTTGTTTGGAATAGGATGTATTCTTGAATAGGGTCGTCCAATTGATTTTCTCATAAGAAAAGTATGAAATGCGTGTTGTGCTAGAATTCTCTGTTTTATATTTTAAAGTAGGCATCTTTTACATCAAAATAAGTTCACCGTCCTCAATCTGGAACTTAAAAGAATGGGGAATTTTTACATAAAAATGCCATAAAGCTGCCATATTGTTTTGTTTTCATTTTGTAAACTGAATGTTAGTTCTACAACATTTTTTCTTTTCTTATGTTATAATGTTTTCTTTTTGAGTGAAGGAATGAGTCATCTAAAAACCTGTTATATGGGAAAGATTTCAATCTAGGTGATGCGTTTCCATTACATACTTTTACTTATCGTGCTGGAATTTCAACTTCTGCACAGAATTTTGGCCTCAAAGGTAACCCTGTATTTACTATAGTTTCCACATTTCCATTTCTTCTCGATATTGATGTACATTGTGTGCTAATCATCTGTTCTTTTTGTTTTTGAGCTTGTAGGAGGTATTGTGGCTCCTTATACTGTTTACAAGGGCAAAGCTGCACTCTCTGTGGCTCCAATTCTCCCAACGTTCACTAAATTGGATGTGTGGCCTTTACACTCTTTTCATTCCACTATCTCATTTTTTAGCTATGAACTTGAGTGATGCTATTCTCATTGTTTTTTTTTTTCCTCCGTCTAGTCCGGGTTGCATGTGGTTGACCGTCGTGGTGTCGTGATGTTGAAGTTCATTCCTGCCATTGGTGAGCGCAAGTATGACTGGGAAAAAAAGCAGGTAATCTCTTTAGCTCTTGCTTCTTATGTTTTTATTCTTATCCATATGAGCTGATAGAGTGGATATCATGTTGTTTAATTTGCACCGACAATGCATACAGTTGAAGATCTTACTTGGGGAATTTTTCAGCTGGAGCTTTGAGCTCTCTCTGTCTCTGTCTCCGTCTCCTATCTTGCAGCTTAGTTGATTCACTATTTGACATTCACTTTGTAGGTGTTTGCTTTGAACCCCACTGAGGTTGGATCTTTGATTAGCTTGGGTTCCAACGATTCTTGTGAATTCTTCCATGATCCTTCAATGTTGTCAAGGTTAACTTCTCGCATACTTTTTTCGTGTGAATAAGTATTCGTCCACCGGATTTAAAGTTGGGATGATAAATTTGCTTACTCTAGGGAGTAGATTACATTCTGACTTGAGCCAACTGGGATACGTAGCATTTTTTTAATTTCCAAACGTACATGCATTTTAATTTGAATGTGTGTTAGTAGTTCTGGAAAAAGGTTGGCTGTGGTATTGATGAAGCTGTAGTTCTGCAGTAATGCTGGTCAAGTGAGGAAGAGTTTGTCAATTAAACCTCATGCAACCGGCGGTGGTTACATGATTTCTTTGAGTAAGAAAAGCACTCTCTCGTTGCATTTGTACCTTGTATTTGGTTTTCCTTTTTTATTTTGGAAAAAAAAAAAAAGAGTTTATTTCTTATTTCTTTTTGTCTGGTTTTAACTTTTGGTGGTGGCAGCTGTTACGAACAACATTCTGAAAACGAGGGAGAACGTCAGCGTCCCTTTCACAACGGCGGAATTTGCAGTGGTGAAGACAGCTTGCAGTGTATGAAATGCCAACATCCCATAACTAAAAATAAATAAATACACAGTAAGAACACTGGTAATGAATCCCCACACATGTAGCAGTTGAATAGAACTGTTACATAGAAAAAAGCAAAATTTCTAGGTCCCAAAATGATATGGGCAGTTTTTGTGCACCGACACTCAGACACTCGTGTGGTGATAAATGGCATTTTCATCGACTTAGTATTTGGAAATGATAAAGGCTTTGTTTTGCTGTGTTTGATATTTGTGGTGCAGTATGCTCTGCCTCACATATTGGGGTGGGACAAGCTGACCAATAAACTGCCTGCCGGTTCCGCAGGGGGAAGAGTGGATGCTTCGAAGGTTGATCGGCGAGATTTAGATGCAGAGTGGGATAAATGACGCTCGTTGCTCTGCTACTATAACTCAAAATATGTTGTGTGTTTTTGTAGAGAAAATTTTTCATCTTGGCCAACCAAACTTAAATATGCATGGGACATGCATATGCCCTGATGAATGAATGATGCTTAATGTTTCGTCCTCTCTGTTGTTGTCTGGAAATCCTTTGGATTCTTATAGTTGAACAGTCTCATCGAGTTTCCAAAGCTCCTTTTTTTTTTTTTTTTGGAAAGGAAATTTCAGACTAGACCTTAACCTTAAACTTAACCTTAACCTTTCTTCTTCGAGGAATCAATATCATGATGCCATAGTTCGTTGGATCTAGTTCAAGGACAACGACATTTATCCTTTTTTTTTTTTTAATGTTTATTTTTCTGTTAAATAAAGCACTAGACTAATTTAGTGAACCAAGTTTGTTTGTTTGTTTTTTTTTTTGTTTTGTTTTGTTTTTTGTTTTTTGTTTTTTGTTTTTTTTTTTTTTCTTTTGAAGAATAGAAAATGGAAGCTCCTGTTTTCATTTATTTTATTTATTTATTGGGGTTATTGCCTTCAGTCAAAAGAAAATTTGCTGTAAAATCGAGATTTTATATAGATTTGTTTTTTCTGTATTGGATGGTAAAATGTTATGTTGATTTGGAGAAATGTAATCTAACCATTATAAGGGATCTAAATTCTAATTACTAGACTAGAAAGTATATAAAGATTGTTGTATGGAGCTTTAACTGTTGTGCAATTTACGATGTAGTTGATTTGTTAATGGGGTGAAAATAGTTTTTGTTGTCCTTTTTTTTTTTTTTTTGGCTCTTTTATTTATTTTATTTTTTCGAAATTCCACGACACTTTCAGACTGGCTTGGCATACAGATCCAACGAACTAAACAGGAAAAGGGGGGGCAAAAAAAAAAAAAAAGGAAAAGGGGAAAGGATCTAGTGCTTTATTTAACAGAAAAATAAACATTAAAAAAAAAAGAAGTTAAATTGTTATATTAATCCATGAATTCTTTTGTTTTGTTTGGTAACAAAGTTTAACTCCAACTAAACTGTAATTTTTCATCTTAAATTTTATCTTTTTCTGAACGGTCAACAAAATTTATAACTACTTTTTAAAAAGTTAATTTAACTCAAACTTAAAAATTTCATCTCAATTTAAACTCAACTTATTCACCAAACGGACTATGATTTATGAATGATTTATAAAGATGCCGTTTGGCCTTTAAATTTTTTGTTTAAGTGATTAATCCCTGAATTTACTAAAAGGTAAGTTGATCCTTTTCATTAACTTTCTTAAAAATTTATCAGCATATTCACATATATAATCTATTTTTCAGGGGTAATTAAGGAAATTGCTAAGATGAAAATACAAATTATTTTGCAAAAATCAAACCAAAAGAAAATAAAAATAAAAATCCTTCTCCTTCAACTCTCTCTCCTGGGTCCCACCCTCGTCTCCCTCTCTCTCTAAAGTCTATGACTTTGTTTGGTTGGTTAACTCATTTTAAATTAAACTGTACTTTTTTCATCATGTTTTTTGTCTTTTCTGAAAAAGTTTTTTATCTTTTCTAAAAAAGTCAACAAAAATTACTATGCAAACTTAAAAATCTCAACTCAACTCAAACTAAACTCATTCACCAAACACCCCCTATACTTGCAAACCCAAAAGCTAACCAGAAGCCGCCGCCCACCCTTCCCCGGCGCGAGCCAAAAGCTACACACCGTCGACCCCTTGCGAGATCCGCCGCCGTTCACTTCGAGAACCTAAAGATCCGCCACCGTGAGACTCCGTGAACCACCGCGAGCCTACGCGAACCCAGCCCCGCATTGTCAAACGCGAGCCCCTCCGATCATAGCCAAATGTGGCACAGATATAATTTGTGGTTTGCTGAGTGAGTACTGAGTTGAGAAAGAAAAGATAAATGTTGAGGTTTTCCTTTTTCTCTTTTTTGGAACTTGCTTTAGAAATTTACTGTTAAATGCTCAAATCTTTGTGTGGGATTTTGACGGTGGGTTTTACACAGGAAAGCGTGGAACTAGGTATTTTTGAAAATGACAATGTCAAAGTTGAAATTAGGAAAATAACCTTCTCTCAATTTAAGCTAAGTCGTACTTGATCATTCGACGTTATTTTGTTAATAAAATTTTTTTGATAACTTTTAAAAAAAATTGTGGAACAAAAGGGGAAGAGGAGAGAGACTTGGTTTTCGTTTTTGTTCTTTTATTATTATTATTATTTTTTTTTTTTAATTTTGAAAAAGTGATTAAAAAATATATTAGGGTAATTTGGTCTTTTTAAAGCTAAGTTCATATTATAAAACGAAAAAAAAATGAGTTTTTTACTCTTTTAACTAGTTCATGAATCGTTTAAAAAAAAATTTTAAAAAACCAAACGGCATTTTAATAGAAAATTCGGGGAGTAACGTAGTAATTTATCGGGAAAAAAAAAAATTTGGTCTTCGTTGTTCGCCTCAAAAGTCTCGTGTCTTTGTCTCTCTCTATCCCTCTCTCTGAATCTCTCCGCGCCGCCGAAGCCCACTGCGCCCAGGCCAGTCCCTCACGCAGCAGCCGAAGCCCCCTGGCCAACCCAGCAACTCGCGCCGCCGAACCACAACCCCACTAAGACTCTAAAAGAGGTGGAGTTTCGGATCTCTTCTTTATCTTCGTTATATATATTCCGTACTGAATTTACCAGTACTAGGTGTGTTGTCAAACACACCGACCCGACCCGACCTTGAACTCAATGTCGTTTTGTAGTTTTCGTTTTAATTTAAAAAAAAAAAATCTATTTTTTAAAGTTGAGGCCGTTCCAACTTTTCCTCCTCGAGTCTCTGCTTAGCTTAAGTTTACTCTTTTGCCTCAACTCTACTCAAACTCAAGTTTTGTAAGTAAAGTTTTTGTTTTTGTTTTTGTTTTTGTTTTTGTTTTTTTTTTTAATAATTTAATTATGCAACCAGCGGTCTTACTAGTCAGTTAATATCCAACTTCGAAAGGGGAAAAAAAAACACAGAATTTAAATTTAAAAAAAAAAAAAAAAAAAAAAAAAAAAAAAAAAGGATCTGTCTTGGTGCCTCCCTCCAAAATCATCTGCCAATTCAAAAGCAAAAAAAGGGTAGGGGTAGTATTCTCATTATGAATGTGTAATGTATTAGGAACAAATTTATTAGTTTTAGAAATAGTTGTTTTTGTAATTAAAATTAATTTAATGATGGATTTCAGACAGATGATGGAGATCGTCCACATCCCAGAGAAGCCCCCAATCCCTCCCCATCAACAACCCACCGGTAAACTAACTATCTCTTTTCCCCTTTTTTATTATTATTATTATTATAATTTTTTTTTTTATCTCCCTATTTTAAGTAATTTATCATTTTTATTTTTGTTTGTTGTTTTCTCATCATTATTTGTATTAATATTTAGTATTTAAACATAAACAGTTGATGTATTAGCTGCACAGCTTGAGCCTAAGCTTGCCAATACTCTTATAAGGTGTGTGATGTTTTCTTTCTTTCTTTGTTGCTTGGCTTCATTTCTCCATTATAAAATTGCAACTTTATTTTATTTTATTTTATTTGGATTTACTTTACTAGGCGTTTAAACCAAATTGCGCCGCTTGAAAGCCTTCGCCATGTGAAGCGAATCCGCAAGAAACTTGTACAAGGAGGTGAGAGGTGCTTTTGAAGTCGAACATCAATTTTGAAATATGCACTCTAATACTTACTAAGCTGCTAAAATAGAACGTGTGATTCATAAAAATGTACTACTTTCATTAAACACAATTGTAATGGGCGTGAGTTGATTTGAGTTTACTTGGCATGACAGGAAAAACCGAGCTATCAGTGATCTTATGCATAGCTTCTGATAACAGTATTCAGTTGTGCAACATCCCACTTGATGTGCAGGACCTAATCGCTTCCTACCTGTTGAGTCCTTTTAAAACAAAAGTGGGTCTTCTTTTTTTTTTTTTTTTGCATTCTATCTTGTCTTCATACACTATACATATAGACCACACAATTTGCACGTATTTTCTACTACATGTGCAGTCTTTTGCTTTCTTCTTCTTCTTCTTATTCTCTCTTTTTTTTTTAATAATTATTTTTCTTGCTAGGACAACCATAACAAAGTTTCTCTTGTAACTCACTAATCTAGGATAGAAGCCTAAATATTTGTCTTCATCTGATCCAACCAAAGAGTTAATATTTCACCATGTTACTTTTTCATTTTAAGTTTTGTTTAGGTATGCAAGCATGCCGCGACAACAAAAAAAGAGTGGGAAGAACAATGTAAGCTGTGGCCAACATCATATCATCCTCCAACCTAGTAAGATATAGTATCAACTTGAAATTTCTCGTTTGCTCATTCATGTACCAGCGTTGTGTCATTTGCTATACATTTTTTGCTTCAAAATGTTTTTTTTTTTTTTATCCTCAAACAGTAATATTGATGGTATTACGGGCTTCAGTGAAGAGGACTCCCAATCAGTTTTCTGCTTCATGAATGTTGCTATTCAATTGGCAAAGTCTAGTGGTGGTTCGGTAAGTTTTTCACTTATCGAGTTACTCTCTCCATTGACTGACTTATTGTCTTATTGTCTACAAATACACTATATTTTATACTGTTAATAATAACTTTAAGACTGCATAATTCTCCATGTTGGTGAGTCTGCATTCAAGTCTCAGAAACTGGTATGTCTTGTAAGGGCACTAAGTTTTTCTTGTTCATTACACCACATATTTTATTGTTTCTGCTTTTGTCATGAGGTTCTCTTCTACATCATCTCCAGGTTTTCAATGCCGCAGTTATAGTGGATCCTTCAGTTAAACGGGTAATTTCTAGCGCATGCGATCAAACTGGCTCTTGGGATACTCCAGCACACAAGATTGTCCACGAAACCAGCTGCCTCAAACAGCCAAAATCCTTTAACTCGAATACTGATTGTCAGGGAACAGTGAGGAGCTGTAAAACTTTGCATTCTAACGGTTTGCCAGATGAGAAAAAGCAATTATATACCCATGTTTCTTGTTTATTTCCATGGGGGTGGGCTGACCAGCAAGCGCATCTGGGTTCTTGTAATTGGCACCCTTTACGACATGCTGCTATTGTTGCCATCGAGTCTTCTGCTGCAAGGGATATGCACCTTTTTCCCAATTTGAGTGAGATAGACAACCCTGTTGATATGGCTAATATGCAATCTACTACCATGGGCTCTCCGGCAAAGAGACAAAAGACAAATTTTGAAAAGGTATATTAAGTTCTCTGTGCTTTCAATGATATCTCTTTCTTCAAAGAGTTTGCTAAAGTGAGGCTGAACAGTTCAAAAGGAAAACTTTATAAACCTACACAATGATGGTCTTTTCTGCTTTCGTTAATCTCTCTTTTGAATGCTTTGTGCGTGAGTTCGGATGGAGGTGTGCAGGACGAGTAGTTTGGTTTGTGTCTGAATCTCACATTTTGGACATGTTAGTCGATTTCCTCAGCGTTTACTAAGGCTTTCCGGTTGCAATATGATTCCTTGTTTCATATATAGCCCTTTGGAAACCTACTGCCACATGTGTCACCCATTTCTTACAGTTTTGGTTTTGTATTGGTCATCGTGGGCGGTTAGTTTTCGTTTGAGTTGTATCTGTTGCTGGAGCCATAGTTTGAAGCATCTCATTAACACTTGATAATTGCATGAGCAGCCTTACGTTATGAGCAATTATGTTTTCTTTGAACAAGCAAATTTTTTGAGCTGTCTTTTGGTTACTTGTAGGAATTAATTGAATTGACATGTCAATTTTAATTGTGCCATTCAGGTTAAAGGAGATGACATTTCGGACCCTTGCTGGGAAGATTCGCATTCTGATCCATCAGCTAGGCCTTATCTATGTACTGGTTATGACATCTACCTTGTTTGGGAGCCATGTGCTATGTAAGCACGTCCTGTTGTTTCTTTGTTGTGCTTGCTTCAATAATAGATGCTTTCTTGTGGCTTGATTTTATCGCCTTTTTTTTTTTTTTTTTTTTTTAGAATTTAGTTTTTTGAGAATATTTTGGTAGGGTACAATACTTAGCCAACCTGTACAAAGTAGTTTTGAACCCTCATAATTACATCCAGACCATGTTATAATAAAAGATTACGCAAAATTAAACAAACTTGATGGTATTTTGACAGTCAAGAGTCTGGTTTGGTATTATTGATTGCTTCTTTTTGTAGTCTTTTATGACATTAAATTTGCTTCTGCTTTGTCGTTTGGTTTTTCTTAGGTGTGCAATGGCCCTTGTCCATCAGAGAATCCGGCGCATATTCTTTGCTTTTCCAAACCCAAATACTGGGGCACTAGGTAGTGTTTATAGACTCCAAGGGGAAAGAAGCTTGAATCATCACTATGCTGTGTTCAGGGTTCTGGTGCCTGAGCAAGTTCTCGATACAGCCGAAACTGGTTGATTGCAACTGCTTACGACTCTCTAGTAGATGAGACCTAGAAAGATTTTGTTTGAAATCTCTCTGGTTCTGATTCTTAGTTGTTTTTTCACCCGTACGATTTGGACTTGAGAAAGCTGAAAAATGACGTAAAGCCTCTGCAAGAATGGATTCTCCGAACTATTATGCAGATTGACATAAGAGGCCGCCCAAACCTCGGCCGTGACGAGTGGAATTAGGAGTTGGAAGTTCGTTTACACAGTAAGAGATGGATGATCGTATAGAATGAGACCTATTTTTTTTTAGTTTGGAATAGACTATAGATAAGATTGGTGGTATTAGATACCAAATCCATTATCTCCTTTCTCCTTCTTTGTTGGATTATCTTATCTTGATCTTCAGTTATTATGTATCCATCCATTTATTCAAGATGAATTGCTCATTAAGCGATTTGTTTATTAAGCAAATGTACCGAGTTTACAGAATCGTGAAAATTTACCAACTTCCCAAAAAAAAAAAAAAAAAAAAAAAAAGGATTACTTGAAAGTTTGGCTTTTTTTTTTTGAACCCCTTCCCCTCAAGTACTTGGTGTGAAAAGAAAAGAAAAAAAAAAAAAAAAAAAAAAAAAACCTTTATCTATTAAAAAAAAGGGGTCTATATTTCCAAGGTGATGATAATACTTGAAGGTTAGGCATTCATAATTGTATCCTGGTAATACGGGCTACGACACGAAGACACAATTCTAAAACGGCATTATTTTTACGGGTTAGGGTTGGGGAAAAAGATGGATGGGTTGAAATTGGGTCCACCCGAATGTGACACGATAAGAACGGATTAATTTTGGGTTCAACCCGTCTAACTCAAACATGACCTGTTTTTCTTGTGTGGGTCAATTTCGTGTCAAAACCTGAAATTGACTCGTATGAACCTGTAATAAATTAAAAATTTAAACTTAAAACTTATTATTTATATATGATATGATATTAATGAAGATATTTATTATTTTTATAGGATTTTCTACTTATTATTTATATATGATATGATATTAATGAAGATATTTATTATTTTTATAGGATTTTCTATGTATTGGATATGATTTTCTTATTTGAATTGGTTTTAGTGGATGTAATTAGATTATTTTGTTTAAATTGGGACGTAATGTTATCAATTTCGTGTCAATTGCAGTTCACGGATAAAGAACCTTGTCATGAGTCAATTTCAAGTCACGAGTCAATTTCGATTCGTATCGTGTTAACCCATTTTGGATTCGTATCGTGTCCCGAGTCGGATCGGATCGGGAAAAAAATTAGATTGACATAATTTGAACACAACCCGTGACACGAATTATCACCCCTACATAATTGGGTGCTTTAAGTCCGTATTACAATTGCCAAACAAAATGTATCCCAATTAATTAAGTCCCGAATCAAAAAAAAAAAAAAAAAAAAGAGAGTACTAGAATCAAGACCCCATTAGTAGCATGAACGCAAAGAACGAGACCGCCGAATAATTTGTTAAAAAATGCAAATAGACCGTGAAGATGAATAACTTGTCTTGTGGAACAAACAAGAAAAAAAATGTCCGAGTAGCTGCAGAGAAAGGATTGGATGGAAACAAACACTCACAATCGTGATGCTGATAAAATCTCATAAACTTTTCCATATACAGAAGGAAAGAAAAAAAAGGAAGCATTAAAACCTATCAAACTGTACAGTGGCGTCTCTAAAATCTGATGTTGCTGAATGTGTGGTTATATTTCCATGCGCATCCCCAACCAAACAAGCAGGTGAGAATTTCCCAATCATTCACAAATTTCTGTACTGCTTCTTCTATTCACTGCATTTGCAAAACCAACCCAACCCCTTTCACCGTCATGACAATAGGAATTCCCAGAAAATTTTGGAATCTTGATTAGTTTTCTAACCATTCAACAACATTAAAAAAAAAAAAAAATTTAAATGGAAAGTCCATCAACGGATGCACTTGATACCGTGGCATATGCATAACCAAATCACAAATAGAACTAGACAGACAGCTGCGTCAATGGCAAGTACAATACGTACTTGACGCCACCACTTCTTCCGCATGGTTTGAGTTGCGGATCTGATCCTCATCGAACCCAACTCCTTCTGTAGGGGAATTGAAGAACCTGCTCCACCTTGGTTAGAAGAATCGGGTGTCGACGAAATTGAATCAATATGAGCTCCTCTATCGGTCGACTTTCTATGCTCCACCAATTCAACGTCTCTCATTCCAATGACATGATCCTTTGCCTTCTTCTTGTCTTGCTTTGAAGATTTTCCCAATAAAGGAGCTTTCGTAGAGCCGGAGACTTCAATTTGCCCATTTGCACTACTATTCGGAGATGGAGACAGACCAGCGTGAAGCAACGGGCTCTCACCTGTCCAAGCACTACCAACTCCCTGAGAAACATTCTGTAAAGAGGTGATCAAGCGGCGGATAACAGGAACTAAATGCTCTTGCATGGAAATAGAGTTTGCATTCGAAAAACTTCCCCTCGACCCTTTTCTAGCAACCTTCTTGAATTCATCTCTAAGATCCTCCAGAAACTGAAGAACCCCATAATTTCCAACATTCTCGTCAACAATAATGAAATAAACATACCCATCTTCAATTAGAAACCCAAAGGTCCTCTTCCCCATCGTCTCAAAATACCATTTATGGAAAGGAGGAGTGCTTTCCAAGCACAATAAAGCTAAACTCTCCATCTCAGGATCGCCACCTCTGTCGCTATAACCATAGAGAATCCGGTTACCCCTCGCCACACAACAATAGCAAACCATATTTCGAACCAAATCCATCTCTAAAAAAATTCACCTAGTTTTCCAAGTCTCGATTAATGTTCCTTCCAGTTTTCATGTCTCAACAATCAGAAGTTTGCAAACAAAAATAAATGCTAATCAGAGCTGAATTCCAGGATGGTGGGGTAGGGAATTTAAATTTAAAGCCGTGGATTATTTACAAAATGAAGATTCGGGAGAGGAAAAAGCGAAGAAGATCCCCAATTAAGGAGGCAAAGTCGAAAAGGAAAGCAATGAAGAGGTCGGCTACAAAGTCGAGAGCATCTAAAACGTACCAACACACTTGTTCAGCTAAGTACTCCAACACAATAATCAACTTCCTCATACCAGCCTTGTTCCTATTCTGTATTGTACACATACACACAGACACACACACACACACACCAAAAAAAAAAAATTCCATCAAAAATTAGGGTTTTCAGAATTGCCTCATCAAATTATTAGTTGAAACAATTGGATGCATGCTGGGTGAAACATGAAAAAGTAAAAAGTAAACGAATTTAGAATCTGAACAAGTTGCGATGAGCCCGATAAAATGAGAAGTCGGAAACAAATTAAAAAATAAAAGTTGGAAAACTTTCCAAGGCAACGAGGACATAACAATCACTCCCTGCTAAGAGGACCAATAACGGGGATACTCTGAACCTCTAATTCAAGACCAGATATTTTCTGATTTCATGGAGAAAAAAAAAAGGGCAGAATTTTCTATTTAGCCAAACAGAATGATAAAGATTGATATACCATACCTGGAGAAGTCGTAGCGAACAGAGACATCATCAGAAGAGAGAGATATATGTGTGTGTGTGTGTGTGTATATATAGAGAGAGAGAGAGAGACATGCACACTGGGAGGGAGGGAGGGAGAGAGAGAGAGAGAGAGAGAGAGAGGGAAAAGTGAAAGTGATGATTGGAATGGAATGGAAAAGAAAGGCGAGAGGGTGGTGATCATATAGATATTCAGATCAGAGAAGTAATAATGGGACAACTGATTGATTCATTTGCCCATTCCTTTTTTTTTTTTTTTCCTCTATCGCTCTCTCTCTCTCTAATTATTTGTCAAAATGACCACCTTAAAAATTAAAATTAACAAAATAATCTTCTTTTATTTAATAAAATAATCATTCTGGATTGTTTTTATTAATAAAAATTTTAGATAATTTTTAAAAAAGTGTTTTAAGTCTTAATTGATTTTTTTGTCTTACATTTTCATTTTATATATGTATATATTTTATTTCTATCGGATAAAATGGTTATTTTATTTTCTTCTATATTTAGACTTTTTAAAGATCCTTTGACATTGACTTTCTTGTTCACATTTGGCTTTGTTTTGGCCTTTTTCATCTTTTTCTTTTCTTTTTTTTTTTTGGGAGATAATTCGACATGTCATGTAAGACATGTAGATTTGAATAGGAGCTTTCTAAGCAAGACAGCTACTACTTGGCATGTAGATTTGAAATGTTTATATGACCATTTTCACATCAAAAGAGGAGTTTCGTTTGAAGAGTTTGTTTATAGAAGAGCAATTTATCTAAATGGTGCTAATGCTGGGTTTTTTTTATTTATTTATTTTTGTTTGTATTTGCAGTTTTGCAGAGGATGGAGAGTTTGACAAAATAGAAGCTTCATAGGAAATTGAGACCTCCTTCAAAACCAAAAGGAACAAACATTTACCTTTGTAGTTTTGTCTTATTTCTTGTAACTAATAAGTTTGTTCTAGAGAGGCCAAGCTGGTTTGTGCTAGCCCTTCACTGTAACTACTACTTTGTACAAACGAGAAATGCTAGCAACGACGACCTCTTTCTCACTCTCTCTTTATCACTTTGCTTCTTGTCAGTCTCTTATCATTTCTCTCTTAACAAGTTTATACTAGTTTATAATTTACAGACTCTACTCTACCATGGTAAAAATCAATGACATTCCAATAATTTCTCCTAGTGCATTTTTTCTTTCTTTTTCTTTTTAATAAACAGTTTTAACTCATTACCAGGCTAGATGTTGGCCCCACTTTTCTAGCTAGCATGGGAGCAATGAAAACAATATAACATCTGAGTTCTCTGTTGAAATCCAAGCTGACAGTGATACACTAGATCAGTTCCATCTAAAAAACTTTCATTGAAAGCTATTCTTCTCTGTTATTTAGAGGACCTTCGTACACCTGGTTCCCTTTGTGAGATTTCTAATCGATTTGTGGTTTCATTTTTATTCATCTTTCTAGACCCCATGTCACGCTTGATGATGGTATTTTCCATACTCATCTCACACCTTCTCAAGGACTTAGCCAAATGCTATTTGAAAATACACATTCTTCTTCTCATTGTTGTGTCTTGCTTGCGGAGTAGCATGCATGATGCAGCGATCGGATTCTTGACTCTTCTTCCATTCCTCTGCCGGTGGACCCCACCCCGTCAAGCTGTTTATGAGCAAGAAAAGAAGCTGAAACATATATTGCAAAAAATATGATATGAAACCGTCTTCGGTTTCAACAAATTCAGTTCTATTGTTTTGAACCAAAAAATAATCCCTGCATCATGAACCACGTCGTAACAGACAAACCAAAACTCAGAGTACCAAACACAAACCAGTAAACAATTCAAGAAACTACAAATAACAATCAGCACACCAATGTAATGATGCTTGGAACAATGAACTATTACGTTCCCTGGAATGTAAACCAGATCACTAATCACCAGAAAATCTTGTACACCCTCATAATATTATGAAGTTCTTAAACTTTTGTTTCTCTCAACAATTCCCAAACCCCTCCACCCTAGCAACTGTTAACTTGCTTCTCTGATTGGCCTTCAAGAGTCTTTGTCTTATTTGGCATACAGCCAATCCTCATGTTCCACATTCCAACATCATTGAAATCTTCATATATAACATTCATTTCGTCATTCAACGAAAAGGCGTGATTTTAATACCCCATCCATTACCATTCTCCACGACTCTCCAGAGTGTAAAAAAATAAATAAATAATGAAAAAAATAAAACTAAATAAAAAATAAAATGAAATAAAATAAACAAGAATGGCTCTTGCAGCCAAGAAACTCGTCTGCTACCCTTTCAACAAGAAGAGTAGGAACTTCATCTAATTTTTACCACTTTACGCATAACATTCATCTGTGCAAGTTGTCAACATAAAAAGCAGATTACCCGAAAACTCACCAGTATGCTTACGCATTAATAGCCTGTCCCTTGAACTCCAATTGTTCTCTCTCACAATCAACACAATTAGATCGTCCTACATTTTCTTCAGCGGTGTTGTGCGGAACTCTTGCATCTCTGGCCCTCAACTCGACGAATTGTTCACAAGGCTGAGAACTTCGTTGAAGAGATGCTTCACTGTCATTCTCCGCAACAGAAGGCCCTTGACTACTCCCAACCTCGACCTGTATATTAGATAATTCAGTGGGTGATTTTGCAGAGGAAAGCAGGGATAGGCGGCAGAGCGGGCAAGTGGTGTGGGTGGCAAGCCAGTTATCAATGCAATCAATGTGAAATGTATGGCC
The DNA here is from genome assembly GCA_038430175.1 of Ficus hirta. Taxonomy (NCBI): domain Eukaryota; kingdom Viridiplantae; phylum Streptophyta; class Magnoliopsida; order Rosales; family Moraceae; genus Ficus; species Ficus hirta. The sequence continues at coordinate 19,689,926 of CM076588.1, read as the reverse complement.
ACAAGCAGGTATTTGTTGAAGCCTATCCTCTGCTTCATAGTCTCCGAGGCATACTGAACATCTGTGGGAATGACAATGTTAACACTTCCAATTAGGAAAAAAGTGCTACAACAGAATTGCCATCTGATTCAACACCATGAATTTCTCACGTTTATACAGTGCATTGGTCTGCGGCTCTATAGAATTCTGAAACAAAACTTAGCTGTATTGTTGCTTGACTAGCTCAATTAGACTAAAATTTACGGGAACTTGGCAATATCTGGAAAAAAAAAATGTTGTCAATGCCAGTTTTGACATAATGAAGGGGGGCTTGTTTATTTATATTGAATAGGAGCAAGGAAGGAAGGAGCATTTTCCATTCCCACGTTTTCATGTATTTGCTTACAAAATTGGGAACCCAAATTTGGAGAGGATCTTATAAAACATAATTGCTTTTGTAGCCTTCCTGAGTTTTTAAACCAATATCTTATACACAGAGACATTTTAGGACTTAAGCCAATACGATTTCTATTTTGATGTAGCGAATAAAACGTAGAAAGGGAATTAAGTTGTTTCCACTTCTAATTAGGTAAATAAACTCTGCAAGCCAATCAAAGGTCGCTTTCTTATTTGTTTTCTTTCATTTTCTATCAGGTTCCATTACAATTTGGTAAACATTCTCTAAACGTAACTGATAAAACCCGCCAGTGTTGAGCAACTCTATATTATCAAATCGCATCGAAATCATTTTAGGAAAACGAGAAAAAATAAAAAAAAAAAATCGTGCAAATTTAACAGAACTTGACGAGGATAATGTTATTAGTTCAGCGAAATGTGGCAAATTTTCCTAGGGGAAAAAAAAGTGGCAAAAATTCATTAGAGATGAAGTAAAACCATAAACTCACTGAGTGTCTCTGACAGAGAAGCTCTCCTTGTACACAATGATGGGAAGCATCTCTCGCAGTTCCTTCTTCAAGCCAGACTCAAGCTGCCAAATCACAACCAGGTTTTGTTTTTTTATACAAACATTTAATATTTCATGAAAAGGGAAAAAAAAAAAAAATGAGAGAGAGAGAGAGAGATTGACAAACACACACTGACATATATAAGGAAAAAGTGGGAAGATGTATAGAGAAAGAAGGAATAGAATCTACCATGGAAATGTGATGGAAATTGAGGTTGTGGGAAGAAGAAGTGCGCATACGGAGGGAGGACCAGTTGACGCGACGAGGGCGAAGATAGAACAAGTAAAAGAGGAAGAGGAGGACAAAAGTGAACAAGATTGGGACGCAGAACATCAAGAACTGATACACCTTCACTTCGCTTTGGCTTGAACCACTAGAATTTGAATGTGTAGAGTTTGAGCAACATCTTTTTGGCGGATCTAAATTATTATGAGACATTTATATTTATACTATTAATAATCCCACCCCCAGACACTAATGCTGCTGTTTCACTTTCAATTGTATTTTTTTTTTTTTTTTTTAAGGTATTTGCCAAAGGAAAAAAGGTTTTTGGGTCAATTAGAAATTTTGAGAAAGGTTGCTGCCAAAACAAAACCAAAAAAAAAAAAATGATTTACCCAGAAAGAAAGATTAAAAAAAAAAACCAAAAAAAAAAAAAAAAAGGGTTTTGGGTCAATCAATTATTGAGTTTACGATGAACATTTTTCCAGTAATGTGATCTGGTTTTTTTCTGTTGTTTCTGTTCTTCTAGGTGGCTGAGGTTAGGTTGCGTGGTAGAGTAGAGTCTGTTTATTTATTTATTTTTTCGTTGCTTTGGTCATGACTCTTGACTTTGGGTCCCACCAACTTGTTTGCTTCCACAAGTTATTCACGATTTTTTTTTCTTATGTTTCTTTGGGTTGACTCTCTCTCTCTCTCTCTCTCTCTCACTCACTCACGCGTAGGCGTAGACGTAGTCATCAATGAAGATCAAGATCAATCTCGCGTCGCCACTTCCGGTCCTCCTTATGTTGTTAGGGATTATTTTCGCAACTATAACCTGTGGATTATGTATGTAGATTCTTAATATTTAATTTTATACGTCATGCTTTACTGTTTCACAGAAAAGTTTTTTAGTCGGTTTTTCGTACTACATTAGACAGAATGCGAGCTTGGCCATAACTATTATCACTTTTGTAGTTGACCGATAAACATGATAATCAAAGTATCTTATCTTCATCCATTTTGGACTCGCGCTCGTTAACGAAATAGTTTATGAAGCAAATAGAGTAATAGAAACACATACCAAATAAAAAGGCGCAGCTACGAGCCATCCAAAGCAACTGCAGAGAATAACAACAGATATTAGCATTTAGCATCGTAACATGACATAACTTTCTTCAAAGCATCAGATGTCAAAAGGAAAATGAGATCCGCCAGAGATCACTTCAACCACAAGCATTCCCAGCAAAACAAAAACAAAAACAAAACAAAAAAAGAGGGTACCACAAGCATCCTAGCTAATAGATGAATAATTAGGTGGGTTCTCAAAGCCACGTGTGGAAAGGAAACACGAAAAGTAACAAACTTGCTATATATGTTCCTTCAGATCCTTACATCCAGAGGACGAATCACAAAGGTCAGGACAAATCACAAAGTCTGACCAAAATGTGTGACAGAACTAGAATTATTGAATAATGGGACTATATTTAAGATCGATGTGGTTCATGCAAGGAGTATTTATCATAAACCAAAGTAAAACAAGCATCTAAAAGAAAGAAAAAAAGTTGACACCCAACAACCTAATGGAATGCAGAAAATACCAATGGCAATAGTGCTGCTAATATTAGGGAGTTACAAAGCATAAATACCTCACCTCTATTGGAGTGGCAATAAAATTGGCCAGCATCACAGTCGGGGCATGGCAATGCCATCCAAGAACAGCAATGGCCATCCCACATAGAAATACAGTGACGCCTGTTAACAGAATATTGTAAGTCTGGAGGTTTACTTGGTAACACATTGAAACAACTCAAAATCCTAACTGGTTAAAACTCGTGGCAGAAGGATTAAACAGCAAATTCTGTGAAAATTACAGAATCATATCTAGAAGAAGAAGAAGAATTTGGGGGGGGAGGAAGGAAAAGTCGGCCTGATGGTCGAAAGCCTATGTAGGGCTACGTATTCCAGATCATCCACAAGGACGAAGTCGTAAAAGGCACATATCTACAAGAATTTGAATCCCCATCGGTTTGGAGAGTGATTTTCAGGTGTGTGTGGGTTAGTTGTACTATGCTAGAACAAAAACTCCTCAAATTGATTCTGGGAGGTAAAATGTAAGACCCTCAACCCATCTTCAGAAGCAAAAACGTTTTCCCCAAGCCTTGTGTGTGTGTGTGTGTGTGTGTGTGGTGATTTGAATCCCTTTTGACCAACTAAGGACCACTTATGACATGTCCTAGTGTATCATATTTTCCTTCTTTGTGCATGCAATCTCTTGGAGACTTGGGCATGCTTGGTCTCTTGCCAAAACTTGTATCAAGCCTCTCAAATTAATTGAAAATTCAATTACTTTCAGTAGCAATGGTTAAATGATGCAAAAACTTAGATGTCAGTTAGTTAATTATAAACAATACCACTTAATGGTAGCATCGGTAAACAGTATCTGGTTAAAATCAGAGGACTTTGACTAGCTTTTTTATTCCCGATGCTCTAGAGTATTGGGAAACATGTGAGGGAATCCCGACACATTTTCAGTTTGCGCCTTTGACCAGGAAACTTCAGTATCGGGAAATTTATTGGTGATTGGAAGTTGATTGGAAGCCTTTTGATAGATTTGTGATTGGCTGCCTTATTGGAAACAGTCGTTTTTTTGGTTTCCATATGTAGTGTTAAAGCATTTTAGTTAGAGAACTCTGTTTTTAGTTTTAAATTAGGCAGTTAAAGTTGTTTGTTTCATAGGATATTTGCTTAATAATCTCTTCTTGTCCTATGGGATAACATTAATTTTTCTTCCATGCATACGACTGGTTTTTTTTTTTTTCCCTCCTATGAATGCTTCTTGTTAACTACAAATGTTTAATCCAAAAACTTGTAACGGGCATACTTATATGTTTAGGTTCTAAGATAATTTTACGCACTCGTGTTGTTGTGATTTTTTTTTTTTAGACCAAAGAAGTTTGTAGTGTATAAATGGCCTTTTTATCTTTTTTTTTTTAATTTATTTTTTGATTACTAGAAAACTGCCCTATAGTGAATGCTTGGGCAAATCCAAAGTTGGTTTGTAGAGATAAACAGCTATATAACTGTTTTCTTACTTGTGGTTTTTGACCCTTAATTGCAAGTTATTTATTTATTTATTTTTATAAAGTCTGACTTATACTATTATAATAATATTTTAAAAATTTAGAGACATTCTAATTACGAAAAAAGTTCAGGGACTAAAGTTACACAAAATTAAAAATTTAAGGACTGAAGGAGTAATTTACTCATAATTTTAAATTTAAACGGTTACTTTTTACACTCCTATTATTACTTTAGAAAGTCCATGCAATTGTGTTTTTTATTTTATTTTATTCTTTTTCTTTTCTTTTCTTTTCTTTTCTTTTTTCCACCCATCAACCAATACTATCCATTAACCTCTTTTTTCTTTTTCAATTTTTAAAAACGCAAAATTTCACTCATCATCTTTTCTTCCATGATTATTTCCTGGTTTTTGGACACCATTTCAATGATTATCTGGGTCTTTGATAAAACCATGGAATAATTATTCAACACCATTTTAACGTCTTTTTGTAAACGCTGGGAGTTACACACAGCTTTATTTTTTGTTTTTGCCTTTGAATTGCATGGTGGTGTTATTCAATTGCTTATCTTTTGGGATGTGGTTGTCCAGTTCGGAAAATTTAAAGCCGTTCAATCTTAGGTAACTTTAGAAACTCCAATCCCTTAACTACTAACCGAGCATAGGTTTCCAATTTGTTCTCATATCATTAAAAACTCAGACACAATGTACATAATACGGAGTAAAAGGTGTCTGTATGTGTGTGTGTGTGTGTGAAAGATGCTAGGTAGACCATCTGACCCAAAATGTCCTCTTTCACGCCCACTCTGAAGAAGTAATGCATTCATTTCCTTCAATAAATATGTCAATATTTTTGAAAAAGAGAGAATCTCCAGAAGTACTATATATGTTATGTTATACGACAGCTTCTTTTCAATCATATAATTTCATTTTATTTTTTCCCCAAAAAAAAAAAAAAAAAAAATCACAAAATTGTATGGGGTAGTGCTTCTAATAAATGAAGATCATCGTGCGAACGAAAAACCTTCCTCGAGACATTGTGTTCTAGTATCTTGCATCAAACGCTGAAGATGAGTTGGATTGCTTGTCACCACGGCATCAACATGCTCAAACAACATCTTTTGCATCGAGTTCACATCGTCAACAGTCCATGCGTAAACTTTCTTGCTTCTCCTGTCAAAATCCACAACTAATTACATGTAAATGAAATCCTCCACTCGCAAATGAAATAAAATTCATAAATATACCTGTGCAGAATTCGGACAAGCTTCTCGTCAATCAATGGGTGGTACACACCAACCACAGAAGCACCTTTCATCCGTAATAAATTGGTTCTGAGCCCGGTTGTTGGATCAATCATGACAATGTAGCCTACCTACAAGAATATCCCCACACCCACATTAGAAATGCTCAAAAACAAACTCAGAAAGCCCAACATTGCAAATTAGTTGGAGATGGTAGCAACAATTACTTTCTCAAGAAAAACGTGGAGTCTAAATTCTTGGAAAGCCTAATGATTCCAACTACAACGAACAAATATGACTTTATTGCTCAAAATGCAGCTAGACTATAATGAAAAGCAATGAGCAGTGAATTATTATGTTTAATGAAATAATCTTAGTCCATCATTTTTCCAAGAAAAAAGAATAGTGACTTTTAGAAAACACGATGAACATGCTGTTACCATAGTGTCTGATGATTGTTTGATCACATCTCTTGCTAGATTGTCGCTTTTAGCCCATACAAGGCAATTCTTACACTGCGTCCTTTTAACCTGAAAAAATACTTGTTTTTATCAAGAAAGTAAACTAACACAGTTGAGAAAAACGGTCATGTTATGCAAAAATAAGATGCTTCAAAGTATAAAGCCAAATGGAAACTTGCTCTGAGCTGGTAATAATATGCTTGACCTTGCTCTTTGTTGGTCGTAGATGCTTCCAAACTACCATTACCTATATGTGTTTCGTGAACGAGCGATTACGTACATTATTTATGTCATGCATTGCAACCAGATTGAAACATGGTGTGATGGTGGCCATAGAATTCAGGGTGAGAGCTACCAGAAAATAGCACCTGCAGTACAGATACTAATTTGCTTTTAGGTACTCAGTAGCATTCCCACCCTTTTCCGCTCTTAGTTCAAACATGAAAGACCTAATGATATGGGTATCAATGCTTTTCACATAATAGTTTGTTGTTGGATTAACTGCCGAAAGATAGCTCGCCTACAAAGATCATCTCACTTATAAAACAGATAGGGAGCAAATACTAAAGTCTAAAACCCCAACCTTCTTTCAAACTAGGTAGTTCCCCCTTGGTGCTTTAGATAAAGTATAT
>CM076588.1:19340862-19680862 GCA_038430175.1 Ficus hirta | reverse complement strand
GGGCCTCGGCATTGGCCTGTCATTTTAACAGCATTCTGTTTCGTTTCCCTCCAAAAAAGCAAACAAAGGGTATAAAAAAGATATCTTCTCTCTCTCCCTCTGTTGTTTGTGATTCCTTCTTCGAACCAATCTTCTCATTTGTGGAATTTCTCTGCAGAACTCGATTTCAAAGCTCAAGCTCACTCCGTGCAAATATGGAGGAATATTTACTCTTCATGAAGACCTTTCGCACTCAAATGAACGGTTTCTCCCTCTCTCTCTCTCTCCCTCGGAATTGAATTTCAGAATTGTACTTACATAAATATATGTATGTATGTATTTGAATTTGAATGATGTGTTGTGCTAAAACGTGAAAATGGCAGATGTGGAAGATCAGGCGGCGAAGCTCTCAGTAGAAGAGCAGATGCAACTGACCATCATTCAAACCCTCGAAAACGATCTCATCTCCGGTCCTCCATTTTTCCTCCTTTTTTTTTTTTAACTTCATTTTCACAATTTATTTCCTGAATCCTCTTTTTCTAATGAAGTTGAACTCGTGTGAATGAATTATGCGGAAAAACTATTATTATATCTTTTCCTGCACTTAACTGACTTAACTTTCCAATCATAATTACATTTATTATATTCTTAAGAAAAGACACATCAATTTGAAAGGAAATAATTAATATGCTTCTTGTACATCTATTAATATAAATAGTCGTGTAATTCAATTTTTTAGCTTTTACCATGTACCTAAAATGGAATGAATCAGCATTTTTCATTTTATTCAGGTTATGGTCATCTTAAACTTTCCAGAATGATTTAATGTTGCAGAAAAATCTGAAATATGTAAACTGAAAGAAGACATTGAAGGGATGTTGAAGACAAAGGGAGAAATATGCTCACAAATATTGGAAAAGCAGAGAAAGATAGCTTCTTTGGAGAGTGATTCATCCACCCTTGCCCAGGTACCCTCTCACTCTCACCGTGTTTATAATTTATTATTATGCATAACATGTGTTTGTGTTAAAAAAAAACATGTGCATACATGGATTTTGTCCATTGATATAAGTATATTAGTTGCTTCAACTGAATATGGACTAACTTAAATACCAAATTGTTAGGACTTGTCTGCAAGATGCTAAGTTAAAAATACTATGATTTCTCCATCTGTTGTTTTCTTGATTCTGTTTCACAAAACTTCGTGGACAAGTAGACTTTGGTGCTTATTCAACAAGAAAAAATGGGCTTATCTTCCAAGCTTAAGGAGAAGAGGTAAATTCAACGTAAAAACAAATTTCAGTCCAGTGTAGTATACAATTTGCAGTTTTATTCACTCTCAAATGTTTGCTATATAGGACTTACTACCAGAAGGTTGCACAAGATATGAACTTCAGGTTACAAGAACAAAAGGTTTGTCCCTGAAGTCCCTTGTGTATGGTTGTGCTCCATTTTTTTTTTTTTTTTTTTTTTTTTACTGGGAGGTTTTTCCTTTGAATGTGTTCGTGAGTAGGACTATTTCAATCCTCTCGCAACTAGCAGAAAAGCAGGAAAGCTTGCAACGGTGCGTCCTTGTTATTTCTTCGTTTCTTTCGTTTATTCGGACAGATTTATACATGTGCGTGTTGCGTTTTTTTTTCTCGTTCAACCAAACTGCTTTTTGCACTCCGTTACATCTTTGCTAATAAAGAAATAAAATAAGAGATTACTTTCTGTCACTTCTCTTAGAGTAATGGTTATATATCCTTTGGAAGAGAAGTATAGCTTTGAAAACTACCTCAACCACGGGTCATCTGGCAAAGTAATTCTTCCATCTATCATTTTGAAATATGGACTAGCAAAATTTTATAATTTGTATTTGTAATAACAGGAAGATGATGCAAGGGGGAATCTAATGGCTAAGTTAGACTCCGCTAAGGCCAAGCTTGATGAGATTTTGGAACTGAAATCCAAGCTTGTAATGGAGAATAAAAAGGTTGCCTAATTAATATAAATTTCTTGCTCCCACCAAAAATAAGATAGAGCCATATTACATGCTGATAACTGCACTGCTTTGTACTCTTACCTGTCAGGTGAAACAAGCCATTGAGCAAGTTAACTGTAGAGCAAATGATTTTGAGGTCAGAGGTTTGATCGGTATATATTTGAGATGTGTGCATTTACAGAACTCTAAATATTCAGATTGTTAAAGTGGAATATTTTGAGGTTGCTAACATCGTACACATTGTGTGTCTGGAAAACTAGAAAACGCATACCTGATTTGGTTTTTGTGCCAATAATTATTTTTGTTCTGCTGGACAGACAACTGAATTATTCAATTTACTTGCAAGTTTGAGGAAAGTTTTGGCTTCTATTGTACATTTTAGTTAATCCAATTCTTATGTAGTATTGTCCTCACGATGTACAGTTCAACACTAGATACTCATTTGTAGTCTTCCTTTTTCATGGGTGGGCCGACTTTAGCCACATCTAAGGGCGCTGGATATAAAGACCCTGGAAGAAGAATACAATACCCTTTTGTCAGATAAAGCTGGAGTAACAGAGTACTTGCAGTCTCTTCAGGCCCAAGTTGAGATACTGAAGGTAAATGAAGTAACGAGATTTCGTTTTAGCATTCAACTTTGAATTTTTCAAAGCGCAATAGCGCATGGTTTGCGTTTCCATGGTTCTGAAGTCAATGTCGAACTGATGAACTGCTGATTGCTCCAGCATCCATGCCTATGATTCTTTTGACTTTGCATTTCTTTTTCTTTAACCAAACTTCGCTTTTTCACAGGGAATTTCTCATGTTGTTAAGTGTGCATGCGGTGAGGAATACAGAGTGGGGACAGACCTCTGTGCATAACAAAAGTGGAAGGCTTCATAGAACTAAGAAAAAGGCTATTGACTAGAGTATATGACTTGCAGTGATAACAACGCAGACAAAGTAGTGAACTAATATGCTAAGAGGAATTTCTTGTCAATACTTTTCTAATATAGACACTGTTTCTTTGTTTGTGAGAGTGCTTATGTTGGTTTGCAATATTCTTGGTGATGAATCATAATGTCGGTTATGTTAAAACTGCCATTTCTCATTGTGAACAATTTCTGATCTGTCTCCTACGAAATGATCAAAAATTACTTCAACCTAGTCTGATGAAAATGATCACAAAGATATGGAAAGAAAATCTGGAGTTCATTCGAGTATTAGTGGATAACATTTCGTTTACAGGAGCCGTCTTTTGTATATCTGCAACAAAATAAATTTCACCTGGACAAATAGAAATTCGACCAGCTTACATGTAAGTTATTGTAGAATTTGCATTAGTTACAACTTGCAGGAACAAGGAGCTGAGATATACATATATATCTTATTTACTATGAGGTATATATATGTTCTGCTTGTGAGTTAGAAAGTATGGATATTCTGTAAGATTAAAAAGAGAAAGGACTACAATGAGGAGATACCGAAATTACTTGAGACCAAGGGCTTCGAGGGCTGCCGAGATATCTTGGGCTTCAAAGCTCTCCGAAAACACAATGTTCGGGCTCTCTTGTGGTACTATATCTTCTTTTTTATAACCGTCTTCGCTGCGAAGGAGATTTTCACTACCATACTCGACAGATCCTTTTAAAATTAAGGTCTTCTGAAGGCCAGCAAGCAGATCTTCATTATCAGTGTCGCCTCTTTCCCCAGCAAACACTACCATTTTGGAGAGCTCAATTCCCCACCTAACGGAAAGATACCTACGCAGCAGGATAATCGTGAACAACATTTATAACGTCAGAACGATCTTTTGGTAGAAAAAATAGTTTCTAACAGTCTGAGGAACAGGGTCTGTCGAACCTTAGGGCTTGTATTCTTGATGCATTCAATGGCACCACATTTAACCTTGATGCTGCACGAGTGTAGACAAGGTTGCACCGGAAGCCTCTCATCCGCAGCCTCTGCCGAAGATCATCGACCCTTCGAATCTGCCATTTTTTCAAACTGTTCGTTAGGCTGACAATGTGCTTTTGTATAAATGTTAACATGACAATTAGTTTGCTGACCTTGGATCCGGGTTTGATGTTGTAAGAGTAGCACCTGTTACAAGTTGCTCCAGTATACTCATGGATGTCATTCTCAGCTGCTCCTTCCGCCCTGGCGAGCCTCGCTACCATGGACCTCACATTCTCACCCGGCCATCTGTACTCGATATGCGATTCATAGTCAGCATCCGAAACCAAATCCATCCAAGGGTAATACATTTCACTTCCACTTCTACACACCAAAGCGTCTAACTCTTCCAAATTCACTTGGCAGCGTCTCAAGGCTTCCATGGTCTCTCCTAATGTCGAACCAGTCACCAACACCAAGCCTATCCGTCCAACACCTAAACTCACCGAGCTTGCAGCCTTGATTACATTGGTTACGACTTGCTGCAAGCTCGGCGCAAAATCTCCACTTGCACTGTAGCAATCGGCCGCTATAACAAATATCCGTTGCCTTCTCCCTGGAGAGTAAGTGGCTCCACTGACCTTGGCGTTGGAGGAAACCCTACATCTGGTGATGGCATCAATGAGCTCCTTTTGTCTGGCTGTGGGGTCCATCAACTGGTCAATGTTCGACTTATTCAAATCTCCTAATTCCATGGAGAATCTCAAAGACAGGTCTTCTACATCCTTAAGAGAGTCGCTCATGGGCTCCTCAGGAATTGGCATGATCTCTAGACGGGTGGTGGGGTGGCGGTTGCGGCAGTGCTCGACATGGGAGAGGTAGTTACGGCAGTGTTCTGTCCAGGAAAAGCGGTGGATGTTCTTGAGGCCATTCTTCCGGCAGTCTAGCCAGAGGTTCTTATTAGCAACAAGCTTTAACAGAGCATCTTCTATGGCTTTCTGGTCATGAGGGTCAACTAGAAGCCCGTTGTTCAGTGTCTGCAAAAAAGACAAAAATTTACATACATTCACTACCCCTGAGGCCTGCCTCCCTATATTCATCGGTTCATAAAAATCTCCCAGGCATGTATGTATGTCTATCATAAATCCTCAGGAATTACCTTGAGAATGTCAACTGGACCTCCATTTTTGGTGGCGACGATAGGTAAGCCATAAGCAGCTGCCTGCAAATTGAAAGGGATTGCTTTTTATGAACATTGCAAACAACAGTCTTAAACTGAAGCCATTAGCTAGCTTAATTAAATTTGGCTAAATGAGAAAATAGAATAAAACTCCAATATTTAGAGACCCCCTCACCTCTATAAGTGTGAGACCGAAAGGTTCAACAAGAGCTGGGTTGATGAACACCCCCTTCATACACAAATCAACCACCACCAAAATGTAAGTGTTAACAACAACATATTGCAAGCTGTAATGAGATATGTAGTAGTGGTACCTTAGTCTTGGCAGCAAGACGATAAATGTGAGGGACATCTGATTGCTTGTGATGCTTGGGATAGGCGACTTGCCCATACAGATCGTACCTGTCGATGAGCTTCAGCACCGTCGTTAGAACACTCGAGCTGCTGTTTGACATTTCTTCTATGTCATCTCTATTCCCAAGTATCAGCGTCTGCGTGTATATATCAACAAGTTTAATAATTAATTTGAGCGATGTGTTAAAGTGACAACTAATTTGACAGTGTGTAACATGTTAGAATTAATTACCAAGTTGGCTAGCTCCCGAAGGGCTTGGCACTCCCCATAGGCCTTGAGCAATGTAGTGACGTTTTTCTTTGGGTCAGGACGCGACAATGCAAGGATTATTGGCTTGTGGGGGTTTGTGAAAAACCTCATTATCTGCATATTGTACGTATATATCATTATTATTACCGAAATCCCAAATTAGTGATGTTATACGTTTGTTTATTAGGATATAAATATGCATACACACACACATAAATATTAATTACCTCAGACCAAATAGGAGGAAGATTTCTCTTGGATTGAGCTCTATCGGGGGCAATTAAGGATTTAAGATCAGCATCAGGCTCATTATCGTGCACGGAGATAGAAGAAGAATCATGAGTGGTAACGACGTTGGAGAAGTCCATCCCTGGAGGTATGACCACCATCCTAGGCATGTACCTTCCAAGACAACTCACTCCTCTCCTCCTCCTCACCCTCAGCTTCCTCTCCAACTTCAGATCAAACCCATCATACAATCCCCACTGCTCCTCTATCTCCTGTCTCGTACTCGTCACCACCATCTCCGCCGCATCCAGCCCCAGCTCCTCCGCCTCTATCCGCCGCACTATCTTGTACGTCGTGTTTATGTCCTCCCTCGACAGCCTCCCTTGCTTCAACAGCTGCTCGAACTTGTTCCTCCCCAGCGAGTGCCCCGTCATCACCATCGGCACGTTCAGCGCCGCCGACAGCCTCGCCGCCACCTCCCCCGCGTCCGCATAGTGCCCGTGGATGACGTAAGGCCATGCAGGCTTTGTCAACGCCGTTGCTCCGGAGCCGTTCGCCATTACTTCCTCGCCTAAGGCTCGGGCCATGTTGACTATGTGGGACAGGGCTGCGTCCACGAATTCGGGGATGTGGGGCCAGAGGGACTCCTTTGGGATGTATTTGTCGCGGGGCCCACAAGGGAGGCGGACGATGTAGGCCCCGCAGCTGCCGGAGGCGTCGGCGGGGCAGCAGAGCATCTCGTTGGGCTCGCCGTAGGAGGAGTCGACGTCGGGGGAGGCGATCTGGCGGGTGAGGAGGTCAACCCTATACACTCCTTTGGTGTTGGCGAGAGCCCTGGCGAGCTCCACCACGTATTTGACCTGGCCGCCGGTGTCGGAGTCTCGTCCGAGCTCCATGTTCTCCCCGCGGACGAGGCCGTGCATGCTGATAAGGACGATGTAGAGGTGCCTGCACTTGTTGTCCTGGTCGGACCAGATTTGCATGTCGGAGTTGATGCGGCCGAAAGCAGCGGCGGCAGCAGCATCGTCTTTGTCTTTCGGATTGGCGGTGCCGCCGTCGCCGCCTTTCAAGAACTCCTTCTCACCTTCGGAAAGCTCCGACAGGTCCTCTGCTGCGTCGTGGCGGCCTTGTTCCCTCTCTATCCGCCTTTTTGCCAGCCTCTGTGCATCATCCCATGCTATCTGCATGCAAGTTCATATATACATACACACACACATATATATTATTAGACATATTTTGATATGAATTAACAAAGTAAAAAAAATAAGAAAATTAATTGAAAATTAACAAAAATAATATTAATCAGCAATGACAAAGGGGAATTTTTTTTTTCCCCTAAATTTCTTGTTGAGACAAATTGATTTTTTTTTAATACTTTTTAGAGGGAGTACTGTATTATAGTTTTATGGAAACATAAATAGATTTCAGAGGGGTATAAATTAAATTTTCTCATCTATTAAAAATAAATAAAATTTCTCAAGTCTTGTGGGGATAGTTAAAATATATGAATATTTGAGAGGGTGATAAAATGGTTTTTCTCAATTTTTGTGAATCTATTTTTAAAATAACAAGAATATAAGCATAGTATGGAATATAGTGTGGCTCCATTCATGTTATTGCATTCACGATTCTAATCATTGTCGTATATGCATTAATAACCAATATATCGAATGCATTTTTTATCCCTCAAAAAAATAACTTTAAAAAAATACATTTTTTTATCCTTTAAAAAATTACATTTTTATTTATTTATTTATTTTAACTAGCACTTCTATAATAACAATTCGTCAGCAGTGATAAATAAAAATGCTCAAAGTTAACGTTCCAAACTCAAATATAATGAGACAGTTCTCCACATAAATGTGACACTGTATTTCCTTTGGTGGATACCCATATTTTATATAAAAAGATAAATAATCTAAAGTAAAGTTGCAAGTATGAGCATGGAATTAGTATATCTTATCTTAATGATATAAATCTTTCATCTTATTATCTTAATCCTATATTAATCTTAACTATATGTAAATCTTAATCTTATCTAAATCCTAATCTCAAAGTTTCAAAAGTCAAAACCTTTCTCCTTGTGTCATGTGTCCTCACCTTTGGTTCCTTCTTCTTCTTCTTCTTCTTCTTCTTCTTCTTCTTTTTTTGCTATTTACTTTTTCCTTCTAATGTTTTTTTTTTTTTAATATCATATTTCTTATCTCTTACTACACTTTAAAAGGACTTTCGGACGAGAGGCACGATAGAGTCTCAAAAGCCCAACCTTTTCCCTTTCGTCACGTGTCCTCACCTTTGGTTCTTTCTTCTTCTTCTTCCTTTTTGGTGCTTTTTTGGTTTGTCCTTCTACTGCTTTTTTTTTTTTAATTTGTTTTTTTCATATACTTATCTCTTACACTTTCGTCCTCCCCTCAATGGCCGTTATGTGACAGGATTCAATACCCATCACGTGGCAAGTCATATTATATTTTATATATTTTTGTTATTTTTGTATTTTATTTTATTTGTCTATCTTGCATGCATGAATGTCCAATTAATATAAGTTCTAAAGTCGATTAAAAAGGATGGGAGGAGGGATGACCTGTTTCTTTTTGCGGGCGAGATGCCAAATGCGCCAGCACATATTCTCCAGCCTATTGCTTGGTTCCCGCGAAGTCCTTGTCGCTATTACCTGCATTATTCACCATCAATATATATATATATATATATATATTCACAGTATTCAAGCCCTTCTGTTCTCCATCACTTTACACACACACACACACACACACATATATATACACTTATGACCACTCAAACCAACTAATTTGTTGTTTTTTTCATCAATCCTTCTCCATCTGTTCTTTGATTTTATTTAATTAACGAGAATCCCAAGCACGACTTCTTTTAATATTAGTACCTTTTCCAATTTCAGACCCATTTCTAGTTCTGCCATATCCATTCTTTGTCTTCTTATAGTATATATATTTACGTTTGGCATTCAAACTCATGAGGTAGAAGGGATTGATTACAGACCATTTACTATACATATATATATTAGTTTTATCACTCGCACGGAATAAACAAATTTTTAAAAAAAAATTTATGTAATAATGATATAGTCATCACGTGATGTTAACGTGATTATCACGTGACAAACAAGGAGGAAGATAAAAAGAATCATTAACTCTTTTAAGAAGCAGTAAGTGGTAGATAAAGTGGTCTTAGTAATATTAGCCAGAAAACAAATCCTCGAAAAAATAAAAATAAAAATAAAAAATAAAAATTCAACTGAATGTCTTTGTTTCACACATGATCAGCGTGGCCCCACCAATATTGTGGTCCACCATATATGGGTGACCCAATTATAATGGTGGGCCGGCCAAAAGTACCAAATTCCCATGTATTCTCATTTCTCGTCACACGTCTTGGTGCCTTTTCTTTTCTGTTCTTTTCTGTTACTCAGAAATATACGAGGCACAAAAATATTTTGGGAAATTATTATATATAATTGACAAAAGGATAACTTATTGATATAATATTTTAACGGTTCTTGTGCCTTTACTCTGAAATAGGGGAGGGGCAGGCAATGGTAGCAAAGGCTTCCCACTCCACTTGGATTTTAGTGGATTTGTATTTCTGCTCATCAGAGGCAAGTGGACACCGTATATTCCAAAAATGTACCCTCTTATTTTACTAAACTGTTTCTCCAAAAATAAAAAATAAAACTCATTGAACTGAACTCAACGTCGATTCTAATCTTTGTAAAAAAAAAAAAATAAATAAATAAATAGTAATAATAATAATAAAACAAATAAATAAACAACATAGAGTTTTATATATATATATATATATCTATATCTATACAGCAAAAGACAAATACACCGACACAGGCATATTTATGCAGACACATATACAATTAGGAGGATTCTATACAAGAAGCTGATCATGGAAATTAATGAGGAGTTAAGATAATCAAGGACATCATAATATATATATAATTAATTAGGAACACAAATTGAATAATTAATGACATGATAGGGGACATCAAATTAACATAATTTTCCTACTACGGATTAATTGATGATATATAATGAATTAAGAGAGAGAAGTACGTAGAGAGAGGGAGAGAGAGAGAGAGAGAGAGAGACCTTAATCCAAGTCCTGTGGAGGTCAGACTCATCGAAGCTATTAACAACTTCTTCGACAAAGTACTTGGTGGGACTAAACAGCTTCTCTTTGTCGTCTTTCATGCCTTCAAACTTTGGAATATTATTATTATTATTATAATAATTGCTTTTGAGCAAGTTCTTACTACTTCCTTCATTATTCTTTTTCCTGGTGTTACTCCGCCCAGCGTCCAATATAGCCTCCAAATACCCATTTATCCATTCGTTTCTTGCCATTTTCTCCTCCTCTCGATCTGCACTATATATATATATATATAATTAATAATAGTTATCACTCCACTTTCAATGCTTTCATAAACAGATCACACACGTAAGCCCTTCAACTATATATATACACATATATATTTTAGTGTTGGATATATAATTGATTATATACACACACACACGAATGGATAGATAACAAAGAAATAAGTTTTGAAACCGATGTCAGAAGGAGGGAAAGAGAGAGAGAAATGGTTTCGATGGAGTTTGGCTGCAGTGTACTTTGAAACCGAGTTGGAGAAGAAGAGCAAGGCCCATTAAAAAGGCTTCGATTTTCAGCCTCTTTTTTTTTTTTTTAGTTTCTTTTTTATTTTATTTTGTTTTTTAATTATATTTTATGGGACGTTATTCCAAAAGCCATAATTCTACGAATATGTCATTATGCATTGGGTGGCTTTGGTTCTCTCTCTTGTAATCTTATATTCTCTTCTTTTTTTAGTTTACTGCTCAAACATCCTTATCCTTTTATTATTCTCCACCATACACCTGAAAATCGATTTCCATATATATATATATATACATATTTGTATATTTGTATGCTTGCTTTTTTTAAAAAGATAATATATTTTAAATCAATAAAATACAAACACGAATATTTTGAATTTCATAACATAAGGAAATTTGACCTCAATTACGGATCCGATCTACCAGTAAATTCTAATGAAACGTACAAGGGGGTAAAACGTGCATCGAAATCCAATAACAGGATATTGAAAAGGCACGTCAATCATCGAGCACATATATGGCTCTTTCAATAATACCGCTACAATCGATGGAAAACTCCGATCGATCAAGACCGAAAGACCCATAGCAAAAAGTTCACCTCCAACACTGTGTAGAACTAACTGATCTAGCGAATTGAATACACAAACAATACGAAAGCATGGGGAGACCATCTCCGTTATTGCAAAATAAGAACGAAAATATACCAACAAAACACCAAGTAGAAATAAAATCGTCTTTATTTCAAACAAATAACTATAATAAAAAAGGAGAAAAACCCCGGACACCGTAGATAATACCTCCGATAATAAGCCAATTAACACATCAAAGGGACCAAAACACATCCTCTCTGACTATGAAGCCATCCCTCCCGTCAAAGCCATAATCTTGGAGTCCAAAGCATTTTCTCTAGAATCGGTAGTTCGGTGATCAATCAAGAGGCGACACCGGACTCTGGACTCAAGAAAGAAACATGAATGGCACAAACCCTAAATGAAACTAGTCACTTCTTTTATTTAACTATTCCCTAATTTAATATTTTATTCTTCGCGCATCGATGTGGCTAGGTCAAAAAATAAAGAAAGGAGAAGAATAAATGAAATAGTTTAAAAGAAAAAAAAAATCTTAAAAAAAATAAATGTACATTACTAAATCATGCTGCATAATTTGTTAACTTAAATAACAAAAAAGAAAAAGAACTTGTGTATGATCTAATAGTACAATATTCTGTTACAGACAAACTAACTAAGCTCATAACGAACTATCTGATCTATAGTTATAATTCTGTTGCAACAGAATCTATTCTCTAATATATAGTACTTGATACATTGTAATGTAATTTACTAAAAAGTTGCAGCTCTTTCTTTCATTTCCTTTTTCTTTTTACGTTAATAATTTCACAAGAATTCTGGTGGTGCTCTTAAAAGTCTAATTAATGATGTGGCAAATACTGGGTACATATTGATTAATTAAAGCTTACATTTTTTGTTTCTAAAGAATTAAAGATTAATTTGTCACTGCAAGCATGATCTAGCAGTAATATCACCTGACTTCACTAAAACATATAATGTTTAAATCCTCACTCCATATTATATATATATATATATATATATATTTGTTGGGCATACATATATGATGATTACGTACACTACCAATTAATTAATAATACTACGGAAAAAAAACTAATTTTTTTCTCTAAAAAATGTTTTTAAAATATGAATTTTTTTTCATCCCGTGTAGCTTGCTACTACAAGTTATGTACATGAACAATGATACTTATCATGAAAAGTTTTATTAAGAATATCATGAATTGTCAAGCATTCAAATTCTATAGATTCTGTAAAATTAAATTGACTATTTTGTTATTACTTTTTTACCCCAAACAAATTATTTTGTAGTTTCATGATATATCATGAAACTTTTCTTTCATGATATAAGTAATTTTCCTATGCACATATATATACACAGTAATAAACAAACTCATATTGTAGTCATATATATATATATATATATATATTCTTTTTCCTAGTGAAAGAAAGAACAAATTGCCAGATAGAGAACTGCTGATCGTAGATGCTCGGTTTATGCTCGGTTTGTTTTTTTGTCTTCTTATTGCATGTTTGGCTGGGCTAGGTGAGATTCTTCAATGAAGTTACTTTCAGTAGTTCCCTTTTGAGATCGACGAATAATCCAACACCTAAAATCTAAATGATTTAGGGAGGTTATAAAATAATTAAATAAAATTATGCGAGAGAGAGAGAGAGAGAGAGAGAGAGAGGATATCTCAAAAGAACAAATAAATAAATAAATAAATAGTGGCTTTATTTTCACGGTACACTAAAAAAGGTGGAACATTTCCGTTCCATGCATTAATAAATTTACATGAATAAATGCTTATACAAGAACAGTTTTTCTTCTTCTTTTATTATTATTATTATTATTATTATTATTAATTATTTTTTGTGTGGCATCTGAGACCTTAAAAGGAAGCGTGGGAGTTATGATCAAGCATATAATAGTCCACTTGGCTGTGACTAAGGATAAGGCCAATAAAGTGTGAACATTGAAATTAATATAGAAGAAAAGAAAAGCATCCTAAAGTGAACTAGAAAAGAGAAAAGAGGAGAGAGAGAGAGAGAGAGAGTGAGAGAGGAAGTGAGCATGAGAAAAGGGGAAAAAATAAAATAAAATAAAACTGGAAAAAGAAATCAAAGGCTGTGGAAAGAGATATAGCATGAATGGCCATGGGAGTTGAGCCTGTTTACATCAGATTACTCACATATGAATATGAATGTGTGTGTGTGTGTGTGTGAGAGAGAGAGAGAGCAAGTTGGAAGCAATGGCATTAGCTTTTAGAGATATATGGGGCTCAAAACAGAAAGGGAATACCCTCCCAAAAAGTATATTTGTAGGAATATCCAAATTATGGGCAAAGATGTTCACCACTATTTTTCGTCCTTTTTTAATCTTCCTACATATCATCTCAACAAATTAATGTCTTGCAACTGCTTTTTTCTATAATTATATATATATATATAATATATAAAGATTATTCTCATCTAAACCCCGTGAATCTTAAGATAATTCACATTTTACCCCTGATTTTAAAAACTTCTACTCTCTCCCATGAACTTTGAATTTATCTCATTTTTATTATTGTTTTGGTTAAAAACATTTGAAAAAAAAATGATAATTAGTCTCAATAAACCACTTAAGTTAGGAGTTCTGTTAGAAACAAATGAAAAAAAAAAAAGGGTAAATTGCTAGGTTGGTCCTTGAATTTTTAACTTTGTGTAACTTTGGTCTCTAAACTTTTTTTCGTAACTAGAATGTCCCTAAACTTTTAAAATGCTGCTACAATATTCCTTTACGTTAATTTTTGAACAGAATCCATTAGTTAGCATTACTTTTTGACCAAATTACTAACAGATTCCTTCTAAAAATTAACAAAAATAACTATTGTAGTAAATTTTAATAATTTAGGGGCATTCCCTTTCATAGATGGAATTATCATAAACTATTAAAAACATTACTACAATAGTCTTTTTTTATTAATTTTTTATGGAATCCGAAGTTAGCGTACTTTTTGACCAAATTACTAACTGTGGAAGAAGAAAGTGGGGGAAGAGGGGGGGGAGGCTTGACGACGGCGAAGATAGGGGGAAACAGATTGGTGATTCCGGGGGAGGGTATGAGGGGCTCGACAATGGTGAAGACGTAGGGGGGCAACTTCAATCTAGATTCAATTGGGCGGGTGGGGGCTCACGATGAACGACGGTTGGAGGGGGGACAGACCAAGAGAGAGAGAGAGAGAAAGGGGTTGGTGGGCAAACAGCGATGGGGGTGGGGGTCCGAATGGCAACGAGAGGGGGGGTGGGGGTGGTGGGGCCAGACACACAGAGAGAGAGAGAGAGAGAGGGGGGGGGGACTGGTGGGTGAAACAGAGAGATATAAGGGCATTCTAGTAATTTTATTATAAAAATAATCATTTCAATAAGATTCCGTTAAAAATTTAACGGATTTTGACAGAGAGGACCATAACGGCCAAAAAATAAGAGTTTAAAATTATCTCGGTAAAAAAAAAAAAAAAGGACCCAACCATCATATTTGTAAGAATTCGGAGACTATTTAGACCAATTACTCTTTTTTTTAATTTCTTTCTTTCTTTTTTTTTTTTTTGAAATGTCCTCATAATATATTAACTTGATGCAAAGTAAATGTATATGGAATTGTAAACATGGACCATCCAGTCTAGTCCATCTGTATCAAAATGAATAAATGAACCGGGTCAACTCGTATTTTTACAAACTTACTATTTTTGTTGGTTTTCCAAAAAATTTAAAGAATATATCGGATCTAGACACAAACATCCATACAAGTCGAACTGACCCATGAACCGTCCTATCCATCTAAGTCCACATATATATTTATATATATTGGTCCATGGTCCATATATATCTATGTTATATATCTATGTATAGTCGACCTGGAATGGTTTCATTTATTAAATAAAGTTTAGAATGATATATATATATATATATATATATATATATATATAGGGCCCGTAATTAGAATAGGTTGGGCACGAACAAGTGGTATGGTTTAGAGGTCTATGTTGTGAATTGTGGTCGTGCAGCTGCATTAGTTACTATCAATTGGCACGGAAATGCAAAATCCTAATCAATTAATACTTTATTTAATAATTTAGAGGTATTCCTTTCTGGAATGATCATAAACTATTAAAAACGTTATTACAGTAGTCTTTTTCGTTAATTTTTTTTATGGAATCCGAAGTTAACGTATTTTTTGACTAAATTACTAACATATTTCATTCACAAATTAACGGAAATGACTATTGTGGTAACAATTTAAAAGTTTAGGGACATTCTAACTACAAAAAAAGTTTAGGGACCAAAACTGCACAATGTTAAAAGTTTATGGACTAAATGAGCAATTTGCTAGGGAAAAAAAAAAGATCACATGATTGCACATAACTCACTTGTTTTCAGTATGTTTTAAATTGAAATTCTAATAGAAGATATTAAATGGGGTTAATTCAAAATTTAAAAGGTAAAATGAAAATGACTAAAATTTAAGGACATAAATGAAAATAATCCTAGAAGTTACAACATAATTACAACTAGATACAAGTAAATCACATTTGGGAGAACCGTACCTTGTGGAAGCTTGAAGGCAGTTGGTTGGATGCTCTCTGTTCTAGGACGGACCTCATGTAACTAAAAGGGTTCTTTAATAATAAGCATTGCATCCTAATGAAAATTTTTATCATGTACTAATTTTATTGAAAATTGTTCAATATTGTGAGAATAAAGTCTGAATGCGATGCAACGTTTCAAAGTATTAATAATCACGACGTCAATTACAAGAGAATAAAGAAAGAAGAAATGAAGAAACGGTTAAATAGAATCTGAAGCAGTACTGAAAGATAGAACCACTTTGGGATTTAAATCCCCGCATCATAACAAAATCCAATATAGGCTTTGATAGCAAGTCCCTGCACCATATATGATCAACAACGATAATAAGAGTCAATATATAGCAGTGGTTGCAAACTCGATGACTGCTAGCTTTAGAATTAAAACTCGTATTAACCACGTAACGCGAAAAATTGTTGTTCGTATTAACCACGTAACGCAAAAAATTTACAACAGAGGATCAAAAATCAGAAAGTACATATATATATACGATATTAAGAAAGAGACATACTCTTGTATGTTCGGGCAATGCGATTTTGCTAGAAAGCGCTTGAAGCTTTCTGTTGCGTCCATCGAATGGTAAGCAATTTGTTGGGGAAATTTCCCCACATAGATTGAAATCATGGCACATGTCAACTTGATCATCAAACAAAACTATTGAGACCGAGAAGTACCAAACCAAGAAGTACCTCGACAACTTCTACGGTCTAGCGGAAAAGAAAATACGTGATAATATTGTATGCTTCAAAGTACCCCTTGAGAATCATTCGAGGCTCAACCTATATTAGAGATTGAATTAAGTGATATTTCAAGCATATAAGAATTCATAAAACTAACGGGACCGACATAGAGGGCTATGCGAAAACAAGATATTTACATAGAAGGAACTCGTGGAGTTTCCTCTAATTGCAGATCGAGACTCAAGGTATAGAACGCTTGAGTACCTAGAGTTACCTAGACCGAAAAGATGAAGTTCAAATTAAGAAATTTGAGTTCTCTAGACCGAAAAATGAGGAACAAGCCGTATTGAGTACCATGAGCTGCCAAGACCGAAGTTAAGATCGTATTAAGAACTTTGATTTCTCTGACTGCAAAAGAGAACCTCAAACTCCCTAGATCGAAAAACCAATAGACTGAATAAGTACTTGGAATTCTTTAGATCGAAATTGAAATATCAAATAACACTCACATCTTATCATAGCAAAATCACTCAAATGGCACATGGGGGCATGCACCAAAAAATAAAAAATAAAAAAAAAAGAAAAAGAAAAAGAGTAAAAAGATGTATCGGAAAAAATTAAATGAAGTTTGAAAATCATAATTGAATTCAAGCCTCAGGACCGAATGGAAAAAGAGAGTTTTTCTCAATGTCTTTTCAAGAAGACATTGAGGAAAAGAGACAGACATTGGGGGATTATTCGTGAGATTTGTCTCCTACATTCATAACTTCTCAACCTACTTTAAAATAAAAATAATAATATAAATTTTGAAAAAACAATGATGATGATGAACAGTGTAAGTATGTCCGAAGAGATTTTCATATTTAGATAAGATGATAGAATTCTTAAGTAAGAACAAGATTAATGATCTTTTTGAGGTTGTGGAAGCTTTCAATCAGAAATGTAGGAAATCAAAGACCCCTTACAAGAGCTAGATGTAATAAGATAACGAAGTTGATAGTTTTAATCATCAAAGACCCACACATATCAATTTTCAAGATGCAAATGACTCTAGATACATATCAAAGTAGTCTCAAATTAGAGTCAATAGCCTTTTGGTGGTTTGGAAATGGTACGCAAAAATTAAACAGACAAATTATGTGTTTGCAGCGTACTTTAATTAGTTATACTGTTAAAGCCAATTACATAAACAGCCTTTTGGAGACAACATATATCCACAGCTTTGTCTCTTGCAAATTGCCTGATTCATCACAAACAGACAATTACTAGTAGCATTCTCTTCTTTATACATATATGTCTGTGTATGTATACACACACATTATTAATTTGATTGACAGCAATAGTAATATGGTGTCTACAACATTGCATTATTCCTTGTTCAAGATAAAAACAAAAACAAAAACAAAAACAAGAGAGAGAGATATTCACCAAAATTCTTAATTATTTCTAGTGGCCTTGTCTTTGCTACCTATGTTATACTTTTCATCTCCTCTGACGTTGCTCCCCCAGGTTAGTTTCTCAAGTTTTCCCTTTCCGAGAATCTTTTTAGTAGGGTAAAAAATGATAATAATAAATAAAAAGAAATTAATCATTTTATTTGTTTCATTCTGTGTTAAACTGTCAGATTTTTATCAAGCAATGTCACACTTGCATACTTTTTGCTTCTGAGATGATTTGATGATATAAGATTAACAGCAATGTCTTGATTTTATTTTTTTTTTTTGGTTACCCTACAGTAGCATTTTCTTTTTCTATTAACCAAATAGTGTGTTTCATGGGTTTCGTTGTCGGATAATTAGATGTGGGGTAATAATTTCTGATTTCCCAGATGCATATATAGCTAGATATGAAAGAAGTTCAACAAAAATTTTGATTATAATTTGATGTACATTTATTACTTTGTTAAACTGAAGAAGAACACAACTTATTTTTGTGGTGGAAAATCTTATGCAAAGAGTAGTTGGTTTGAAAGAAAGCAAGACTGATGAGAAAGAACATTCCAAAAGGGAAGACCCAAGTTGGCAAGCATCTATTCATTTCGGAACTAGGATAAACTGTTTTTTCATCGAGCACCCAAGTCTATTTGTTTTGTCATTCAAGATTAAACACATTTCTGTTCATCGTGGCGATGAGCAACACAGTAGAAGAGATTGCAAGGAAGAGAAAGAAGCGACCATTCCAATACGTATACATAGACGCAAAAACACTGCATCACTGCAAAAAGAGCAAGAAGCAGCCATGCCGCTGCGTAAACGCAAAGACACAACATCATCACTGCCAAAAGAGCAAAAAGTGGGCCGCTATGTAAATGTGAAAACACAACATCGCTGCAAAGCGAGCATAATCCCAAGACATGATCGTCACCCTTAACAATTGAAGCAATTAGTAATGTTCATCATGTTCCATTACTGCTATCTTATTTCCAATGTTGCCTATTGATCCTCTAGTTCTTTCAACTCTTCTTCCATATATATATATATATACACTAGTTTTGTTACACGGCTTCGCGCGCCATGATCACCGCTTTAACTTTTTTTTTTTTTCCTTTTTAATTTGCTCACTTAGATTGTATGGTCTTTTTTATGAGTGAGTCGTACAATTTTAGAGTCTTCTCGGGCAAACTCAATCCAAAATCCTTGATGAAATATCGTGTAAAACAGGAAGAGCTACAACTTTTCCTCTATCAAACTCACTTTTGTTAAAAGGGACCCCAAAAAAAAAAAGATATGTACGGTGCTGAAATATTACCCAAAATATCAGACACCAATAATTGCAAACTATAACATCCTTCTTTCCTAAGCATTGGTAAAACTGAGCAAGTCTCAAACATTACTGCAAGAGGAACACCACCACCCCCCCCCCCCCCCCCCCAAACAAAAAAAAAACTTCAGCTTTCATCTTCGGTTTTTCATATTGATGCCCATCATCCTCAACATCCGACGCTGCTCAAAAGCACAATGCAATTCACCAAATCAAACCTACCAACGATGAATCATTCATCATCAGACTATTTTTTATGTTAAATCATTGTATCTCGGAATTGAGCCTGAAATATACAAAAGTATACAAGAGAATAATAAATTCTAAGATTCTTGTGAGACCAGTAAAATTCTAGTTAAGCAATCATAATAAACAAACCAAAATACACATTAACATGTCCACTTCATTATCCCAATCGGTCAAGTTCAAAAATGCACCTACAAATTACCTCAACTTGACTGTAAGGAGGAAGAGAAGTGTTGGAAGGATAGGAAGATTACGTTTGAGATTATTTAGGAGTTGGAAGATTATGTTAGGAGATTATTTAGGAGTTGTTTATGTTTTGAATTTTGTTTTTTATATTTCATGAAGATTAGATTTGCAGTTAGGGTAGATATCTGCAGATCTTTTTTATCCTATATATATGTATACTTCCGGAATTAATAAAGTAAGGAAAAAGAATATTTTTCTTCCACAAACTTACATGGTATCAGAGCCAGAGGGATTCATCAACCCTAATGGCAAAATCTAATGCTCCAAAGCCGGTGCTGCCCGGCGATGGAAGTTCCTCACCAGTTTCTAGTTCCCCATCTGTTCCTGATGTTGTTTTTGGAAGTTTTACCGGGCTTGGCAATCCTTCTTCTACTACTATTGGTAGTGTTGATCATCTATCTTCTGGATCTTCTCTTCAGATTACCATGCACAAATTGAATGGTAAAAATTATCTAGAGTGGTCCCAATCGGCCAAACTAGCCATTGATGGCCGTGGCAAATTAGGTTATTTGACGGGTGAGGTTGTGAAGCCCACAGCAACCGATCCAAACTTCAAACTTTGGCAATCTGAGAATTCCCTGGTGACGGCTTGGCTTCTTAACTCCATGGACGCCTCCATTGCAAAGCCAAATCTATTCCTACCAACCGCAAAAGATGTCTGGGATTCGGTTTGCGAAACCTATTCAGATTTAGAGAATTCCTCTCAAATCTTTGAATTGAAGTCCAAACTTTGGCAATCTACGCAAGGAGATCGTGAGGTTACTGTCTATCACAATGAGATGGTGACCTTATGGCAGGAATTGGACCAATGCTACGAGGATGTGTGGGAAAATCCTAATGATTGTGCGCGGTTCATGAAACGAGAGGAGAACGATCGTGTATACATGTTTCTTGCCGGTGTCAACAGCGGTTTAGATGACGTGAAAGGACGCATCCTTGGCCGAAAACCTCTACCATCCATTTGTGAGGTTTTTTCCGAGGTCCGCCAAGAAGAGAGTCGAAAGAGAGTCATGTTGACCAAGCCAACACCCCACACCCAGTTGGAGACCGATAGCTCAGCCCTTGCTTCTCACGGATTTGATGTTGACGGTGACAAGAAGAAGAAGCCGTGGTGTGATCATTGCAAAAAACCATAGCACACAAAGGAGACTTGCTGCAAGATTCATGGAAAGCCGGCACATTTAAAGAAGAAATCTGATGGTCGAGCTCTTCAAACAATGCCTGCAGATTCTCAAGAGCAATCAGTCAACTCAGAAATGTCTCCTTTTACGAAGGAGCAATTAGAGCACCTGCACAAACTTTTTAAATCTCCACAATTTTCTGTCACCCCTTCTTGTTCTCTTGTTCATCAAGGTAACCCTAGTGTCAAAACTGAACCCCACCTTTTTTGGATTCTTGATTCGGGAGCAACAGATAATATGACAAGTTGCTCACATTTGTTTTCCTCTTATAGTCCGTGTGTAGGCAATAAAAAAATCAAGGTTGCGGATGGATCTCTTTCGGCCATAGCCGGAATGGGTTCAATCCAAATTTCTCCTTCCTTAATCCTCCATAACGTGCTTCATGTCCCCAAGTTATCATGTAATCTGTTATCTATTAGCAAATTAACACTTGATCACAATTGTCGAGTAAATTTTTTTCCTTCCTATTGTGAGTTTCAGGATATAGCCTCGAGAAGGACGATTGGCAATGCTAGGGAACACGAGGGACTCTATTTCTTTGAAGATGGTTCACATCCGAGTACACAAGTTCACTTTTCCAATTTTCAGTCTGTTTCTCTTTCTAATATTCCCGAAATCATGTTATGGCATTATAGGCTTGGCCATCCTAGTTTTCTGTATTTAAAACGTTTGTTTCCCAAATTATTTCGTAATAAAAATCCATCCTTATTTCAATGTGAGATTTATACATTAGCAAAGCAACATCGTGTTTCTTATCCTCCACAACCCTATAAGCTAACAAAACCTTTTTCTTTGATACATAGTGACGTGTGGGGTCCCTCTAGAACACCTACACTTTCTAGAAAAAAATGGTTTGTCACCTTTATTGATGATCATACTAGGGTTAGTTAGGTTTATTTACTCAAAGAAAAATCTGTAGTGGAAGGGATTTTTAAAAATTTTTACACCATGGTACAAACTCAATTTTCTGAAAACATTCAAATTTTCCTAAGTGATAATGGCAAAGAATTTTTTAATAAGGTTTTGGGGAGTTTTTTTCTTGGAAAAAGGTATTATTCACCAAAGTTCCTATACTGACACCCCTCAACAAAATGGGATAGCTGAAAGAAAGAATAAACATCTTTTAGAAGTGGCTAGAGCACTGCTTTTTACAAATCATGTGCCAAAATATCTATGGGGTGAAGCTATTCTAAATGCAACTTATCTTATTAATCGAATGCCTTCGAAAATTCTCCATTTTCAAAATCCAATAAATGTTTTCTAGAAAAATTTTCCTACCTCACGGATTTCAGCTGATCTCCCAATTAAAATTTTTGGTTGCGTTGTGTTTGTTCATAACCATGATAAAAATCGTGGGAAATTTGATCCTAGGGCACAAAAATGTGTTTTTCTTGGTTATGCTCCAGCCCAAAAAGGCTATAAATGTTTTGATCCTACTTCAAGAAAATTATTTGTTACCATGGATGTCTCTTTTTTTGAAACCACTTCATTTTTTGGGGCTCATCTTCAGGGGGAGAAAAAACAGGAAGATTCGGTATATCAACAATCTGATTTTTCAGATTTGGTAGTTCAAAATTCAAACCAGTTTGAAAAACCCGATTCTATCTTTCAAAATTCAAATGAAAATTCAGATCTTCTTTTACTTAAAAAAATCCGATTCTTCTTCATTTCAAAATCTGGATTTTGAAAAGTCAAACCTTCATCAATCACAAGAAAAACGCTTTTCTCTACATAATATCAATTCACAATTATTTCATGATGATTTTATTCACACAGGACAAGGCTTGGATTCTATTGAAAAACCAAATATTTTAAATACTGAAAATCCTTTAGAGCCATCTGTAATGTCACCACAAAATAGTGATCTCAGTGATCATACCGGGAAAAGAGGAGGAGCAGACATGGAAAAAATCTTTGGGCTGACTTACTCGAAAAGACCACAAAATCGAGAAATTGAGTCTAAGAGTTCCCTACAAAACCATGAGTCCAATCCACAGCAAAACTGTGACTCACCAGGTATGTCCCAGTCGTGTCCAACCTCTCAAAATCAGCCTAGTGATTGTAATATCCCTATTGCTATTCGTAAAGGTGTTAGATCTTGTACAAACCACCCGTTGTCAAAATTTGTGTCCTATAAAAATCTGTCATCATCTTTTTCTGCCTTTACTTCTCAATTGTCTCTTGTGGAGATTCCAAAAAATATGCAGGATGCTTTACAGGTTCCTGAGTGGAAGCAATTTTTGAGGAGATGAGCGCACTTGAGAAGAACAGGACTTGGGAGATGCAAGACTTGCCGAGAGGGAAGACAACAATTGGGTGCAAATGGGTACTCACTGTGAAATTTAATTCAGACGGTATGCTTGAGAGATACAAGGCACGGTTAGTGGCCAAAGGTTTCACTCAAACCTACGGCATTGACTATACAGAAACATTTGCACCGGTAGCAAAACTAAACACTGTGAGAGTTCTACTCTCTATTGCAGCAAATCTTGATTGGCCTCTGCAACAACTAGATGTGAAAAATGCCTTCCTTAACAGAGACTTAGAAGAGGAAGTGTACATGGACCCACCTCCCGGCTTTGAAGAGAAATTGGGCCCGAAAGTGTGTCGTTTGAGGAAGTCATTATATGGCCTTAAACAATCACCGAGAGCTTGGTTCGAAAGATTCACTCGGTATGTGAAGAAGCAAGGCTACAAACAAGCTCAAACTGACCATACAATGTTCACAAAACAATCGGATAGCGGGAGAATAACGGTTCTAATAGTGTATGTGGATGATATCATCTTGACAGGTGATGACTTGGAAGAAATTGACCGGTTAAAGGGAGATTTGGCCACGGAGTTTGAGATCAAAGATTTGGGAGCTCTCAAGTACTTTCTTGGAATGGAGGTTGCGAGATCGAAAAAGGGAATTACTGTTACTCAAAGGAAGTACATCCTAGATCTTCTCAATGAAACCGGGATGAGTGGATGCAGACCCGTGGACACATCAATAGATCCGAATGTGAAGTTCAAAGGAGACAAGGGAGGAAAACCTGTAGACACTACATGGTACCAAAAACTAGTGGGAAAGTTGATTTATCTGTCCCACACTCAGCCTGACATAGCATTTGCGGTTAGCTTGGTAAGCCAATTTATGCATTCGCCGAAAAGGGAACACCTAGATGCTACCTACCGAATTTTAAGGTACTTAAAGAGTTGTCCGGGAAAGGGCCTGTTTTTCAAAAAGGGTCTAGAACGGGAGATTGAAGCTTATACTGATGCTGATTGGGTTGGTTCTGCCACAGATAGAAGGTCCACAACCGGATATTGTACTTATGTATGGGGTAACCTTGTGACTTGGAGAAGCAAAAAGCAACATGTGGCAGCTCGAAGTAGTGCAGAGGCGGAGTATAGGGCTATGGCTAATGGTGTTTGTGAGTTATTATGGCTACAACGAATTTTAGTAGAATTACAGATGCCTATGAAGACACCGATGAAGCTCTATTGTGATAACAAAGCGGTGATAAGTATAGCTCATAACCCCGTACAACACGATAGAACCAAGCATGTGGAGGTTGATCGACACT
Source organism: Ficus hirta (assembly GCA_038430175.1). Lineage (NCBI taxonomy): Eukaryota > Viridiplantae > Streptophyta > Magnoliopsida > Rosales > Moraceae > Ficus > Ficus hirta. The sequence continues at coordinate 19,656,462 of CM076588.1, read as the reverse complement.
TCATAAAGGAGAAGCTCGAAACAGGGACCATTTGCATGCCTTTTGTTCCAACATCAATGCAAACAGCGGATATTCTCACAAAGGGATTGTTCAAGCCGACCTTCGATTCTCTTGTTAGCAAGTTGGGTTTAATCGATATCTACTCACCAACTTGAGGGGGAGTGTTGGAAAGATAGGAAGATTACGTTTGAGATTATTTAGGAGTTGGAAGATTATGTTAGGAGATTATTTAGGAGTTGTTTATGTTTTGAATTTTGTTTTTTAAATTTCATGAAGATTAGATTTGCAGTTAGAGTAGATATCTGCAAATCTTTTTTATCCTATATATATGTATACTTCCGGAATTAATAAAAGTAAGGAAAAAGAATATTTTTCTTCCACAAACTTACAAGAAGAATAACACTTTACCACCTCTCATTTCCTTGTTTTGTCCAGTACTTCAATGTATCTCTTAGGAATTCCGTATTGCTCAATCAAATGTTTTGCCAGGTCATCGATAACGCCACCTTGAACCAGGACCTCATGTCCTTTCTTACCTGGAACAAGAAACATAAGAATATTACGAGGTAGTTAGAGAGTTTAACTTGATACAATAAGGATCATCTGTGTTTCTAAGTAGGAGGAGAACAAGAAAAGTTGCCCACCCCCACCACCCCAAAAAAAAAAATTTGCTTAGCTGGTAGCAAAATTTCTCAGCAGAAAAATACTACAAATATACATGCTAATCTCCTTAATACCAAGACCGAAGAAGCACTATACCTGGAAGTTCTGCTACCGACGTGCTGCAAGCAAACTTTTTCTGCAGCTCAGACGCCAAAGCATCAGCATCGATCAAAAATGTTTCCATCCCAGAGAGTTTTGTCACCTTTTTGTTGCCTTGCCTTCGTTCTGTCACTATCTGGATTGTTTTCAGACCACCTTTACGGACAACCGACTCACTTCCCCTAGTCACAATGTGATGAGCTTGCATCCGGTTTATGAATGTCGATCCTAGATCTTTCTTGTGAATTTCTGTTGGATATGTGGAACCTTTTTTTACGGCTCCCTTAAACAGTGCATCACATAATAACGCATCCAAAACAACAATGGACTTGTTTGTCAGCTTCACAAGATTCTCATTCTCGATATATTTGAAAACAACAGCAGTGGCATCTGAAGCACTGTAAAGCATTCCTGTATCAGCTCCTACAGCAGTAAATATGGGATTTACATGTACACTTGGTTTATAGATCTCCGCAACTTCAAGCATTTTGCTGGACCGACTATCACCCGGAGAATCATCTGTGGTCTGCTCACTTTTCTCGATTTTCCGTTTCTCTGGCTTGAAGGATGAGTAATCTGGATGACCGCGATTAACAGAGAACAATACAACCTCTTTCTTATGCTTATCCTCTTTTACTGTTATCTGCATGTGCATGACATTGTGAAGAGCATATATGTAACACTGACTTAAATTTAAAAAGGATTAATCACAAAAAAGAACTCAAATTGTTGAATCTTGATCTCTATTAGAAATAAAAAATAAAATACATACACACACACACACACATTGACTAACGTTTGAATATTTGCCCGATTTAGCAGTTCAAAGACCATGGCATGTAATATCTTAAAACACTTTGAGAGCTTTCAAATTTTCAATAGCTTTTTTTTTTTTAATTTCCTGAAGTGAATAAAATGGGTTAAAGACATACCAAACCTGTAGAAGATTTAGCAAGGAGCCACTTTGACAATTTCTTATGCGATGATTTCTTGATGTCAAGGGTGACGCCTGAAGGTCTACATGGTAATACATGGTTTGACCTAGATCATCGAAAAGAAAACAGCAACAACTATTAGAAAATTCACACATCTTCTAAGACTAGATGTCTATGCCTGCAATTTGGTATAGAGAGAGAGGAGAGAGAGAGAATCTAACAAGTAAAGGATCTGGGATCATAACAATTTTACCATAGTGTGCTTCCAGGCATGGGCAAGTCTTTGTCTTTAATGGTTGTGTGCAATGCTTGCAAAAGACACTTGTCCAAAAGCATGTCCACGTCCTCAGCAGACAAAGGTTGTTGGTCCTCCACAATTGATTCCTCAACAGAAGCATCATCTGTTACCTTCAAATCTGCCACACTCGACGTTATCCCTTCAGCAGTATCATTTCCCGCTTCACTTTGAGATACCGCAGCATTATCAGGTACAGGGTGTTCCTCAGCCACATCAACAGAGTCGTCCACTTCTTTGTCACTAGTCTCACTCGGTTGGTTATGTGAAGAATCCATAGCATCATTAGATGAATGCGAAGTCTGACTGAATGATGAGGCAGGATCCGCAAACACCACATCTTCTAGAAATCCTGCATTTGGCACATAGTGACCTTCAACTGATTCCCTGCAGAAACGTACCCCAAGAACAATAATCAAGAAGTAATTCCTATTTTAATCGGAACTCATTCTCTAAGGTAGTTCCAGAAATACTTGCCACAGTGAGTCACGGTAATAGTGAGTAATTTTCAAAGCCTTTCCTCGCAAACCAGCTTTAAACGCTTCAGCACTGCTCATTGTGGTACTCCCAACCTTGAGAACACAATAAAACTTTCCTTAACCAAGACCGCCAAGTCTATTTGAAGAAATAGTGATGACGAGCAAAGATGTGTAGATAGGAATTCAAGACATGTAGTTATCTAGTAGGATTACTTAGGCCCGGTTAGGCTTATCGCACTATCCTATATATATTTCTCTATAAATAGACCAAGAGGTTTCAATTTGGACCGAAATCCAAATTTCTTCTAATTGTTCTCCTCTCCCTAAATTCCAAAATTTCTATTCTCCTTGCTTGTATTTCTCTCTTCTCCCAAGGTCCTGCATCAAACAAACAGTTTCGGAAAGCTCGAAAGCATTGAACTTGCATAAATAGCTTACAGCAATTGGGGCGGGGTTTCCGGGAACTTTGACAGCCCATGGCTCGCCGGCAGAAAACGAAGGAAGGCCTTCGGCAGGAATGCTGATACCGGGAAACATGAGATCAGCACCGCCGATGACGTAACGAGAGACCTCGCCCCCCTTGAGCAAGAAACAAGGCAACAGATCAGGAACCTTCCAGAGAGCATATACTGCAACCATAACATGGAAAACCCACTCACCATTATTACACAAAGCTGAACTATTCAAAAAAAAAAAAAAAAAAAGAGTCAATCTTTAATCAGAGGACATGCTTACTTATCACGAATTAAAGGGAAAAGGTGTTTTCTTTTCCTACTCAATTCATCTAATAATTGACTTGCAAGATTATTAAAAAAATAAAAAAGCCAACCTGTAGGGAAAATGTCAGTGCCTCGGCCGTCGATATCGAAAAAGAGAGGGAAACCAGATTCAACGGCATAAACATGGACTCGATTCTGAAACTTGGCAACTGCAATCTCCGCCTGCAGAGCAGTGTGTGTGTGTGTGTGTATATAATAAAAAATGAAAAAAAAAATTAGGGGGATTGAAAAAAGAGAGAAGAAAGAAAAGAGAGAGAGAGAGAGAGAGAGAGTACCTTGGGAGGGAGTAAGGAATCGAGGAGGGAATCGGAAGAAAAGGAGAACCTGTCTTTGAGGGTTCTCTTGAGCTTCTTACGGTCCGCACCAGACAGTCTCTGGTGCGACCTCAGCTCCATTGCCTTCTTAAACATCTTTTGTTGTTTGTTGTTTGTTGTTTTTGGTTGTTGTTGTTGTTGTTGTTGTGTATTGAGAGAAAGTAAAGGTGGTTTATTGATGACAATTCAAGAAAACCAGTTTTTCTTTCTTACCTTTCTTTCTTTCGGTGCTTCTTGTGTCTGTGTTTTGGTTGCTCCTTGACGTTGATATATATGGCTCTAGGGATTTTTCCAACCCACTCTACAAAAAAAACCTTTCTAGATTTTTTTAATTTTTTTTTTAATAGCCTGAAACCTCCGTAAAGTGAACTATTAAAAGCCTATTTAAATGTCAAGCCCATGATATATTCATGACCAACGAGGCCCCAACATTTTGAACCAACAAAGAGAGAGAGAGAGAGAGAGAGAGAACATTGCTTCCTCTCTTTTCTTAATTTCTTTTCGGAAATTTGTGTGTTAGGCTATGAATAAACAAACTGTACTAGTAGTATATATGTTTTTCCTTTTTTTTTTTTATCAGTGGAATAATATCACAATCCTATTAAATTAGAATTTTTATGATTGTTTAACGAAATTTGCTAAAGAAATCATGGAAGGATGCCAATAACCAAAAAAAAAAAAAAACCATTGAATTATATCACAATCATATTAAAAATTAGAATTTTTATGATTGTTTATCGAAATTTGATAAAGATATAATGGATGCCAATAACCAAAAAACAAAAAACAAAACAAAATCTCCTTTTTTTCATTTTTGTCCCAAGAAAAGGAATTTTCTATGTTGGATTTTAGACAAACTTTAAATTTTTTTTTTTTTTTTTTTTTGAAAATGTCATAACATATACTTTAGTTTCAAAAAGTGTTAAAATCTATTTATATTTTCCTCACCAACAGAACTACTAAATATACCATGGATGAATAACAAAAAAATTCACTTCACATTCTTTCTTCCTTCGTTCCTTCGTTCCTGTGAAAGTGAAGGAAGCCATCCACACTTGTGAATGACAAATGCATATTTAGGATCAGCAGGCTACTCCACCAACAATAAACATCCCAGTGAAAAAGGAAAGGTAAATTCATAAGCTTTGCACAAAATCTGCAAAAATTTTTAGAACGGACTCTGATAGGACTCAATAAGCGCTACGATTATTTAGTTTCAACAAAATCTTGAAAAGCTCCATCATCAAACATTAATAATTGGTTTCTACATAATAGCTTTGAGCATCGCCTCATTCAGGCAAAAATTGAGGCCATTTGAACACCCTTTGAAACTCAAACACCGCACAGCTCGAAAAACAGATTCCAACGTGCTTCACTCATATATCAGGCAATATGCCCGGCCAAACTAAGAATCTTGACGTGCTTTTTCTTCCTTAGCTCATGGGGGACTGGCCCGAATACTCGAGTCCCCCTTGGCTGGCCTTGCTTGTCGATGAGCACCACAGCATTATCATCGAACTTAACCTCACTTCCATCGCAACGGCCCCTTTGCATCGCAGCACGAACAACTACTGCATGCACAACCTGTCCTTTCTTCACTTTCCCATTGGGGTAGGCTTCCTTTACCGATGCTACTATTGTATCCCCCAATCTTGCCCCTTTCTTCCCCTTCAGAGCTTGTATGCACATCACTTTCTTCGCCCCGGAGTTGTCAACAACTTTGAGAACAGTCCTCATCTGTATAAAACTCCTCTGCTGCTGCAATGGTGCAAAAAATAAATCAGCATTCCGAACGAATCTAGCGTAGTTGAAAATCTGTAGTTTTTTAAACTGAATTTGGAGAGATATCAACTACAACATGTTCCGGCCTGCATAAAAGTTTTACCCGAAAAGCGAACCAAAGATTCAAAAGCAATAAAAAAAAATTGAGCACAGGCATACAAAAAACAATGTAACTAAAAGAAAAATACTTAAAAGTAAGAAATAAACAAGTCTTTTCATGACCAATGTCAGAAAGAGTACTAAATTACAACCAAATCGGAACCACGTTTTCTCCATTGTGCATGGTACTTTTTCTAACCCTAAACAAAAATCACCTCACAATTCTGTGTGAAAAGTGTGTGAGAATTTTTCAAACCAATGGAAATTTCACGGAAAAAAGAAAGAGGGACAGCATTTTACATTAACACGGTCATAGATTTTAAGGCCTATTATGAGCTAAAACACTAACCTGGGACAAAAAATTGTAGGGGGCCACCTCGCGCGATGTGCTTAGTAAATCAGGCAAGTAGTTGCCAAGGCCCCCCATCAATGAACGACCCGCTAGTTACGTTTCCAAGCACATTCAATAAAAATGGACAGAGAGTCAGTCACCGAAAGATAATGGCCGGCAATATTAATAACAAATTAACAAGCTGAATTTGAGTCCCCGTTTCCTTTCCTATGAAAAATTAAGATAGTATCATTGGATATATGCCACAACATGCATTCAGAAAAAATGCCAATGATGATGGTAGAACTCAACTTGAGCCAGCAAAAATACGAGACAAAGCATTTACGTTAGTATCACAAGCATATTCTTAAAAAGCAAATTCCATTTCCTGGGCTACCAAGTATTTGATATAATCACAAACAAAACTTAGTAAGAGTCATTTCTTCGCTTTGAGTAGTCTTCGATTCCGAAACACCCAAAAACATGGATTGAAATAAGATTTTTTTTTTTTTTTTAGTTCTAATCATCTAGACAGGAAACAAACAAACAAACTGTTTCTTGAGAGCGAGAATGTAATAGAACTGTACCACGGAAACACCTGGAAGCGAGATTCGCAGCCATTTCCTCTTCGAAAGCAAAAGTGAGAGAGAGAGAGAGATAGAGAGGGGAAAAAAAAAAAAAGATCAAATTAGCCTCAATTTGGCTGCTCAATCTCCCAAACCATAAAGCAAGTAACATCAAAACTCAGCTAGAGAGAGAAAATACCTCCTTTTTTTTTTTTCTTTATTTTCGATATAGAGAGAGCGGGAAAAGTGGCAGGGAGGAATCGATGGCGGCTCTGAGAAGGTGACTCCAACTGAGTGAGAGTCTACACGGTGAACACTAGCATATGAGAAACAAAGAAATAGGCAAATTAGGGATTCGTGAATTCTTATTTGTGACCCCAAATTTTACCCAAGTTCCCACTTTACTCCCCAAACTTTAAAAACTCTTCACTTTACTTGCCAAATTTGTGCTCGGTTGGTTCTACAGTTCAAACTAAAATATTTCTAACTTTTTTTTCTTAGGTCAACATTAATTTTAACTAGTTTTTAAAAGTCAAACAATTCCAACCTATGCATAAAATGCAAACTAAAAATCTATCTCGTTTAATACATACATTACTTGTGTTGGTCAAAATTGACGGAATTGATGCAAGTGACGGCAACGATGAGGGAAGGAAAGGGAAGGGAGGAGCGGGGGACCTTTTCACTTTGGCAAAGTGGAAATGAGTTTTAAAAATTTAAAGAGAAATTATGAGTATCTATAAAATTTGAGGAGCAAAATGAAAAATAATTCTTCTCATCTACATTGTTGCTTTCAATTTTAACCATTTTGATTTAAATTATAATATTTAAATCGAGTGATTTGAATCCGAAATGAAAACAATGATTGAATATGCCTTTTAAAGTCTAAACTGAAACTATGATTTGAAATGATATTTGGTAGAGGTATACTTCGGTTATTTTTTCACCGAGAATGACGGTTAAAATGCAATTTTTAGTTTTTTGGTGGATCATACTTAGGTAGATATTGGTTAGCTTAATCATAAAAACCGCCCGCTAGAGGTCGGTTGGTTTGTTTTGTTTATAAACCGCTGGTTACAGTTTGTTTTTCAAGTGAAAAAATAAAATTGATTTCAATAAGTTTTAGGCAGTGTCCTGTGCATGAAAACTTCATTAGAATCACATAAAAAAATAATAAAATAAAAATCAATCAAAACCCACATCTTAATTTTGATTTTTATTCCCAAATTCACCACCAGAAGATTCCAAAAAAAAAAAATCACAGTTGAGAGACCAAAAACCCACACCAATGCAGAGGGAGAGGAGAAGGGACGGAGTGTGTACATGTGCACCACCGAGAAAGAGGGAAGGGAGAAGGGATAGAGAGGAGGAGGAGGAGGAGGTAAAGTTTAGATAGAGAGAAAGCAGTCGTAAGTATCAGGTTTTTTTTTTTTTTTTTCTCTCTCTCTTGAAGTGAACTCAAAGAAGAAATTGAGACTAATATGGTGTTTGATAAATGAGTTGAGTTTGAGTTTGAGTTGAAATTTTTAAGTTTAAATAGTTGAAATTACTATTAATTTTTTCAGAAAAGACAAAAAAATTTTTCAAAAAAAGATAAAAAAAGTACAGTTTAACTTGAGTTAAATTCAAGTGCCAAACAAGTCATAAGAGATGATTAAGAGTAGATAGAGCACAAAAAAAAAAAAAAAAAAAGGACATTGCACCGTATAGGCCTCGAAAATTTTGCTTTTTTATGGTACTTGTAGGTTTTAAATTGCATGAACTTAGAGGTCAAATCATAAAGTCAATGGCTTGTATTAGATCTTAAAACATGGGTTGAGTCTCTTAAAAAAAATTAAAAATAATAAAAATAATAATTAAAAAAAAAAACCCAAAACACCTATTTAGATTGGACTTCTCATTCAAGGTGTCTTAAATATGTTCAAACCTACGAAACAAAGAGGGGCTTGTATATTGCCAAACAAAAACTAAGCAAAAAAACTGAATACTAGGATCTTTATTTGTGTAATTAGCTAGTTATTGGAGAGGAATGAATGAAAATCATAAGTTTCATTTCATCTGGTGTTATGAAAAATGTGATATCATGCGGTGTTCTTAAACTTCATAAGTTACAAATTTCATAATAATAATCTAAAATTATTCGTTTACAATTCCATTGATTATTCATTCAGATGTATGGTTAAAGAATTTTAAGATGATTTCCATTTCGCTCAATAAATTTTACTTTAGTCTCTTATTTCTTATTAAAATATCTTTTTTTATCGATATCTCATCATTCATGTATCGTCACATATAATAATTATGTCTACAAAAATAATCTGATCTTATTTGAAAACTTATAACACGTTTATAATTCAAACTCAATTAGACCGTCTCTTGTATAAAAGAGTTCACCGCAAGTAAAATGGTTTCACGAATAAAACTACCGCGCCAGGTTATCCTAAGCCTATATCATATACACTGGTCTTCACCACTTCCTCGTGATATTTGTGTTTGGAAAATTTTGTTCATCTGGTAATCTAATCATATGGAAGTCTAATGAAAAACAGGGCAACATTTAAAACTTTACAGCCCCCCACCCCACACAACCAAAAAAAAAAAAAACAATGGAAGCTGCCTGGGTGAGACATTTGGTGGTGGCGCTGCTGCTGACTTTGACAATTCTTTTGGAGTCACACTTTCAACTTTCAAAGGGGTTTGCTTTTCTGGAATGTTGTTGATCAGCATACCTTGTCTTTCTCTATTTTTCTATTTTATTTTATTTTTCCTCAAGGGGTGTGGGTGCCTTGGATTGGACCTACCAAATACCAAAACATTAATTGCTTTTATCAGATCTTCAAAACATTTATTTTATCTTTCTCTAGTGTTACTTTTTAGTTTTTATGGTGGTTTGTTAGGATGAAACAGAATTTACAGCAAAAGCAAAGTGCCTATTTTCATTTTCTGCATTCTACTTGCCACTTTTTATCGTTCTAGTGTATTTATATTGTGCTAATTTGGATAATCTTCTCTTTTTATCACCATGTTTTATATTAGTTTTGCATATATTTTATATAAATTTTTTTTTTAAAAAAAGATGATTTATAATTGTTTAACTCGTACCTTTTTTTTTTTTGGAATATCATTTGACTATATTTACAATATAACTTATTCAATTTTAAAAAAATTTCATAGAAAGAAATGAAACTATAGCTTGTAGGCCATTTCTAAAAATATTTAAAATGAGTAGCATAATTACTGATAAAATAAAGAAAATATGTTGTTTCTTTGCTTAACATCTTTCAAAAAAAAAAAAAAAAATGGTGATGTTGAGTGCAAACACCGCCAGCAGCCAAAAGACCAAATTGATCCTCTTTTCCTTTTTTGGAGTCTATAAGAGGTACAAGGGCATGAAATAGGAATCTAGTAATTAAAAAAAAAAAAAAAGATCTAGCCTAGTGAAAAGGTTCCAAAAACCGCCATAGAATTCGTCGAGCAGGGATGAAAGTCGACCTTAGTGACAATGCTGAGTGGAACGGCCATCGTTGGAGTCTACAAAAGGTATGAGAGTATGGAATAGGAATCTAGTGAAAAAAAAAAAAAAAAAAAAAAAGAAAAAGGGATCTAGCTTAGTGAAAAGGCTTCAAAACCCGCCAAAAAAAAATTTGGATTCGTTTGATTCTAAAATCCAAACTCAAAAATTTCATATCAATTTTTATCTTTATCTAAAAAATCAATAATAATTATAATTAATTTTTAAAAAATTAACAAATTTTAATTTAAAAATTTTATTCTAAGTCGATGTACCAGATGCAAATTCGGTCATATTTCAAAAGGAGAAGAAGTCGTTTTCCAAAAGATTGGGACAAACGAACCACACTAGTATTAGGTTGCCCCAAGACCCAATACCCACGACCGACGACCCATCCCCGATCTTTTCAATTTCCATGTCACCGACCGTCCTTGTTGAGAGTCACAAGCAAATCCACACAAAGGAGAAATGAAATATTCTAGCCAAAAAAAAAAAAAAAAAAGAGAGAGAAATGGAATAACAAATTATGTGTATAATTATTTTTTAAAAAGACACAAATTAAGAAATGACAAAAAAAGCTAATCATGTTGTTACTCTTTTTTACAATACAAACGTTACGCCGTCCAAAGGACATTTATTCTTTCTTGCTTTCTGTCTTTCTTTAGTTCCTTGGATTTGAAATTGGATTATATCTTATTAATCGAAAATTTTCATTAAACATAAAATTTCAGAGCTCAACGACAACATAATACATCTGGTATGAGTTGGTTTGCATATGCCACGTACCAAGAGGGAGAGGAGTGAGGGGAGTCTCTCTTGTCTGACCATCCGTTACCGGTGGTTTTCTTTGCCCTTTTATCTTTACCGAAATGCATTTAGGATTCAATATTTCACAAGGGCCTGTTTGGTTTGTATGTTTGTTTTTGGAATAAAAAATTTTCTCCTTTAAAATGATAATTTTTCCTCTTGAAAATAGAAAGAGTTCAAATTTGTTTGTATATCAATTTGGAAATCTATCACATTTTGAATATGCGAAAAAATGGTGTTTGAAGTAGTCAATTATGGAAAGATTCTAAACAACTTTCGAACGGATTCCAAAATAATACTATACAAAACAAGTTCGAGAACGAAGTGGTCACTCTTTTCAAGTTGAGAGATATTATAGAAAAAGTTGAACCAAACACTCTTTTATTATTTTTCTCACCCATTTCGTATATGGATACCCCATGCAAACAAGTCCCAAGACTTTTATGCAGTTCATGAACTATGCAACATTGTGTGTGTTTTAACTTTTAAAGTCCCTGTTTAAATCCTAGGTTTGAAAATAAATTTGAATAGTAAATTTTACTTTTTATAAGAGAAAATGCTGTTAAAAAAAACATTTACATAATATAAATATACAGTCTCAAAACGGTGATCCAAATGAGTATCGAGTAAATTGGATATATTTTTATACTAATTGAGTTAGTGCTTTCTGTTCTATTGATCAACGTTGAGGTTTTATGAGTAAAAAATGTTATATGCTAATAGAAATAGAATAATTGATTAAAAAAAAAGTTCTTTTTACATTTTTCTATCGCATTACATCCAAATTGTAATTGAAGCAAAACCTTTAACTATATGTTACTGAGATTTAAACAAAAAGTTAAGATTATAATTGATGTCCTTAGTATTTTTCTTACGTAGAGATTTGGATACACGTTGGCTCCATACATAAAAGCACCAAAATTCTTTAATCCAAGCCCCTCTCGATTACCACGTGCTTAAGATATTTTCTACTTAAAAAAACTATGAAACAAATCCGAATCTCAGGCAATTAATTACTTATTGTAAAATAATATGAAAACAAGGGATAATCAAACATAGATACGTTATTAAAAGGTTGCATCCAACACCCATTTGTTTATTTTTTTAACATATTCTACCGAATTTTAGTAATTATTGATCTTTGTATATTTCTTTTATGATATTGTATCAATTATTGTTGTAATTCTTTTTGAGGGCATTAATTATTAGGGCGTGTTTGTCATAACCACTCAAATCATTTAACTTAAATTTTTTTTTTGTTTTTTTCCCAAAAAGTTTTTATCTTTATCCCAAAAAATTTTTTATCTTTTCTAAAAATTCAAAAAAATTTACTATTAAAATTTAAAAATTCCAACTCAAACTATTCCACCAAACAAACCTTTAATGTTATAAATTTGATTAAAAAAATTATCTTGAAAAAATTTGTGTGTAGACATAAACAACTAACAACTACACGCACACGCTTTTTTTTATTCATTTAAAATAAAGAATAATGAAAAAAATTAAATAAGAAACTGAAATGGTGAAATGTTAAAAAAAAAAAAAAACAAACAAACAAGAGAGAAAACAGTGGAAAGAAGTCCTTTCCATGTAAACAAGCAGAGTAAAGATAGAGTTTGAAAAGAAACAAAGAATTGGGAACAGAAAACGGAGAAAAAAAAAAAAAAATCCCTCTGAATAAATAAATAAGGAAAAAACAACAAAAAAAAAATTCAAAATAAAAAAGAAAGGAGAGAGTTGCGAAAACATTTCAAAACGCGAGACGAGAGAGAGAGTGGGAGAGAGTTTTAGAGAGAGAGAGAGAGAGAGAGAGGGAGAGGGGGAGTTTTTAGAGAGAGAAAGGGGTTCTTTCTTCTGCTTCTCCAACATTTCCTCTTTCGCATCATTGTTATTACAAAACAAAAAAACACCATTTGTCTTTCTTCTTTTCTTTTTGAAATTTCACCTCTAATCGCTGAGATCTCATCCGTTTTCCCCCAATCTTTAGGGTTTCGTTTCGATTCGATTCGATTCGGTTCGATTCATTTTAGATCTTTCGGTCACTTTCTTCCCCTTCCTCCCGATTTTACTGATTTTTAGATCTTTGATCTCCGATACTTTCTTCTTCTGCCATGGAAGCGATCGAAGAGTTGTCTCAGCTCTCCGATTCGATGCGTCAGGCCGCCTCTCTCCTCGCCGACGAAGACGTCGACGAGAATTCCACCTCCTCCGGACGCGATTCCACTTTCCTCAATGTCGTCGCTCTCGGCAATGTTGTGAGTGCTTTCGGCCTTCTTTCACTTCGATTCGATCCATTTTCATTTCTTTTTTGCTAATTTGGGTCAATGGGTTTTATGCACAAGATTCCTTTTTTTTATTTTTATTTTTTCTTTGGCCTTTCTGGATTAGGTCAGATTTAGATTTATGTGTTTGGAGCGAGAGAGATCTTTGACTCCTCTGGGTTTGTTCTGGATCTCAAGCGATGTAGTGATTTCACAGAGTTAAGATTGATAATGCCTAAAACTCTCAGTTGGGGTTTTCGTTTGTAGCCTATTTGATTGAGAAGAAGGCTGAGGAGCAGAGAGAAATGGAAATTTTTAGGGCTAAGGCAAAGAATTGTTCCCAAAGATGAGGAGTTTATATATTTATTACTAGGACTTGTGCCGATTCAGATGTTCCAGTTTCATATTTTTCGTTTGATTGTCGCATGAAGCAGAAATCGTTGTATTAAGATAAGTTAGATGTTGAAACTTAGTTTGTTTACTGTTTAATAAACCTTTGAGCTGGTCTTTTGACCACGGAATTAGGATAAGTTACAGAACATCGGGGTTATCGATTTTTAACATCTTTTTCCTAAATTGCTGATGGCCAAAGTGGTGGCTTCTCTGAAAAGTACTAGTGTTTAATTGAGATTTGAGCTGACGATTTGTGAGCTATTTTAAGATATGTCTGAAGTGCAATGTGGAAAGTGAATCATATCTTGTGCTTTGTGTTATTTTCTTTAATTATTTAAATGTACTCATGCTTCGTTTCTCTTGGTGCTCGATATGTTCAGGGTGCCGGTAAATCAGCAGTCTTGAACAGTTTAATTGGACATCCCGTTCTGGTAAGCTGGATTCGAGAGTTTTCAGTGCATATGTTTAATACAATCTATCTGTTCGAACCTCATAAAGCTTTTATCTTTCTTATAAGTTCCTTTTCTCGTGTTTGTCCAGCCAACTGGTGAAAATGGTGCTACTCGAGCTCCAATAAGTATTGATTTACAGTGGGATGGTGCTCTGAGCAGCAAATCAATTATATTGCAGATTGACAACAAATCGCAGCAAGTTTCTGCAAGTCAGTAAACACAACTTCGTTGTTTTGTTACAACCATGATTTCTTATTTTATTTTTTTTGCTTTCATAATTCAGTATCACAGATCTCTTTTCACAACTCTTCCTATAACTGGAATTTCTTTATAGTCGCCTCTTAGTTACTGGCATATGCTTAGGTGATAAGATTTCAATGTCTGTGTCAGTCTTTGTAATGCAAGCTGGATATTGTAATAAATCATCATGGGTGTTATGGCCACTCTTACATTTTAGATATGTTCACTGCATATGAATTCTTATTCTCTGTCTCTCTCTGTCTCTCGTATCACTTTACTTGCCTTATCATTGTTCCTTATTGTTGTGTTGCAGGTGCTTTGCGCCACTCCCTGCAGGATAGGTTGAGTAAGGGTTCTTCAGGCAAGAGCCGTGATGAAATATACTTGAAGCTACGGACAAGTACAGGTTCGTTCGTGATTGATAGTCTGATAGTCAAGCCTTTGGCCCATAAGTTTACTTTCTTATTTCAGTAGTTAGTTGTTTTAATATGAAGAATCCCTTTTCAATAAGTTTTAACATAATCTAACAACTTTTTGGCATGGTAATTTTCTGTTTGGTTCCATAAGTTGATAAGAATAGATGCAGAAATTTTTGTGATTTATTTTGGTTATTTGCTTTGAAACATGGGGAGTGAAATCCACTAGTTATTTATGTGTAATGTGCATCTTAATCTTTCACACTGTTGATCAATACTTCATATGGTTGGTTTTATGAATTTACGTGAATCTGAAAGCGTTTTGAACATGTATGCAACCTAAAAGTGCTTGTACTAGCTAGTTACTATGAAATTTCTTGATATCTACTTTTGGGGTTTTTTATGTTAGCTGTATTTATCGTACAGTGTCTTGCTCTTGGTTATTTAACTTGATTTCATTGTATCTTATGTGCCATTTCTAACTGCTTCACTTTTATGAATTTTTCAGCGCCTCCTCTCAAATTGATTGATTTACCTGGGCTGGACCAACGGATCATGGATGAATCTTTGGTAAGGAATTTCGAAGGTTGATTGTATGCGCTATATTGTAGTCTCTTTTCGTGACTTTATTTGACGTGCTTTCTGAAAAGGGCTCTTTTTTAACAGAGCATATTTAATATTTGAGCTAAATACATCATGGTTTTTGGCACATGGTTATTTATTTAGTAAATTTCTAATGGTTCGTACATAGGCTAGTGAATATGCTGAGCACAATGATGCGATCTTGCTGGTGATAATCCCTGCTGCTCAAGCACCTGAAGTTGCTTCATGTCGAGCCCTCAGAGTTGCCAAGGAATTTGATGGAGATGGTAAAATTACTTTTTTTTTTTGAGGCTTTTCTTTTTCCCTTTTTTCTTTTTTCAAATTTAGGTTTTTCTTTACTCTCAGTATGAGGATTCTTATACACATCCCTTTCCGAGAGTTTATGCCCTAAAACAGCCCTGTACTTCTACCTATCTTCCTCTTTTCCTGTTCTATACTTTTGTTTAAATTTTTTAGAGGGCTAATGGGAAAGTCTAATCTTGACTACAGGTACGAGAACCATTGGTGTAATTAGTAAAATAGATCAAGCTGCTTCGGACCAGAAAGCTCTTGCTGCAGTCCAGGCTCTTTTGTTAAATCAGGGGCCATCAAGGGCATCCGACATGCCCTGGGTTGCATTAATCGGCCAGTCAGTTTCAATAGCTTCAGCACAATCTGGATCTGTTGGTTCTGAGAGTTCTTTGGAAACAGCGTGGAGAGCTGAGAGTGAAAGTCTCAAGTCCATCCTGACTGGAGCTCCTCAAAGTAAGCTAGGCAGAATCGCATTGGTGGATGCTTTAGCCCAGCAAATTCGCAAACGTATGAAAGTCCGTGTTCCAAACCTCCTATCTGGGTAAATTTCTTCCACAAATTCTGTATATATATTTTTCTCGTACATTATGATAGTTTACAACTTTATTAATGAACTGTTTCTTGGAGTAAATTCTTTCTTTCTTGTCTTTGCCAAGTCTAAATGTGATATTAATTACCTATAGTTGTTAATTTGGTTTGCATTTTCCTTTAATAATTTTCAGGTTACAGGGTAAGTCTCAAATAGTCCAGGATGAGTTAGTTAGGCTTGGGGAGCAAATGGTGCAAAGTGCTGAGGGCACCAGAGCAATAGCTTTAGAACTTTGCCGTGAATTTGAGGACAAGTTTCTTCAACACATTACGAGTGGTGAGGTAAATTATAATACCTTAACGTTTTAATATTCAATACTTTGCATGGCAGTCGCCAGGTCCCTGAATGCTATTTTTCTGCTTGTCTATTTATGTGAATTTTCTTGTAAATGTGCACATAACTAATTTTGTTACTACTTTTTCTATAACAAATTTCTATTTTAGGGTTCTGGTTGGAAAATTGTTGCTAGTTTTGAAGGGAACTTTCCAAATAGAATCAAGCAGCTTCCATTAGATCGACATTTTGATATAAACAATGTGAAAAGAGTATGTATTGTCTGCCACATTGCATTAATAAATTCCTCTTTTTTTTTATTGTTTTTTATTTTTATTTTTATTTTTTTTTCTTTTTCAATTCCATTTACTTAATATCATTTTGTGTTATTCATATACCAGATCGTTTTAGAAGCAGATGGGTATCAGCCATATCTCATTTCCCCTGAAAAGGGTTTGAGATCTTTAATAAAAGGTGTCTTAGAGCTTGCGAAAGAACCATCACGTCTTTGCGTTGATGAGGTAATTCTAGAAATTTAATATTTCGTTTTTTCAAAAATTGAATCCTTGAAACTTGCGTTTTGGAAAAAGCCTCCCATCTATCTATCCGTCTCTTTATTGACCTTCTCATTCTTATGACTTATATAAAGGTGACTCTTTTATCTTCTGGAATAAAAGGTGATTTCCTACTTGGTGACGGATCTAAAAAGAGAGATTTTTATAAATTATAGTTAAAAGTAATAGACTTTCTTGTGTAAAAAAAAAAAAAAACCTCTATAGTATCAAACTTAGCTTGCCTTCCTTAGTATCTTTGTTTGATTGTTGTATGCCAAATCTCTAGTAAATGGTTACAATTAATGGAGATTCTGCTGATTGTTAAAAAGGTACACCGTGTCCTGGTAGATATTGTTTCGGCCGCTGCAGCTGCTACACCTGGGCTTGGTAGATATCCTCCTTTCAAGAGAGAGGTAGAGCCCCCATCTCATATTTCTTTCTCGTATTAGTGCATGTAGTTGTAATTGCACTGTCATAGTTCTACTTATAATAATGTTTTCTTCTTTCCATGTGCTACTTAGGTCGTGGCCATTGCAACTTCTGCTTTAGATGGGTTCAAAAATGAAGCAAAGAAAATGGTGGTGGCCCTAGTAGACATGGAGCGAGCTTTTGTACCTCCCCAACACTTCATTCGTTTGGTACAAAGAAGGTATTATAGACAATTTGATATGCTATAAGGTCAATAGCCATGTTTATGTTTCTGTGATCTGCTGCACCATTGATTATGACCTCAAGTTTCTAGCCTGAGATGGCTTGATTGTTTGTTTGGTAGCTCTTAAGAATTTTATTGGGTTGTTTAATTGTCCTGTGACTCCCGTCCTGTAAGATATGTTTAGCCTGACTTCTATTTATTTACTCGGTAATGTGAGTGTGCCCCATTTTATTCTGAACAAAAGGAGGTTACAGAAAAATTCCTCGTTGAGATTGGAGACATGGGAACCATTTTTTACTTTTGCGTGTTTGTGGTGAGTCCTTTTCTAATGTTCATATGCAGCCTTTTGATTTTATCACTTCTTTGTTGATTCAGAATGGAGAGACAGCGCAGAGAGGAGGAGCTCAAAAATCGATCATCCAAAAAGGGACAAGATGCAGAGCAATCAATACTGAATAGGGTAGGATTTTGTTGTCTGGCATAAATTGATCGACTGTACCGGATGATTTCATCGAGTGTATACATGGTGCTCAATTTTCACGTATCAATTTATTCTTTTGGCCTGTCCTAGGCAACAAGTCCACAAACAGGTGGTCAGCAAACTGGAGGAAGCTTGAAATCATTGAAGGATAAATCTGATAAGGCAGAAAAAGATGCACCTGAGTCGTCTGGTTTGAAGACTGCGGGTCCTGAAGGCGAAATTACGGCAGGTTTGTGAAGAAAAAGAAATACTAGCTTGCCGGGTTATCCTATTATCTTGTGGTCTCTGGATGGGTATTGGCATTTATCTACCAAGATATACTGCGTGTATTATGTAACTTCTCAATTATTTTTCTAATATCCACAGGTTTTCTACTAAAGAAAAGCGCAAAAACAAATGGATGGAGCAGGCGATGGTTTGTTTTGAATGAAAAGACAGGGAAGGTCTGTAGTTGTTTTCTTTATACCTGATTATTAAGCTAAGATGCATCTGTCACACACACACTACTGATTATCATACATGAACTTTTCAGTTTTTTTCATGATTGGATCCTCTGACCTCCTCCCACCTCACCCTTTTTCCGTAAAAAAGTTGGTTTCTTAATTGGTTTTTGTCTTTTAATTATAAATTTTGTACGTTTCATACGTGACATAGTTTGTTGTAAAGTTATGTTGCCTGATTTCATAAAATGGGTGTTAGAAACCCATAGTAATTTTCACGTCTTCCTGTCGGAATGCCCTTCAGTTGGTGAAATGATTCATGTTCTGTATAGTTTACATGTATTATTTACTGTAATACTAGATTTTTTAATTTTCTTGCTGTTTTTCTTTTTCTCTGTCTTTTTTGAGACATGGTGATTTTTATTTAGTGGAACTCTATTTCACTTTGCAGCTTGGCTACACCAAGAAACAAGAAGAAAGACATTTTCGTGGTGTGATCACCTTGGAGGTATGTAGAAACATTATCACCCTTGTCCTATCTATTTTCTTTGACCAAGACTTGATGATTAAAATTTTCTGGTATGGAAACACACTTAACACCTTGGTTTAGTTAACCGCTTCAAGAATATGAAAGACCCCTGCAACACAATTTGGTTGATTGATTTGTATCTCACATGTCTTCTTCCTCCTTGCACAATTTGGTTGATTTGTCGAACATATCGGCCTTGTTTTCTAGTGCACCTGGGAATGAATTCACAATGATGAAAGTCTAATAATGCATAATGTGCCTTCTTAGGAGTGTAGTCTGAGCTTAGGTTTTTTCATTTTGGTGTCCATGGGTGAGTCAATACCTGTAACAACCACCCTTATAATTTTTCTCTTTCAGGAATGTAATATTGAAGAGGCTGCAGATGAAGAGGAACCTCCTCCTTCAAAGAGTTCAAAGGATAAGAAGGCTAATGGACCGGATTCTGGAAAAGCAACCAGTCTTGTCTTTAAACTTACTAGCAAGGTCCCGTATAAAACTGTTTTGAAAGGTATTGTGTTTTCTTTTGGACGTTTTAGTAGTTCTAGTAGTGGATTCTTGCCATCTTGGACTTTTTGTATGTTTGTTTTCTGCTTATTGCCTTCGTTTCCTTTTTCCTTTCAGCACACAGTGCTGTTGTCTTGAAGGCTGAAAGTGCGAGTGACAAGGTTGAGTGGATGAATAAAATCAGAAATGTTATTCAACCTTCCAAAGGAGGAAGAGGAACTTCCAATGAAGGTGGTCTTACCATGCGGCAAAGTCTCTCGGATGGTTCCTTGGTGAGCTACTGCTTCTGCTACTATTTTATGTAGTTGAATGGCTCTTTTAAATTTTCCCCTGTTAATTTACATGTAATGTAGGAACTAGGAAGCTATTACTATTTTTGTCCATTCATGTTCGTGGGTGTTCATTGTACTGGATAGCTAAGTTCTGGAAATTATGTGCTATTTTGTTACCCTTTTTAAAGGATACCATGGCTCGAAGGCCTGCTGATCCTGAAGAAGAACTCCGGTGGATGTCTCAAGAAGTTCGTGGTTATGTTGAAGCAGTTTTGAACAGTTTGGCCGCTAATGTACCCAAGGTAAGGTTGTGAGATATTGAAGCTGAGGTTGTCATCAATTGCTTTCATGACATGTTAAGTTCTTTAATATGCCTTTGTGCTTGATTGGTTGAACAGGCAGTCGTTCTTTGTCAAGTCGAAAAAGCAAAAGAAGACATGCTAAACCAGTTATATAGCTCTATCAGGTAATAACGGATTTTTCTTACCTCTTTTACCGTTAACGCTTATAATATCAGGAATTCTTTTTGTTCTGTGTTTCATAGTTCCAGTTTCTATGTAGATGCTGGTTGATCGCAGAATGTATTTGTCATGTTATGTCTCTTTTGTGTAGTGCTCAAAGTACAGCAAAAATTGAAGAGTTACTTCAAGAGGACCAAAATGTAAAACGTCGCAGAGAACGCTACCAGAAGCAATCCTCTCTTCTTTCCAAGTTAACTCGTCAACTTAGCATTCACGACAACCGAGCGGCAGCTGCGTCCAGCTGGTCCAATGGTGGTGGTAGTGGTGGTATGTTGTCGAAAGCTGTTCTTACTTTATCTCCAACAGATCCATTTAAATTGGATGTTTACATTTGAATTAGTCTTCTCTTTTTAAATTGGATATTAAAAGTAACCATTAGTGTTTAACTTGTGGTGAAATATTTCTCCTAAACCTTGCCTTGTGAATTTTATGGCCTCAACTTGCAGAAAGTAGCCCGAGCCCAAGAACTAGTGCTCCGTCTGGTGATGACTGGAGATCTGCGTTTGATGCTGCTGCCAACGGCCCTGTTGACCAGAATTCCTATGGAGATTACTCTAGATCCTCATCCAACGGCCACAGTCGACATAACAGTGATCCAGCACAGAATGGCGACGTGAACTCCGGGCCAAACTCTGGCAGCCGTCGTACTCCTAACCGGTTGCCACCTCCGCCGCCACAATCCGGTTCTTCAGGGTACAGATATTTTTAGATGGGTGACTGATATTCGATTGACAATTCATGTTTTCGCTGCATTCTTGGTGGGTGAGATTGCACAGCACCGCATCATGATTTTTCGGGTAGAATCGTTAGAAGAGGAGAGAAAGAAAGAGTGTGTACATAAAAAGACTTGAAAAAAGTTCCTCGGTATCAGGCCCTCATGATCTGTTTGACGAGGATGTGGATTCAAGGCATACTTGAAATCCATTATGATCTATTTCTCTATTCAATTTTTCTTGTTTACCTAGAAATTTTTTATTTTATTTTCTTTTTCTTTGCTCCGTTCATTTTTGGATGCTATAGATGTATTTTGGTGTATTGATTTTGATTTTATTTGTACGTTGTTCAGGCTTTGATGGCTCTGTAACATGCTTGGATAATCTATGTTTGAGCGGATGGATATATATTATATTATATTTCTACATGTTATATATCTCTCTTCCAAATTACAAACCTTTTTTTTATTTTTATTTTTTGTTTTTTGTTTTTTAAATAGGGCTACAGTGCCCTATTGTTACGGAATTTTTCGTTTTTAAATATTCATTTTTGGGATTTAAGCAGTGTTCAAGTTATGAATTGAGATTAAGTTAAAAGAGCTCTTCTATTTTGTGCCCTAAGACTGGACTTTGGTAAGCTCACTAACATGGGCTGTCGTTGGAGTTCGTTTGTAAGTTTGTGAACTTGATTTTGCTTTTTTATGTTGGGTGTCTTAAGCTAGAAATTTATTTTGTGAAAGGGGGGGGGGGGGGGGGGGGGGGGGTGGTGTGGGGGTGGGGGAACCACTGAAAATGAAATCTTATAACTTAAATCGGGTCATAAAAGGTTACATAATTCTTCTATGGTGCTTGCGTTTTTTTTTTTTTTTTTTTTTTTTTTTTTTTTTATTTGGGGGGCTAAATTCTATGGAGTTTCCCTAAATGATATAGAAGTAGTTGAAGACAGGAAAAGAAGGGGGGGGAAAAAAAAAGAAAAAAAAGTGTATAGTTCTTCATTATCTAGGATAGAGGACAAACACTCGATGAGAAATGTAAAGTCACGCCTTCATTGTGCATCTCTTGATAAGATCGAATGTGAAGTTTTTTGTACACACCTTTTCAGGTATTCCCAAGTTCCTCTATTTCTTTGAAATTTATTTATTTATTTATTTTTTTTACAATATTCTTTTCTTGAATGTCATTTAAAAAAAAAAAAAAAAATTTGCCTCGAACAAAACTGTTAGAATCAAAATTAAAAGGGAACGTTTACTTCATTCTGGGGTCACAGAGAATCAGATTTGGTATTATTATAAAGCTAAACAGATCTTGCAACTAGCCACGAAGCAAAATGTGAAAGACAACTCTTTGGAAACTTAAAAGAATTCCAAGTACCTCTTTTTCAACCCCCTTTTTTTATATTTTATATTTTATTTTTTTATTTTTAAATTCGAAGCAAAGCAAAACCCGGTAAGAATGCTTTCAGAAGAAGCAAGATACAGATCAAAAGGAACAACAAAGAAGAAAAAAAGACAAAAAAAAGGGATTCACTACTTCTATGATAATCTTTAAAAAAAAGAAAAAAGAAAAAAAAAAAAAAAAAAGGGGGGGGGGGGGGGCTAATCCCCTAGTCTGAAATTCAACCTCCTGAGCCAAATGGAGTGAAGAATCATGTGAAAGACATCAAATCTCTTGGGGGGTCCATTTGCCACAAAGTGATTTTGCACCTGTTTCACTCTCCTATGCATTCTCAAGTAGTGTCTTTGAGATATCCCCATTAGTATTCTCTTTATGTTCGGTATGTCCCCCACCTTCACTTGCACCGAAAATGACTTCCAATTCAGCACATCACTGAAGGGTGGTACATAACCGTCCGAGATCAACACCGGAACGCACTCCGCATAGATGGCTTCCACTACTCTAGGACTAGCCACTTCATAGCCACTAGGACAAAGGCAGTACTTGCTCTTCTTTAGCATTAGATCATAGGACACCCCATTGGGGAGTTGGTCATAGACTTGCACATCTTGGTCTTTCTCCTTCCATTGTTCGAGAAGTAGATGCCTTATGTGCCCGTGTAGACGTCCCGCAAAGAAGGCTAGAATGGGCCGGCGAGCTGGGGAGATTCCCCCGATAAGTCCTTTTATTTCGCCTGTTCGGAGATGGATCTCCGGGAACGAGACGTCCTTAGAAGGGTTGAATCCTTCGGAGGTGTTGGCGTTGCATAAAACTCTTATGGACTTGCTGAACAGATGAGGAACGAAAGAGGATGACCGTGGCCCCTGCAAACTCATGCAAACCAAGTTCAATTCATTGACATCAATACTATGATACAAGTGTAACAAAAATTAAGATTACTAAGTCCTATATTGCTATATATGAGAGTTCTGATGAAGAGACACGTGTGGTAATTCATTAGTTGTTACCCAATCATGGCAAGAAAGCATGAAATGATCGGCACCGAGGCTTCGGTTCCAAAAAGGATGCTTGTCGGAGATGATGTTGACGTAGTCGCTGACGGCACGGCCAATAGATTCCATGCTGTGGGAATCTGGCACGTAAAGATACTGAACCATCATCACCACGCTAAATGGCAGGAAAAACACAAGGGCCTCATTGGGGTCCCTGGTTCTGTACTTGTTGTCCTTCTCCATTTGGTGGATGAACCTTCCCTCTGTAGAATATATGCTCTTGCACGGACCGTTGTGGAATATCGGAGGCTCTCCTTCTTCATATACAAATATCTTGAAATGTTTCTCCATCTCCAAGTAACTCCTGCAACCAACATTATTGATGATATTACTAAAAGCAGAGTTACAAAAATTTGTCCCCGAGCTCAAGTATAAATGAAACCACTGAAATAAGATTATATACCTGTGAAATGCATTGGCGTTCCTGTAAATAGGGCCTTGAGGAACATAGTCTGGGTCTTCATGGATGGAGGTTAGATTCCGAACAGATCTAGCGGCTTCCCTTATAGAAGACCGGACTCTTGCCAAAGTTGTTTCCAGTTTATTCAATCTGCTGCTTTCTCTCTCTTTCACTTCCTTCTCTTGCTTCCCAGCTCCCTATAAAAATAGTCCCAACACCAAAAGATCAGTGATAAAAGACAATTAAGATGGTAAAATCGTATGTTTCAACATGTATATTTGCACATTATGTTACACATTCACTCCTATTATCACACATGCATAGTACTGTTCTACTGTAGTAGATTTTATAATCAATTTTTCATGCCTTTTCATTTTGATTTGATGTGATTTTAATTAGATATAACGTTCAGAAACATGCACTACCCAGAAGGGATAGCTTATATTGTAGAAAGCTTCTAACAACATATGATACGATATATATCATCATACATGTTATTCTTACCGATTGATCAGGATCAGGCCGGTGAAGGGCTGTTTCATAAGATGTTGTAGGAGCTGCAATGGGAGGTTCTGCTACTTGTGCTGCATGCAGTTCAAGGTTCGGAGTTTGTGTCGAGAAAACTGGATGTGAAGACAAGGAACTCAAGGCGCTGCCAAATCTCCATGACAA
This sequence comes from Ficus hirta, assembly GCA_038430175.1. NCBI lineage: Eukaryota > Viridiplantae > Streptophyta > Magnoliopsida > Rosales > Moraceae > Ficus > Ficus hirta. Next base: position 19,632,099 of record CM076588.1, on the reverse strand, counting down.
CGAAATAGAGCGTTGGGGAAGCAGTGAACAAGTAAAGATCAAGACCATAAACAAAGGTACGACAACCAATGGAACCAAAAATATTGAAGAGGACAGGTATGAATAGGAAGACGAAGAAGAAGAAGAAGAAGAAGAAGAAGAAGAAGAAGAAGGCTTCTTGGAAGGCCACATAGCTTTCACTGCTAATAATACTCTCTCTTCCTTGTCAAAACTAATCTTCTAATTAAAAACGAGTGTGGGGGATTTTTTGGGAGATGGGATTCATTCCTTCAAATGATTGATATTCCTTGCTGCTCATGGGAGTCATATGTTTCTGTAGCATGCAATATGCAATATGCAATGTGTCAAATAAAAAGGTTAAGTTGAAAATTTTCTTACTTAGGTCCAAGTTTTAGCTCCTTTTTCCAAAGTCTCCGCACTTTCCAAATCCTTGTCTTAATAGTTACCTAATTAAGAACACCCTCCACCATATTATCTCACACACCCAAAAAAAGAAAAGAAAAGAAAGGAAAAAACAAAAAAAAGTGTGTCCTTGAGAGTTATGAAACGGCAAGTGACTTGGGAAGAGGAGGCCATAAACTTCTCCCTATTAATATAAGCCTTAAGAGGCAAGTTGTCCAATCGAGCACTGTGTGAAACAAGTGCTTTTCCACTTTCCTAAGAGATCCTCTTGAGGCAATTAAAAAGAATTTCAATTTATCTGCTCTCAAAATTTCATCTGACTTTACAACAAATGGAAACGTGAATCAAAATTTCCTAAAAGTTACCCCCCATCTATGATTCTGTAGGCAACAATATTTGTAAAATATTATACATACATACATACATCCATACATGCATACATACATATTCAGTGGGAGGGGTTACTATTAGGGTTTTTTTTTTTTTTTTTGATAAATAACTATTAGGGAAAGTTAGTATTTCTTATTAGGGAAAGTTCTTATTTTATATACTATTGTCATTAGGAATTTTGGACGGGAAACATAGTATTGATTTTGAAAGTAGAAACAATATGAAAATTTTTTATTTTTTCATATAATATTATTGTTAGGAATTTTGAACGGGAAAGTTAGTATTTTATATATTATTGTTGTTAGGAATTTTAACCTTAGTTATTTATTTAATTTAGGAAATCTCTTTCTTTTAGGTGTAATTGTAAGTATTAGACAACTTACATGATTTTGTATATTATAATTTGTATTTATATGGGTGTCCATTCATAGTATTTCTTATTAGTCCATGGACATACGTACATTCACGTTAAAGAATTTTATGTTCTCTTCTTTTTTTTATATTTTTTTTATTTTTTTAGTATTTTATTTGTTATTTGGTTTTTATAGTTACAACAGAGAGCAATTACTAGCAAATCGCCCCATAATTTACTTCGGAAAAATATAAATAAATACGTACATCCACGTTAATTTACTTCATACTTAGAGGAACTTAGGAAAAATATAAATCTATCCGAGAAGACGAGAATGAATGAACCAATGTTTGGGATGCCCACGTCACGGTCACGGTCACGGTCACGGTCACAGTGCACGGACGTTCATCTTCATCTTGGGCTTTTGAATTAAATATAATAATTTAATGCTTTGAAGTTATTTTAGCAATTAGTCATTTGTTTCTTGTGTGACACGCAAACGACAAAGCATCCAAGGCTGACCCAACCCCAACAACACCGAGTGGAATGGAATGTCAACCATGGCTTTTCTTCATCTTATTCAAAATCAAACTACTTGAGCTTGACTTGGTTCTTACATCTTATCGGTGGTTTATATGATTAAGAGCTTGTTTGTTACGTGGGAAAAGTTTAAGGAACCAGAGGGATACAGCGATTGGTGGAAGGATTTTGCTATAAAATGATTGCGTTTCAGCTATAACTCGATAGAAAATTTGCACCACAAACACTACAATAAGCACCAGGTTATACATGTATGCATTCAATGACATGTTTGTATGTTTCACAGTTGCCAAACACCATCGCCCCCAACCCCAATACAACATTCGTGAACTCATTAATAAAACTCACAATTGCTATGCACATAAATAATATGACATTATTTTCCTACATTTTCTAGTTGCATCCTAGATCTGGACAAGAATCATTACTTGCACTTAAATCTTCTTGGTCTCTCTTTTTTAATCTTTGAAACAAATCAAAATGATCCAAATTGCAAAAATATGTATAAAGGATTTACTTGGGACAACCTTCAACTTTAACTAAACATTAAGGAAAAGAAAATGTGCTAAAAATAAATTAACCAAGCATATTCACAACGATTCCAACTACTTTTAAATGTGGTATTCCAGGATCATTGTAATGTTTTATACGATATTTTTATTTATATAGTGAACGGTAAAAGAAACGATATAAATTTATATTGACAGAATGAACAAGGTAAGGATACAACTCAATAGTAAGAAAATCCAGGAAGAGCAGCTCATCCAACAAAATTTCTTCCTGGAATTGTTTGTTCCCTCAACACTCAATGCCTTATAAACACTAGCCGCAACATCTATAAATAGCCTCAAAACTGCCAACAACGAAAAAATCACACACACAATAAAGATTACGATACTCTTGTTGTCTATTGACATCTGCTTCTCCCGCACCTTCTCAACCTCGTATCTGCAACCAAAAATACGAAGACGCATTTAAAAGATCATAAACTGAAGATATAGATAGCTTGCTTTTTTCCTATTTTTATGATGTAGAGAATGAATTTTCATAAGTTGATAACTTTAAACTTGCAAATTCCCCCAAAGCAATTCTATTTTAAATATAAGAATTTTACTCATTTAAAAAAAAAAAAAATCACCTGAGAATGGCATTGTCCCGGATCAAATTATCCATCTGCAAGGAGACGAGGGACTGCCAAGAAGTAAGATCATCAACATCTTTAGCCTGCAAGGACAACAAACTAAATTTAGATGTGAACAAGATATGTATTTGTTATTTTTAACTTTCATCACTATGATTAGAAGATCAAAATTCTATAAGGCAAAGTGTTTCACATACAATGATCCTGTGGCTCTCAAGGAGATCCCTTATGTCTGTTCTGATCTTCTCCAAAAGTACGTCTTTGTCTCCTATATCTTTGTCGATTTCTTTGAAGATATTGCCATATCTGGAAGTCAGTTCCTCGAGGTACCGCTCCAGAACGGATAAATTCAAATCTAAGGAACGAACTTTCTGCATAAGTATTTTGAGAACTGTATCCCCAGGCATCCTTCCAGCTTGTTGATGACGTACTTCTTCGATAGGATCAGGCACATCGCTCCCAGATACGGTTTGAGGGCCTGTTTCTTTAGCCATTGCTTGATCAAGATTGCACCCTACAATGGGCTCTGCCTGGGACGAAAGAGGTTTCTGGTCAGCAATTGCTCCCTCAGACACAGACACACTGCCTTCAACAGATATCAAATCTTCAAGCATTCGCTCAACGACATCCACTCCATACACCTCAATAACACTCAGTGTACAATAGAATTCTGAACCATAGTGGCTGAGAAGAGTCAACTTTAGATATCTCACCCATTTGGGCTCCGGAAGAACAAATCTCTGTGCTAGCTTAACATTAGCAGCCTTGAACTCCCCAAGTTTGACCGATTCATCTGACGGATAAACCAAACTGCCAAGCAGCTCAAAATCTTTTAGATTTGAAGAATAATGCTCAAAATTAGCTATCTCAATTGCATCCACCAACGTTTCTTCCGAAAGTTCTATGACAACAAATTTTTCTTCTGCAGAACAAGGATTTCGGAGGTACTTGTCTTTGTCTTTACCTAAGATATTTGAGGCACCCTTGGCTTCCTTGTTAAAAGCCAAGACCTTAGCTCCCTTTGATGCCGAAGCATAGTTATATTCTTTTCCTCCAGGCTCCACTCTATGCTTTATACCTCCAGCCTGACCATTGCCAGATTTACTTTTGGAACTATATGTTTTGCTCTTGAATTCATCAAGACCAACTGGAACAGCACGAGACAGACGGTCTGTTTTGGGGACATCACTATCGAGCTTCACACCTGCACTACTGGAATTATCCCCCTCAGGTTGCCGACCAGCGACTAAGGTGCCATTTGTGCTTCCTTCAGCGGGGACATGATCTTTGTATCCTTCAGTGTCTTGTACTTCACTCAATTTGCTTGATGTATCATCATTTTTGTTTAGAACCTCAGAAGAATGAATAGAATTAGTGTTTTCAATTGGATGTTTGTCAACAGGGTCGAAGTGCTTTTCACATTCCAGCTTAGCATCTTCCCATGTTGATATGCCTATTGAAGCTACCACAGCTTTATCTAAATCTGCAAAAAGCACAGATCAAACCCGAATAAGAAGCATTCATGCACGTATAAGCTCAAAAGATATTAAATAACAAGTGAAAATTAAAATGTGAATCATGCCCTTGAAAAGAAAGCATAGTAAGGATGAGATCACGATTATGTCTCATGAATTTAAATCACTTCCTAGATTTTCCAGAGCATTTTCTTTTCTTTTCTTTTCTTTCCTCTTTGCTTCATTTAAAGGTGAAAATCATCACATGTTGACACAACCCTCCAGGAATTTTTTTAAACACATCTTCCACAAAAGAAAGACGCCATTCCTACTCGATACTTGCAAAAAGACCTGGTCTAAGACTATGATAAGACAATACACGCCAAAATCCATAAGAAGAGGACAGTGATCAAATGCCTCTACCATTACATTAGGAAAAACTAAGTGCCTCACAGAGAAAATTCAGTCCAAACATTACCTTTATGACCGTCGCCACGACTAATCCATAAACTGAAGAGGAACACAAGCCCCCACAAAACAAAAACCAAAGACAACGAGACCTTATACATTTGATTCTTTCCGGTGATTGTCTTCTCCAAAGCTCTTTTTTCCAGAAGAGCTTTACGTGACCGCTGCATTGCACATCAATCCAGTCCACCGTGAACTGCAAATACGCAATCCTGCAAACAATGGCACCAGCAAAACAATTCAAGGCTTTCTTTTTACTTTTACTTCCATTGGTCAAAGCCAAACAGACATGAAAACATATATATATAAACAACACAACATAACAAGAAGATAGTACTGAATAAAAAAAGAAGCTATATTGCTATAATTCAATCCCACCCCCAAAGTCAATCAAAAGGCATTATTGAACTATTCCAAAACAATTCAATAATTTGCTTTTAGTTTAGCTCCATTGTACAAAGCCAAAGAGACAGAAAAAATCAAACAAATACATTGCACACTCCACAAGAGGAAAATAATATTGAATTAAAAGAGAAGCTATATTGTTATAATTGAATCTCACCCCCCAAGTCAATCAAATGGCATTATTGAAGTAATCAAAAAGTTAAAACGTATAACTTGCAGATTCAGCTAAATACTTTTACATTTTGAATAAAAAAAAAAAAAATTCTAGACGAAGCAAAATACCCACGATTTTTTTTTCTTTTAAAAATAATAATTCTAATGATCCAAACGAAAAAGTGGGAAATTTAAAAGAAACACAAACAAAAAAGAAAAGTACCAGCTGGTTAGAGACAGCCCAATGAAACTGAGAAGAGTATCATCTACAAAAAGTGGAAATTCAACTTAACAGCCAAGCCAAAAAAAAGGACTTTAATTGCTTAAAAAAAAAAAACGATTGTTTCACCAAAAATCAGATGGTAAAATTCAAGTATAAGGCACAGCCAAAAAGAAAGAACTCAGAATTTTATTGGTTGTTGCCAATAAAACAAAACCCCAGATATCAAAAGATTATAAATTTGAAATTGAGGATCCAAAAATCAGAGCTTGATTTTGAAAATTTGAAAACAAAATTTCGAAAACAAATTGATTGAGAGAGAAGCGGTGTTTGTTGTAATGAAAGGAAGAAAAAGCCAGAGGTCAGACCTGGGTATGTAAATGTAATTGAAAAGAAGAGAGAATTTGGAGATGGGAGAGAAGACGAATCAGGAAATTGCGCGTAGAACAAGGACAAATTGCGTATTGGTCACCATTTCACAATATACATATATATATATATATATATATTCTCTTCTTCTTTCTTCCACTTCTGGTTTCTCTCTCCAAAAATGTTTGTGTCGTTTTCTGTGTATTTTGCAACGGCTTTGCTATCGCCGAATGTTTGCTTTCTCTCTCTTTCTCTGTTTTTGTGTTTAGAGAGAGAGAGACAGAGAGAGAGAGAGAGAGAGATTTGAATGCTAGAGGTTTTGAATTGAAGAGCCCTGTGGCTCTGTTTTTACTGCCCTCTCTGTTTTTGTTTTTTGGTTTTGGTTCTAGCTTACAGTTTTCACTTTTTAGAGGCCACACGCCTAAAACAGGGGAATGGTTTCATACACTTGCTAATTAATATATTCATATATATATATATATATATATATATCTTGTTAATGAAAACATCATATTTGATTCTATCTATTAAGGGAAAAAAAAAATTCTTCTTGTATCAAGATATGCAAAAGTGGTAAATTGTTGCTTAGGAAATAAAAATAATTAGGAATATATTCTATACTTGTGTGGTTGCTTTGGGTATCTTCATTTTAAATTATGGAATTGTTTTCTCCTGAATTCTAAAATTGAAATTGGAAATCTTCCATTTGAAGACGGACAAACTTATTAAAAATGATTCCAACTAATTATGGACATAACCTCCTTAGAAATCCAAAATCCAAAAAGTAAATTGCCACTGGAATTATGTTTTTTTTTTTTTAAATTTTTTTATTATTTTATTTAAACCAATACAATTCTCATCCTTTACTTTCACCATAATGATTTGAATTTAGAATTTGATTTGGAAGAGATATATATATATATATATATATATTTATTTCAGGGTTTGTTTGGTGGAGTAGTTTGAGTTGGGATTTTTAAGTTTCAATAGTAAATTTTTTTGAATTTTCAGAAAAGATAAAAAATTTTTTGGAAAAAAGACAAAAACTTTTTGGAAAAAAGACAAAAAAAAATTTAAGTTGAATGATTTGAGTGGTTATGCCAAACACCCCCTCAATCTTTATTTTTCGGGTTACTAGTTAGTGCCTACCCACTTCACTTGTGTTCACCTCTTTCTGTCTCCCTTTTTTTTTGTGGCTTTTAAATAAAGGTCAATTATGTAGTATGTCAATATGATGTGAAACGTCTGTGGTAAAACCCTTTTATGTACTCTATCAGTATAGTTTATTTTTAAATTATTAAGATGTAATCGAATTGCTGAAATATTATTTGTGTGTAATAATTATAATACACCTTACCTTATATTAGTATAGATTAATAAATAAAAAACTTATAAAAAAATAAAAGACCAACCCCTTCCCCGATGCCGGCGAGGGACCCCTTCCCCCCGAGTCAGATCTGCCCTGCCTCCCCCCCTCCCCCCGTGTCGGCGTTGACCCAGACCCTCTCCTCCGACGTCGGCAAAGGACTCTCGCTCCCCCCGATCAGATTTGGGCCCCCCCCCCCCCCAACCCAGATCTATCCCGCCTCCCCTCCTTGCATTGGCATTAACCCAATCCCCCCCCCCCCCCAACCCCCCGATGTCGACGACGGACCCCCCTGACTTGATCCCCCCTTCCCCCACACATCGACCTAGTCCGTCACCACCACCACCACCCCCCCCCCCCCCAGAAGTCGACGACGAGCCCCCAACCCCCTGTAAAATAGTTTTTTTTTAATTTTTTAAATTATTATTTTTATTTATTAATTTATACTAATATAAGGTAATGTATATTATAATTATTATACATAAATAATATTTTAGCCGTTCGATTACATATTAACGGTTTAAAAATGAGTTATATCAAAATGATATATAAAATGGACTTTGTCACATACTTTTCCCAATATAATGTTGTGCATACATGATGAGTTTATATATATATATATATATATATATATAAATAATAATAACAAGTATGATGGTACTACTTTGATAACTTATACAACATCAATATTTTAGCATGAGTAGTGTCCTATTGCCAACTATACTACAACGAATCCATAATTACCAATAAATGAGGGATGTTTTTGTGTCACACAATCACAACTTCAGTTTAAAAAAAAATTAAAAAAAAAAGTTAAAAAGGAAATTAAAAAAGGGGCAATGGTTAGAGAAGCCTATGAAATTCAAAATGAAAATATGGAGATGAAATTATTATATAAAAATGAGTGAAGCTTTTTCCAATAGGATCCAGAAGGACAGTCGGTGGAAATGACGTGGGAAGGCAGGATTGGCCCAGATTTCAAACACTTACGTGGAACACAACAAATTACACTGCCCACCAACCTGTCACCACGTGTTCAACTTCGCCGACTCCATCCCTCCCCAAGCTAATTTTCCTTAATTAATTAAATTCTTTTTATTTAAAAATAACTCTTGTTCTTCTTCTTTCCTTCTTTCAAAGTTGACTTTTTATTATGTTTTGTTTCCAAACCTCCGACTCTGACTCTGACTCTGTTTTAGAGCCATTTGGCTGCCGCTCTAACGCCGATTCTCTCAAGAGGTAAATGCCCTCTTCATTTTTTATTTTTATATTTTTTTTATTCATAATTGTGACGAGGTGGATTTATTAACTTTACTTTCTTTCTTTTTAATCATATATAAAAAAGTTAGTTTTCGCTTCAGTACTGGGAAAAAGTGGAGCTAATTTGGGAATAAAAGCTCAAAAATAAGATAAATTCGGAATTAATCCCTTTTTATTTTTTTTTTTCCTCGTTCCAAATATTACGAGTTCCTAAAAATACGTACATATTACTTTCATTTCTCAGTTTAGAAGATTACTTTTCCTCGTACATGGATAATCCTATAAACTTATCAACGTTTCTATTTCCTCAGATTATATCTATGTCCTTTTCTTTTTTTTCGTATTTATCTAATTGTCCTGTTTTTGAGTTGTCTCTCGATATAACAATTAGATCAGGAAAAACAAAATTGATTAGAATTATTTTAAAGGAAAAAAAAAAGTGAAAAATATTCTTGCTACATACAAGTTTGAATATTTTTGGGTGAGAATTCTTTGATAGGTTGTGGAAAAGATGAGAGTTTGAATCGCCTAATATCTATCAGAATTTATGACTTTTTTTTAACTATTTTTTTTTATTGTTGATATGATTTGATTAAGTTTGACGTTCATAAACATGAATTACTAATAAGATATCTCTATTTTTGTTACCGAGTTGCTCTATATGCTTTCAATGCTTTTATTTATTTACTTATTTATTTATTTTATTTTTCCTTCCTGCTAAAGAAGACTGTCTATGGAAGCATTTTAGTATGTCACTGACTGGAATTTGTAAACGAAATATAAACAAATGGAAACAGACAAGGAGAGGGAGAAACCTGGAACTGAGAGTGCAGCAATACCAACAGTAGAGCCTTGCATTCTACAATGGAGCCAATGGCAGTTACTAGATTCCATCCTTCCAACCGGCGGATTCGCCCACTCGCTCGGTCTTGAGTCATCGATCCAATCCCACCTGATCTCATCCCCTGAAGACCTCCAAACATTCACAATCCACCTCCTACACAACACTGGAAGCCTACTCCTTCCCTACGTCTACACCGCAGCCACTTCACCTGACACGGCAACATGGCGCAAGCTAGACAAGGCGTTGGACGCCACACTCTCGAATGAGATTGCACGCAAGGCCTCGGTTACGCAAGGCGCAGCCCTCATGAGGGTGGCGGCCGCAGTGTTTGCGGAGACCGCGCCTTCCATCAAGGTGATGAGGGAGTCATGTTTTGGGGGGTCATGTAATTTCCATCATGCTCCTGTGTTTGGTGTGATTTGTGGGCTGCTTGGGATGGATAGTGCAACTGCTCAGAGGGGTTACGTGTTCATTACTATGAGAGATGTGATATCCGCTGCTACCAGGCTTAACTTGGTGGGACCCTTGGGTGCTGCCGTGCTGCAGCATCGGATTGCGCCGGTTGCCGAGGAAATCGTGATCAAATGGATGGATCGTCCGGTTGAAGATGCTTGCCAGGTTGCTCCTCTACTTGATACTGTCCAGGGTTGCCATGCCTACTTGTTTTCCAGGCTCTTTTGTTCTTGAATATGTACCACTTTGCCATAAATTTTTTTTTTATTTTCTTTTTCTTTTTAAGAATTAGGCGACGGTTGTTGTGAAAACCGGAAATCATCGTCAAATGGCGATCATTTTAACAACGAAAACCGTGGATTGGTCAGTGGCAAAGAAAGCCGGCCATCCACCGTATTTGATATGTATCACAATTGAATGAGCTTAATCTTACGACACGACTTAATAGAATAGTATTAGTGTGTGTATTATTTAATGCAAGTAAAAGTGCTGCATTTCTCCAGCTGGGGACAACCATACTCCCTTCTTTTGCAGAAAACACAACCAATGCAAACAATTGTATGGCATTGCTCACTGGAAAATCCGTTCCTCAAACTCCCTCCACTTTTTGAGGCTGATGATTCTTTAGAACAGAAACTATCCCCTTTTTCATTTTCACCCCCCTCATTTCGTGGTACTTTTTTTTTTTTTTTTTTTTTTTTGGCACAACTTTGTTAAAAAGATGGAGATTTTGTGGTCCTTTTGGATCATAGTTTAAACAATAAATTAAATAGTTTTACAAGAGATAACACTATAAAAAAAAAAAAAAAAAAGTTTTGACTTATGAATTCAAACCTAGAAAAGACTTTGGAAATTTCATGAAAATTTCTTATGAGAATTTCGGCTATACTTCTTGTGGAAATTATTGGAGCAGAAACTATTTCTTTTTTTAACTTTTTCTCACTTTATGAGGCTTTCGGTCAATATAGGAAAAAAAATGAAAATATCTAACGGAACTTTGATCAAAAGTTCCTAGGAATTTCGGTGATACTTTCCGTTATTATTATTATTTTTTTGATAAGTTACTTTCCGTGAAAATTATTGAAACAGAAATTATTCATCTTTTCCTTTTCTTTTTTGGTTTGTTTGTTTGTTTGAGGTCAATGAATTGAAATTCAACTGTTGGACAGAACGTAAATGAGGATAGCTTAGGTTAGCTTAGCTTAGCTTAGATCATTAAATTATCAAAAAAAAGAAAAAAAAAAAAAACCAAGTAGTTAAAAATTATTATTAGAGTACCAATTAGGTAGTTCAATGTGCCGTGTGTCTTTATCTCAGTATAATCTCAGCACCAGTTTTACATCTTATTTTAAACTCCTCTTTAATATTTTTCCTACAATGATTTTCTAACAAAAATTTTCTATTTGATATTTAAATTATGAGTTTGAACATACGATTCAAACAATGTCTCAATCCAGTTTGATTGTAAATTTATTTTGATTGAAAAAAGAGTAAGTGATTGGACTTTGGAGTTGTGCGTATGGTTAAATTTGAATTTTTTGAAGTTAAAAAGTACAAAAATTTAAAATATGTTAGGAAAAAAATAACAATATAGATATTATTTACTTTCTCTTATTTTGACTTGAAAAATCAAAGTTCTAAAATTTTTTTAAAATTTGTGTTTTTAAAAGAGATTTAGAGATGTGAATAATAAAATTGAGAATAGCTATGGTAGAGCCTTATTGAGAGACACTACCGTAGTTACTATTTTATAGACCGTTAAGATGAAATCTAGTAACAGAAATATAGAGGAACACACAACTTTTAATACACACTTGTACACTGAATAAATTTTTTTTATATACGAAGCTTTTTTCTAAAATGAAAAAAAAAACCTCAAAATTCAACAAAAACCCAGAAAAATACTCCTAGCCGTCACCCACACTTGGTCGCCGGAGAAGCCACCAGAGAGAGCCTGACATATAGACCTGCAAATCTTGCTCCCAAGAAGGACCGCCTCCAGGTCAGGAGGAGGGTTTTGGGGCCGGGGGGGGGCACCGAGAGGGGGCTTTGTCGGAGGTTGTGGAGGGGGGGGGGGGGGGAGGGGGGGGGGGGGGGGGGGGGGGTGGTGTCCGCCTATCAAACCGAGATCAGGGGGCTTTGTTAACAGATTGAAGCATACTTTCTTTTTTCAAGATCAGATCTTTTTTTTTTTTTTATTATTTTTTTTAATTTTAGGATCAAATCAAAAATTTGAGGAAGGAAAAAATAAAAAAAAATTATGAATCTAAAATAAAATAAAGGATTGTGTATATAAAACTATATTAATATTAGATGCATCTTAGATCATAATCATTTATTTATTTACACAATCAATTTTAATCATTAGATGAATCACTACTTATATTACTCCTCATTGAAGTTCCACTACAGTTTTCTCCAATAAAATTAGTTTGTTTCAAAAAAAAAAAAAAAGATAAACTTTTTATTTGATATAGAAACGTGGGAGGAAACGAATAGCCAAAAAAAAAAAAAAAAAGGGAAAGAAGTGTAAGAGTAGGATCACTGTTTTCAGAGACCTAAGCTGATACCTCCATCTTCATACCTTCGTCTTTTTCCATTTCACTTTTTTTTTTTTTTTTTTTTTTTTTTTTTTTTTTCATGTTTAAGCAGTCGCTTGCTGTTTTCTAGCCCAAAAAGGAAAAGAAAAAAGAAAGAAAGAAAACTTATGCTTTAATAACTGTTTTGTAGGCTTAATCTCCCTTCCAGGACTAGCCAATCATCCTCTGAATATCCAGGCACTAGATACAAAAATGGCAGAGTTGTTTATATCTCCAGTTTTGCAGGTGGTCGTTGACAAGTTATCTACTCCTGGGGTACAAATGATGGGAAATATATTGGGTGTAGGCGTAGCGGACAACATTAAGAAGCTGCGGAAGACGTTAGATATGGTTCAGTTTGTCATTGAAGATGCAGAAGAGCAGCCGGCAAGTGATGCAGCCGCGAGGATTTGGTTGTCGAGTCTTAAAGACTTTGCTTATGATGCACTCTACCTGCTTCTCGACTTCGACACACGTGACTCCCGATCCTTTTGCATGAAAAACGCCGAAAAGATCAGATTCGTGCTTTCTGAACTTGAAAGAGTTGTGGATAAGCTGCTCCTCGAGTTGAATACTGGGGCATATCTCTAAAGTAATGTAATGAAAGAACAAACAATGGAGGAAATTGATATATTTTCATTAACACTGGGCAGAATATATACATAAAATACAACGTATATGGTAAGCTAAGTCTAAGGCTTAAAAGCTGTGATCCCCTTTTTGTGGGATTTGAATTATACTAATTTAGGAAGTAAAATACAGAATGGGAAACTTAAATATACAGCTAATATAAGATATTTCCTAATACTCCCCCTCAAGTTGGAGAGTGAATGTCATGAAGTCCCAACTTGTTGCGCAAATTCACAAACTGATCCTTTCCTAAGGCCTTCGTAAATACATCAGCTAGCTGCAAGTGTGAAGGCACAAAAGAAGGATTAATTATTCCAGCTTGTATTTTTTCTCGTACTATATGACAATCTATTTCAATGTGTTTCGTACGTTCATGAAAGACCGGATTCGCCGCAATGTGCAAAGCTGCCTGATTGTCGCAGAACAATGGTGTAGGAGTTGCCTGAGGGACTTTTAAATCATGTAGTATATAGCGTAACCAAGTTAGCTCCAAACATGTGTTAGCCATGGCTCGATATTCAGCCTCAGCTGATGACCTGGAGACGTTGGCTTGCTTCTTGGATTTCCATGATATAAGAGAATTTCCAAGGAAAATGCAATACCCTGTAACTGATCTTCTTGTGGCACGACAACCTCCCCAATCCGAATCACAAAAGGCTTTCAAAGCTAAACTATTATCAGAAGGAAGTAATAATCCCTGACCAGGGGTACCTTTGATGTATTTGAGGATTCGAATGGCACTGTCCCAATGAGGTATTCTAGGCTCCTGCATAAACTGGCTCAATGTGCGAACTGAGTAGACTATGTCAGGCCTTGTCACCGTCAGATAAATCAATCTGCCAACTAGTCTTCTGTACTTTGTTGGATCATTTAGCAATGCTCCATCAGTGGGGGTGAGCTTCAAATTTTGTTCCATTGGGAAATTGTCCGGACGCGCGCCCAAGAGTCCTGAATCTTGTAGAATGTCCAATGCATACTTTCTTTGTGACATAAAAATACCTTTTTTGGAGCGTGAGAATTCAATACCCAGAAAGTACTTCAAGTTTCCAAGATCTTTGATACGAAAGCGCTTAAGAAGAAATCCTTTGAGGCGTTCCATTTCATGCAGATCATTTCCTGTGAGAAGTATGTCATCAACGTATATGAGAATCGCTGTAAAAGAAGTACCTTGAGCCTTGGTGAAGAGTGAATAATCAGCCTTTGATTGTTGATAACCGGCCTTTCGAATGGTGTCTGAAAATGTGGAAAACCAATTTCTTGATGCTTGTTTAAGTCCATAAAGAGACTTGTTGAGCCGACATACAGTGTTCTCCCCCTGTCGGCGAAGGCCAGGCGGAAGTTCCATGTAGACAACTTCATGTAAATCGCCATGAAGAAAGGCATTTTGGACGTCTAATTGGTGGATGTGCCATTGGCGAGCAGCAGCGATAGTAAGAAGACATCGAAGGGTGGTAAGCTTGGCTGTTGGTGAAAATGTTTCTTGATAGTCAACTCCTTCAACTTGATTGTATCCTTTAGCAACGAGACGAGCTTTGTAGCGCTCAATGGTGCCATCAGATCTGTGTTTGATTTTGTAGACCCATTTGCAACCGATAGGTTTATGGCCAATGGGCAGAGGGACTAAGCTCCATGTGTTGTTGAGCTGTAATGCTTCTAATTCTGTATTCATAGCTTGTTGCCAATGTGGATCAAGGATAGCCTGAGCATAAGTTTTGGGCTCGGTGTGTTCTGTGATGGTAGCTAGAAAAGTAGAATGGGAAGGTGAAAAACGGGAATAGGAAAGAAAATGGGAAAGTGGATATCGAGTACCTTGGACAGAACTTGATGCGGAGGTAGACTGATTAGCTTGAGATGACATTAGGAAGTCTCTATGCCACACCGGAGGTTGCTTAGGCCGTGTTGACTGTCTCGGAGGTGGAAGAGAAGTAGTAGTAGGTTCAAATGGGATGTTGGATGTGTCGGGAAGTGGTGGTGTAGGTTCGGCTTCTGGTGTGGTCGTGGAAGGCTGAGTAGTGTTGGATGGAACAATAGGTGTAATTGGCATATGTGTGGGAGAGATGGGTTCATGTGTATGGGTTGTTTCTGTTTGCTCGGGTTGGTGAGAATGAGTGCTAGAAGGAAATGGTGATGTAACAAACCGTGTGTTGGTGGTCTCAGGGACGAAATTGGGCACTACAAAATCAGAAGTTGATGGAGTTGAGTTGGAAAAAGGGAAAATGGTTTCATGAAATTTGACATCACGACTAACAAACATTTTTTTTGTTTCTATGTCATATAGTTTATATCCCTTTTGCCCAGTTGGATATCCAACAAAGATGCAACGTTTGGCATGAGATTCGAATTTGTGGATTGGGTGTACAACAGTGGCATAGCATAGACAACCAAAAACCTTTAGGTGATCAAGTGAGGGTGGGTGATTGTATAGAATTTCAAAAGGTGTTTTATTTGAGAGCAATGGGGATGGTAATCGGTTAATGAGATAAACAGCAGTTAAAACACATTCACCCCAGAAATGCAAAGGTAAGTGGGATTGAAAAAGTAGTGCTCGTGCTACAACAAGGATATGACGGTGCTTCCTTTCAACAACTCCATTTTGCTGTGGAATATAAACACAAGTGCGTTGATATTCAATGCCATGAAACCGAAAAAAATGTCTCATAGACAAGAATTCAGAACCATTGTCTACTCTGACTGCTTTGACATAGGCATGAAATTGAGTATAAGCAAATTCGATGAAAGATTTCAAAATGTTTTGAGTTTCAGACTTGTGTTGCATAAGGAATATCCATGTGCATCTTGTAAAGTCATCTACAATAGTGAGAAAAAATCGTGCCCCTAAGTGTGTGGGAACTTTATGAGGACCCCAAATATCACAATGTAATAAGTCAAACGGAGCATGAGTTGATATAGAACTTAATGGAAATAGAAGTCGTGTTTGTTTTGCCATGGGACAAACAGAACAATTATTGTCATAAGAAATATTATTTGAAGATAACAAAGAGGAAGCTAATTTAAGGCGAAATGGTGATGGATGTCCAAGACGCATATGCCATAGACTGGAAGGGTGTGAAGCATGATGACAGGTTGGTATTCTTTGCAACGGAGGCATGTAATAGAGACCACCATGTTGTTTACTCGAGCCAATCATCTTCCCCGTAGCCAAGTCCTGTAGGACACAAAAAGTGGGAAAAAAAATGGCACAACAGTTTAAGGCAGTGGTAATTTTGCTCACAGAAATCAAATTTAAGCGAAAACTTGGAACACACAAAACATCATCTAAGGTGATATCAGAATTGAAAGATATGGTGCCAGTTGAAGTGATTGAGGCTGTAGATCCGGTTGGTAAATTAACAATAGGTATTGATGATGATTGTGTTTTAGTGAAAAGTGTGGAATCAGAGGTGATGTGATCGGTGGCTCCACTATCCAAAATCCAAGGCTTAGTAAAAACAGAATTAATTGAAGCATCGGAAAACGGAGACAGACCTGTCGCATTTGCATAAGTGTTTTTATTACCAGCACTATGGTTTGGGCTCATCATTGACAAGGCACGGGAAAGCTGTTGGAGTTGCTCTGTGGAGAATCCTTGCAAGACATTGACCGGGTCGGGAGTCTGGCTTGTTTTGTTAATGTCCTGTGAATAAACTCCATGTGTAGATTGTGGAGAATCTATTACATTAGCAGTAGGGAAAGAGTTCCTTCGAAATCCACGCTGTTGTTGTTGTGATTGGCCTCGTCGATTGTCTATGACATTGGGTGTCCATGTGCCATTTTTGTATCTGCATCTATCTTCAGTATGCCCTCTTTTATCACAGTGTTTGCAATGAAACTTTAGAGTCCTGCAATTTTCAATTGTGTGGCCCTCTCTGTTACAGTGTTCACAATACTTGCTCTTTGATTTATTCGAGGAGTTGTTCGAAGGATTCTGAATTGCAGCAGCAATGGAGAAGTTTTCAGTTGTCTCTGATGTCACTTGTCGTTGCATTTCATCCTGAATCACGAGAGAATAGGCTTGACGTACATTAGGCAGTGGAGTTATCATGAGGATGTTGTTGCGAACGCCATTGTAAGTGTCGTTAAGGCCCATGAGGAATTGCATCATCCGATCCTCTTCTCTTTGTTCGATGTGCGCCTTCATCTGGTTGCAAGTAGGGATAGGTCGATATGTGTCTAATTCGTCCCAAAGGCTCTTGAGTTTCGTGAAGTAGGCTGAAACTGTCATCGTGCCTTGTGAAAGAGAGGCCAGTGATTTTTGAATCTGATAAATTGCTGGTGCGTTTTTCTGTGAGAATTGGTCTTTGAAATCTTCCCACACTTGACGAGCCGTTTTGGCATGAACGACCCCCTTGGCTAGATCAGGCTCCACCGAGTGAGTAAACCATGATAGAATCATGCTGTTACATTGATTCCAAAGAGCATATTGTGTTGGATGTTCTGTTTCAGAAGGTGGCTCAATAGATCCATCAATGAAACCAATTTTGTTTTTGGCTGTAAGGGCATGAATCATGGATTTACTCCATGATGGATAATTGGATCCATTCAGTTTCGTTGGAACAAGCATGTGACCGGGTTGATCCGAATGATGGACAAAATATGGACTGGATGAATCCATGGCTGAAGTGACGTTGCTGGTGTTTGGATGTTTGGAAAGGGATTTTTCTGTTGATGCTGGGCTTGTATCTGTCATGGTGTTTTACTGGTTGTTGGGGCTTTTGAAAAAGTTAATAATCATGCAACAGGATGCTCTGATACCATCTAAAGTAATGTAATGAAAGAACAAACAATGGAGGAAATTGATATATTTTCATTAACACTGGGCAGAATATATACATAAAATACAACGTATATGGTAAGCTAAGTCTAAGGCTTAAAAGCTGTGATCCCCTTTTTGTGGGATTTGAATTATACTAATTTAGGAAGTAAAATACAGAATGGGAAACTTAAATATACAGCTAATATAAGATATTTCCTAATAATATCGGCTTCCGGTTTACAGGTCTTGGGCTAGAAGAGAAACCAGCTATCCTGTTAAGGAATCTGAAGTCCATGGAAGGAAACAGGACAAAGAAAACCTAGTCAACCTCCTCCTGTTGTCTGATTCATTTGAAGTAGCTGCTAATCATAGTATACAAGATGGAGGGGATGTTCCGTGTGTTATAATTGAAGGCATGACTGCGATTGGAAAGACAACGCTCGCTCAGTTGGCATTCAATGATCAAAAGATAACACAGCATTTCGATGTTAAGGTTTGGGTTTTTGTCTCTCACCACTTTGATCCCAAAAAGATATTGACTGCTGTCGTCGAATCTGTTACGAATGATTCATGTTCTCTCTCGAATTTGCCTGCTCTACACTTGGCAGTAGAACGGTTGTTAAAGGACAAAAGATACTTCATCGTTTTAGATGATGTCTGGACAGACAAAAAGGATGACTGGGACAGATTAAGACCACTTTTGGGAGGTACTAGTGCAAAATAAGGGAGCAGAATTCTAATCACAACCCAAAATAAAAGACTTGCAGTTGCAATGAACGTCTCTCCACATCTTCGATATTCTTTGAGGGGCTTGTCTGAAGATCATTGCTGGGGTTTGTTCAAGCAACTGGCTTTTGAACCAGGAGACGAAGAAGTGTACCCAACTCTTTGGCTTATAGGACAAGAAATTGTAAGAAAATGTGGTGGTGTAGCTCTGGCAGCAAAATCTCTCGGCAGTCTATTGCGCCTCAAGAGAGATGAAAGAGAGTGGTCGTACATACGAGATCATGAACTGTGGAATTTGGATGAAGAAGCTGAAAGCGGAATACTACCCGCCCTGAGGTTAAGTTACTCTCGCCTACCTCGACATCTCAGGCGTTGTTTTGCATTCTGCTCGATATTTCCTCAAGGTTATTCAATCAACAAAGAGAAATTAATCCGCTTGTGGATGGCAGAAGGGTTAATATTTTACGATGACAAAGACAGTAATCGTGCAGAGGATACCGGTAGGAGCTACTTCAACGATCTTCTCTGGATGTCTTTCTTTGAAGAGGAAAAGCAAAGTGGCAGTGGAGTTGTCATTGAATACAAAATGCACGATGTCATTTACGATCTTGCAAGATCCATTGACAAATCAGAGTACGCCATACTGAAACGTGACTTCTTTTCTGCTCCAAGAAAGTTTGTGAAAATTCGCCACTCCTCTGTTGTCTGTAATTTTAACTCGCCTACGGTTCCAAATGAGTTATATGAAGCAAAAGGTTTGCTGACTTTCTTCTTGTTTTCAGAAGGTAATTTCCATGTGGACCTCGGAAAATTGTTTTCAACTTTTCAGTATCTGTTTGCGTTGGACTTGAGTGGGATCGGAGTTACTGTTTTGGAAGGAAAGTCCCTTTCCAGATTGGTACACTTTTCATGACTAAATATCTCTCCAGCCGGTCGGTTGGAGTTGGATTGAATCTTGCTTCTTACCACTGCTTTATACTATTACAGGTTTCCGTCCTTTAGTATGATCTCTTTGCTTGACCTGTCCGGTCATATGTTCTCCTTCCCGGTCAACGGCATTGGCTATTGACCATCCATCCACAATGGTACTTTAGAATAAGAATAATAGGGACTAATAGGAGAATGCAAATAATAGGTCCTTTTAGCCAAATCAGGTTTTGAGTTTACTTCTAGTTCTGGACCGATGGGAATCCCCTAAGATTTCACATAGTACTTTTGCTTTTTCAATGAATCTTCTTTCTTTTTATTTTCTTCTCGGCTGGTTGATATTACAATACTCAGTTAGTTAACATTCGATCCCCCTGGAACACTAAAAGAATTTCGCTTTCCTGAAAAAAGTAAACTTACGGAAGCATCTATCTCTATCACGCACTTCAATCCGCACATAAGACGATTCCTCTTTCTATACTCAATTACGTAATAGTCCGGCTAGCTCGTCTGTGTCTGGCAGTTTAAGCCTTGGCCCAGCAGCTTCTTTTCAATCCAGGAGCTGCATGATAAGAAAGGAAGTCCATTACTGAGAGAAGTGGTGATCTCGTCTTGCTTGCTGGGAGGGAGGAAGCTTCCGGACCACCTTTTCCAGCCAAATAGCGAGCGATCACTCAGCAATGAACACTAACTGATGACCAGATATGGTTCTTTTACTTCACATAGCTTTTCGTCTCTTTAATGGCTGGAAGTTCTCCAAAAGTATGAAAAGCTGGAGGACTTTGTACCATCCATTCCAGTGTTGAATTCTGTTCAAGAGCCCAAGGACTTGGAGCACAGTAGAGATGTTCCCACAGGTGCCCCTTCTTCCAATGGTACTATAATTCCTATTCCTATCCCTGCATTCCCTCTTTTTGTCAAAGTTTCTCGACTTATCATATACTTTGATTCGGGAGTTACCTCGTGAGATAGGAGATCTTTCTCATCTACAGAGTTTATATCTCTCTCACTGCCGCAATCTTGTATGGCATGGATGCGACGACTCAAATATCTCAACAATAGTGGATGTGAAGCATTAACCACAATGTGCCAAGAACGAACGGAGACTGATTATAATCCTCGTGGTGATTACAAAATCGAAAGATTGTCATTGTTTGTTGTAGAAAAGTCTGTAGATATAAAGCTTTTGGCAAATTTTCGATTCCGGGGGAGTCTAAAGATTACATGGCTAGAGAATGTCCGTGATGCGAACCATGTAAGGGAAGCAAAGTTGAACAGGATGCAGAACCTCCGGTCATTGGGATTGTTCTGGAGGGACGATGACCCTCGTTCAAGCATAAATCAAGATGAGGAATCTGTTGTCACCAAATTCAAAGAAAGAAAACAAACTCACTCACCAGGATCATCTTCTCAGCAAGCTGGACCTCCACCTGATCCATTGGTGGTAAAGGATATTTTCTGTAACCTCGTTCTGCCCGAAAAACTTCAGAGACTGGTTATTACGGGATATCCAGGGGTCGAGTTTCCTTCTTGTGGATTTCCTATTTTTTTGAACGTCATTCACTTGATTGGTTTCAAAAACATTCAACATCTTCCTGTCCTCGGACATCTTCAATATCTTAGTAGCCTTTTACTTCAGGAAATGCATGCCTTGAGGTCTATTGAATGGGAATTCTATGGAAAAACCTTTTTGAGGGAGCCATTTAACAGCCTCAAGGAGCTAACACTCATCGATTTCCCTAATTTGGAAGAATGGTCAAGTGTAGGTGTTTCATCCACTCGATTAGGGTCAAACGTTTCAGTCGCTTTCCCAAAATTGACAAAACTCATCCTCAGCGGATGTCCACAGCTAATTGAGATTCCAGTCCAACTGGAGAACATCAAACATTTGGAGCTCCGTCACTGTAAGGCAACTCTTGTTCATTCCTTTCGGGGGCTAACCTCCTTAGAAACTCTTGTCATTGAGGGAGTCAATGATTTATTTGATTTCGCTAGTCCATTCCCTGGAAACAACCTTCATCTTTCCTCTCTTGAGATAAAATCTTGCTCTCAACTTTCTAAACTACCTGAAGAAATGGAAAACCTTACTAGTCTGAAATCATTGACGATCCGGTGGTGTGAAGATCTTTTCTATTTGCCAGTGGGTTTGCACAAACTCACTTCTTTGGAGTCCTTGGAGATTAGTGATTGTACGAGTTTGGAGTGTTTGCCCAGTATCGGGACTGAAGGCTTCAGAAACCTGCAAACTTTGTCCATTGAGAATTGCAACAACCTGAAATCTTTGCCAATTGGCCTGCAGTATCTCACATCTCTTGTGCATCTGAATATTATCTTTTGTTCAAAGCTTAGTGCATTGCCCCAGGGTGTCGAACACCTCTCTAGCCTTCGAAGTTTAATCATCATAGCCTGTGACAATTTGTCTTCTCTACCGGAGGGTTTACAGAACCTCAACACACTGCATAGTCTTGAAATTGGGAACTGTCCTGGCATACAAGGTTTGCCCGAGTGGATTGAGAAACTTGTTTCACTGAGATCATTGAAGATTTCAGGCTGTGAAAACATCACATTCTTACCTGAAGGTATCAAGTGTCTTACCGCACTCCAGCACCTTTCAATTCATGATTGTCCTCAACTTCTGGAGAGGTGCCGGAGAGAAAGTAGAGAAGATTGGCCAAAGATAGCCCATGTCCCCCATAAACACATTGGACAGCCCGAGCAGAGGCATCAAAGTGAAGCAGGCAGCAGCAGTTCTTCAGCATAGAACAAATGTGGATCTCAATTCATGAGCGTCGGTAATTAACTTATAATCCTTGTGATTTTTTTTCTTATCTTTTTGATCTCTTCAAAAAACTTCCATTTTATGTCGCATTGATCTGTTTGTTTGTGATACAAGTTGCTTCATCTAATCTGATGAGTGCCATATCTAAAGAATTCACCTCCCTTATTGCATTAAATGTGCCTATTCTGTGTAATGTTACCACCTTTACATATTTAATGTCTGGTACTGCTTCTTTTCTAATGAGCCTACACCTTTTTCAGTTAATATACACACACAGACTTTGTGCATACGATTCCATAATTGAATCAGTTAGATCTAATACTGCCCACATCATATCCTACAGCATACTGCTATTTTATTTATTTATTTATTTTTTTGGTCACGTATAAAACCAAGTAATGCATGCCACTTGATCCAAAATTTAAAGTGCCTTTTAGTAGGATTGAAATGTATGAGAAATGAGGATATAGATTGACAATTCAACGAGTTTTCATCCGTACATCTACAAAATATTTCTGTAAAAAGGTGAACATGTTTAGGAAATTAAAAGAAATTATATGATGCAGTGAATCATTTGGTCCCCTAACTTTGTTAGTCCGGTAACCTGTAACATTTTTTTCCTTGACTCTTTTTTGCGCCCCCCCCCCCCCCCCCCCCCCCCCCGCCCCCTATATCATATTCACTTGTTTCTTCCTGTGTATGTTAAGTCCTCTATTTGTAAGGCTTTCTTGGAACAAAATATCTCAATCTCAAGGAAACACGTTTGTTATCAGAACTTGTTCTATTTGCTTCGATTTTAATTGTATAAAAGCACGACTGTACTCCATTGAAAAAATGCTAAAAAAGTAGTCAGACTTCAATCGTGTCGGCTTATATTCCTTCATAGATTTAACGCGACAGCAAAATTGTTTAATGTACTATAATTGCTGCTTTAACTTATAATGCCTCTTTTTTAATTCCAGATCAATGAGGTGATGCCAGTTCCGAAATAACATCTGCGATTCCTACTTGCTGTGCAACTCTGTTGGATGGTTTTTCACTACACTTTAGTATTGTGATTTGGATGTGTGAATTTAGATTTGTATTTGAGAGCTTTTGGTTTTATTTCTCTTGAGATGTTATTATGGTATATTGGTGATAATGACTGGGTGCTCAGACTATATATGCGTAAGTATTTGGGTTTGTTGATGATTAGAAGATGTCGGGCCGGCAAGGATATCCGCGCACAGACCCTATGGTATTTGCTTATTACTCTGTAATGATATGATTATATGGCACTTACTTATTGTTGAAGCAATTATGATCTGTATAATAATGTGATATGCTTTTAAGATAAGCTGGTATCTTGCTAGTCATGCTTCAGAGTTCTGTTGGTGGCAAAGTATTCCGAGTTGAGATATATTGCAATGGTTCAAAATAGTCCCTCTGAGTGTCCGTCATTGGTGGTGGTGTAAGGTTTTCCTCCTTGTTGGTTTAAACAGATCGGCCTTCATGGATATCTTGTTGCTGCCGCATCAAGTCTGTGTCAGGAGTAGTTCTTCTGCAGAGTTGATTGTGTTTGCTTTGTTTATGGGGAAGTTTCGGCTCAAGATCATATTGCACTCTTTTTCCTTGCATGGATTTTTTTTCCCACTGAGTTTTTTCCATGCAAGGTTTTAATGAGGCCTTCTGTTTGGACTTTGGAGTAGATCTTGTGGCTTTCCATCCCACGGTTTCATATATTTTTAGCTTTCATGTTGTTCTATTGTAAAGCCTTTTTTAGCATAATTTCTTTTCTATTACTGAATTTTGTATGAGTTTTTCTTCTTTTGAATAAATAGAGCCGAGGGCTTAGTGTGTGATCGGGTCTCGAGTAGATGTCAATTTAGTTGGGATGTATTAAATTTTTTTAACTCTAATTACCCTCTCTCAACATTTTTAAATATATATATATATATTAGCATAATTCTATGATTCTTCCAATATCATTTTCATAATGTGTTTCATACTATTGCGTTCTTTGATAGCTTGGTTCCTACAGGACGTGGTTGCAATTGGAGATTGGATGTATGGACTAGGAAAACAGAGAGAATTTGGAAGCTTTGGGAAGGCGTTTGCTAGTGGGCTATTAAATGATGACGTTAAGACATCAAAGTTGAATTAATTGCACTATTGGAGGATTAGTGGGCATTTTTCTTCATTTTTTACAAATTGTTACTACTTTTTTTTGTTTTTTTTGGTGGTTGAATATCTCTATATGAAGGTATTGCATTGGCTTGGAAACTAAATATCATTTTTTTGGCATTTAAAAAA
Source organism: Ficus hirta (assembly GCA_038430175.1). NCBI lineage: Eukaryota > Viridiplantae > Streptophyta > Magnoliopsida > Rosales > Moraceae > Ficus > Ficus hirta. The sequence goes on along the minus strand of CM076588.1, from coordinate 19,607,596 downwards.
AAAAGTATCCTTTAACAGAACCGAGAGTATTGTTTCTATTATTATTATTTTAAAAAAAGTATAGCTCTTTTTAAGAAAATAATAAGGAATTGAGTCATCTATTTATTTATTTCTTTCTTTCTTTCTTTCTTTTTGGTACCAAATTGTATGATACGTGATGAGCACAAAATAGGAGTAATTAGAAATTTGAACATAGGATATAGAGTTATTCTTAAGAAAAAAGAAAAAAGAAAAATGTCATTTATTCACATATCCCTATTTTTTTTATTATATCATATTTTTCTATTAGGATTAGGTTTAGTTTAAGATTCTTGTTTATCTAATAGGATTATTTTGGCTTTTTTAATTTTGATAATTATTATTTTGAAAAGAAGTTTGATTATTATTGGGAGTTCCATTATCTCTATTTCTTTATCCATAATTTGGAATTTATGGGGTTACATTTATTGTTGTACTTTTTTTTTGGGGGTAAAACAATGCTTTTTTTTTTTTCTTCCATAAAACATCAATAATTTTTGCTGAAAAATGGGAAGCTTCAGCTTTCTTTCCTTCTCCCCCCCCCCCCCCCCCCCCCCCCCCCCCCCCCCCCCCTCGTGAAGGAAAAAGCTTCAACTCTTATCATACTAAGGCGTCGTTTTTTGTTTTTCATGTCGTTTTGTGTTTTTGTACTAAGTCAAAAGTCAAATCCACCACAGGGCACGGTCTCGTATATAAAGAGAACGACGTCACTGTAGACTTGTTTTATTTGGTCACATCCTAACTTATTACTCATTCTTCGAACAGAATAACAACGAAGAAGAAGAAGAAGACGACCTCCTCCTTCGCTTCGAACGGCGTCGTTTCGAGCTAGGGTTTCCGACAATGTCAGGGAGCTCCAATTCCACTGTTTACATAGGTCAGTTTCCACTTGTTTCTTCAATCCTTTCGCTTCTTTAGCTTCTATTTCTGCCTTTCACTCACATTCCCAAGTGAACGATTTTTCCAAAGAACATCTAGCTCTCTTTAATGGAGTTTCTAGGATTTGTTTGATTCTCGAGAAAATATTACATCTATATAACATATATTTGCTTTTAATTTTGGGAGACTTCGTTTTCTTTTAAAATTTGATTCAGCTCAAGAAAGAAGCTCAATTTTTCTATCTATTATTCTTAAATTTTTCGTAGATGTTTCTCTTTCCGATTGTAATGCGAAGTAAAGCTTCAATTTTTTTCTCGTATTCTCTAGCTGTCGTTTTATTATATGATTCCGACAGTTTAACGTAGTCTTGGAATCCAAACTTTTGTCTAATTTCTGCTTTTCTTTTCTTTAATTTATTTATTAATTTATTTTTTGCAACAAAGACATCATGTTGGAAGAGGAAATTTGACTTTTTGTTTACAACAACGTTTTTTCCTAAATAATTAAAATAACGTTTCTATGGTTAATTCGAGCCAACAACAAGCTTCTTTGATTTGTCTTTTTCTGGTCTATTCCATGTCCCTAAAATCGTTACTTTTTTTCTTTTTTTGGAGAGAGGGGGGGGGGGGGGGGGGGGGGGGGGAATCGTTACCCTGTTTTGATTGGATGAAAAATTATCGAGAAAATATATACGTATGTACATTAATATATAGGATTGTTTTGTTACGTTTATATTTATATTTAAATAAATTAATTGTCTTTCCTCTTCCTTGAAATGGAAGGCGGACATGTGAGAGATAGATTTGATAGTCCAACAGTATTATCTTATCTGGAATGTTGCTTTTATGTGAAACTTCTTTGATTGTGTCCTCACTTTGGTAATGTGGCGGCCATACTGAACAGGCAATTTGGATGAGAGGGTGAGTGATAGGGTGCTTTATGATATTCTGATCCAAGCGGGGCGGGTGGTTGATTTGTACATTCCTCGTGACAAGGAAACTGAAAAACCCAAAGGATATGCCTTTGCAGAATACGAAACAGAGGAGATTGCTGACTATGCTGTGAAGCTTTTTTCTGGTCTTGTCACTCTCTACAATCGGACTCTTAAGTTTGCGGTATGTATACTCAGTCTTTTCTACACTCTCTAGCAACTTTATAGTGAGTCTGGGGTCCCGTGCCCAATCATTGTACATAGCATCATAAAATTCTTATCATTTTGATTTTGGAGTAACAATTGAGATTCGTAGTTTTTGATTGAATCAAAGAGACATCTGCTCATGCTATAGTGGATTTCGGGTATATTGGTTAGTTTGGATTTGGATAACTTGTTCATTGTCTTGCATTAACAGATTTCAGGACAAGACAAGCTTAATGCAAACTCTGCAATTACTCCCACATCAAATGCTCCTCACAAACCGAGATCTCAGCCCATTCCTATTAACGAAACAGAAAGGACATCAACATCGTCCAGATTTTCATCTCACCCAGTAAATTATTCCCAAGGTCATTTCTGTTCTTCTCTTTTGATAATTAAATTAAGTTATTATTCAAACCTCAGACTTGTCACAGCTGTTTAATTTCAAAGTTACTGAAGTTTCTCTCTCTTCATATTCAGTGCCTCCTCCCCCTGGTGTAAATAATCATTCTAATGGGTACGGATCACATTACGATGGTAAAAATTTTGAATATAGTCGACGGGTTTTTGGTGCAACATTGGATAGCATCGATCGTTCTAGGTCGCGCCGCTTTGAAAGTGACCCAATTTCCTACCCTTCTTACTAATGCTACTCTGACTTTGTTGGAGACCAAATTCTTACCTTGATAACTCTGTTTAGTGATTATTTATAGTGGTTTGCTGGCATGGGTGTGAAGAGCAATGCTATGGAGCACTCACTAAATGTGTCCAGCATCACATACTAATAGAAAGTGGGTCTCACAGATGAGACAAACTTTTTATTAGTGTGCAGTTTGTGGGACCAACTTTCTATTAGTATGTGGTGTTTAACACTATGATGCCGCCAAGCATTGATGTAAAAGAGAGTAGAATGCTGATTGTTGTGAGTCGCATCACAAGCTAGTTTGTCATTTGGATGCTGTTTTTGGTTGTCTACCTATGTATGTATGCATTAGTTTGTTGAACTTCCAAGATCTAGCTTCCTTCTGTACTAGTTCAGAGTTCTTGACAAAGTACTTTAAATTCATTACTCATCAACTGCCTTTTATTTTATCCTAGTGCTTGCCATTATTGTTTTTTATGTTTTTAAGCCATCATATCTTTATCTAAAACAAGAAACTGTGTGTTTTGCATACATTTTAATTTTATGTGATTTTGATTATATTTAAGGGTTACTACCTGTATAAGATCCTACCGTAGAAAGGCCATATAAATAAAAAAGATGGCTTTAGTTGACTGAAGCTGTGAGAATGATTTGTATGACTGTTCTTTAAGAATGATGAAGAGCGTTATGCTTGATTTGTGCCGTATTTATTTGGTATGGTGGCATATATGCAGGTTGGGCATTTAATCCCGTCGGGTGTAAAATGGAACTGTGTAAACAACCTTTTTTTATTTTTTATTTTTGGTAAATGCTGAACTTTTTTGCTGGTTGTAGGCTTATAGCTACTGCAATGTCACATTTTAATTGTCGTGTAAGGAAGCTCATCCAGAGACTACCCTTTTCTTGTTGAGTTTTTTGGGTGGAATCCAGAGAGGCTTTGGCTTGTTAACATATTAACAACTTTTAATCTTGACTTTTGAATTATCCTCTTAGGTGAGGATACATAAATCTTGAAACAATCAAATGATTTATCGACATGATAAATTTTCATATACGATTGGTGTATGTATAGTGTATCCGTGTGTGTGTATATATATATACACACCAAGTGTAGATGTATTAGGCAAGTATCCTAAATTAAGGGGTTTTTATCCCCTCAAAAGAAAAAGGTAAGGATCCTTAATGCAACAATCGATAAGCTGGTAGATGGGGGAAAAATAAAAAGAAAAAAGTGGGGAAAACCATTAACCGTGTACTAGAAGCCTATAATCACAGTTACGCGGCGTCAAAAGAAGTCAGCTTGAAACTCACGCAGGAAAATGGCTATATTATGTGTCAGCAGTACGTCTATATCTCTTAAATCCAAAACACTCTTAATCAAAAGCATATAAGACAAGGATTTTTCCATGAGCATGGCAGCCTGGGTGATGCTCGAGGAAATATAGAAGGAAGCAGTGTTGCAAAGAACGTGGTGCTGTCTCCATTGTCGATCAGCATGGTGCTCAACAAGCTGGCATTGGGATCTGCAGGGACAACATTGGAGCAGTTCTTGCAGATTCTCGCCTCCAAAGACACTGATGATCTCAACTCCAAGTCTTCAACCATGATGTCTTTTGTTGCTGCCTCCAATGATGATGAACGCTACACGACGCTATAACAAGTAAAGTGGACAACGTTATAAAGCATCAAATAAGACCAACGTTTGAATGTGCAAGGCAGAGGCAACTGCCGTCAACTTCATTGCCAAAGAAGAGTGATGCACGAGGCCCACTCCTTTCTTTCATCAGAAGCCATCTGGGTTGATCATCGCTTTCCTTTGATACCATCTTTCCAACATGTTACTGATGCTGTCTACAAAGCAAGAGTACAAAATGTTGACTTGTGTAATCAGGTATGCTCTTTTACCCTCTTGTTTTTTTATTAGTATTCGTGCATCTATTTTAATTTCTACTCACGCACTTGTCACATTATTCAAACAAACGTCTGTGTTATTATAGTTGAATATTTATGCTGATTTGTTTTTCTTATGTTCAATTTAATCTAACCATCGTCATCCTTTGCACACAGGCTGAGCGAGACAAGGAGGAGGTAAACTCGTGGGAGGAGAAGGAGACAAAAGGGCTCATCAAAGAGATTGTGCCACAAAAATTAAAACTCGAACCGCCACTGCGTCTCGCGAATGCATTGTACTTCAAAGGAGCCTGGGAACGTGCTTTCGATGCTTCTTGAACTCAACACAATGATTTTCACCTTCTGAATGGAGAAACTATCAAAGATCCTTTCATGACCACCAGTTGGGTCATAAGTCCCACTAGCATGATTCATTTGAGGATTTCAAGCTTGTCAAGCTCCCATCTGAGGTACACCAACTCGAGTGACAAACAATTTTCTATCTACATCTTTCTCCCTCATACAAGAAATGAACTAAAAGATCTCATAGAAAAATTCAACTTCGACACAAAATTGCTACAACCTAACCGATTTTATCTCCAGTGCGAGGAACTATCTGAGGTGTGGATATCGAAGATATTGTTATCGTATAATTTTTGAAGCTGTGAAGTTGTTGCAAGAAAAAGGATTGACCTGCCTTTTGATCCAATGGGTGCTGATTTCACAAAGAGGGTTATAGTAATGACAAAAGTGTTTGTTGGTTTCATTCTTCGCAAGCCTTGTATTGAAGTCAATGAAGAAGGGACAGAGGCTCCTGCAGTCACTCTAGCTGGCTGGCATGTCGTTTTGCAGTGGCGTATGTGCATCCAAAACCCAGTTTTGTGGCTTGACCTTCCATTCATGTTTAGGATCGTTGACGACGTCTCTAAGTTTGTTGTGTTCACTGGAGTAGTGCTCAATCCCCCTCTTAGATTGAATGTTAAATCAAATCCTTGAATTACGTACTAAGCAGGAGGAAGTAGAAGTGTCATATAATCTCCTCGTTGTCAAGTCCTATAATTATGTTACCTCGGCATATCATTTCTTTCACCTTGTTAACAATCTTGGTTCGTGCAGTCATTAATGTTGTAATTTTCTAGTGATAATCCCTCCTTTGACAATGTCTTTACTTTTTCTTTTTCTTTTTTTCTTTTTTTTAATAAAAGACGGGATCAAACCTGCAACCTTCCTCATTTGAGAATAATTTATCAAAATAAATATATATAATCAATGTTTTTTGTCTTTCTTGTCTTTCTTTCTTTTTTTTTTTTTTTTTGAAAATGTTAGATGTAGTCAAAGTATCATTTGCAGTATGTTCGTTTTATCTTGTTGCAATATGTTAATATCTTCAAGTGTTGCATCACCAAACTAGATTCTTAGATCACGAAATTGTTCTAACAACAACAATAACACCACTTTCTAGCCTTCTATGTTTATTATTATTTTTTTTTGGTGTGGTGCAAACCCTACATTCAGGGGACAAGCATAGTAAGTTGCTTATTTACAATTAGTAAACCCCTAGAGTAAAGTTTTAATTTTAACTTCTCCCTTTTTTTTTTTTTTTTTTTTTTAACCCCCCAAAAGAAGTTTCCATCCATCTAGGTTCAAGAGCTCCCAGCAAAGTATGCTAATGGTCCAACAATGGCAGCATTAATGTAGGTCGCGGGTTCGGAGTGGCTGTAGTCAGTACGATCATCCGAGTAGCCATCATTCTGATTCGGTCCTCCCACAACGGCTCCTACTAAGATATTAGGGTTTGGGTTCGCCGAGTAGAAGAACGGCTGGAAACCTCCTTCACAACCAAAGGACTGTGGATGTTTTGCCATTGAGGGCAATGAGGATCCTCTATGGTGAATCCTTTTGGGATAGTATGGCCCATACCCTACCATGTACGACATCTTCAGTGGATTCACCCCTAGTATGTAGTCCACCTAATAGTCACAAGAGTAAATAAAATTACGAACTGCACCATTTTGAATCGCTAGATCATATCAGAATTATAATACTAATAATATTTTTATTTCGGGTACACTATTAAAGAATTCTCAGTAATTTTAAGTAGAGGATACATGGATGGGGACCTGTCTCTTAGCAAGGCTTCTTAAGGTGATAGGAGTGACAAAGAGGTTGCCACAGTTGAAAGTTTGCCGTGTGGCTGACATGTACTTGGAATAGGTGGAAAGCAAGAATGTTATGGCAGTCACATATTGCAGATTACTTGAAGGTAGCTTGTATATGAGCCCTCCTGCAATATTTAATCGTATTATTACTTTTCATAATTAAGAATTCATTTTGTTCCTTAATTAGTTCCATATCATATATTACGTGGAGACAAGGTTAGTTTACCTTGTGTATATTGGGTGCTTGAATAGGGAGAGTTGGGCAAAATCCGGCACATAAATTGTTGAGCTTGTTGTTTGAACTGCTCGAAGTTCTTGTCTTTGTTCACCAATGCCCTCTGCAAATCAAAAGCAAAATCATTTCCTTAAACACCCTGGTAATTAACTCTTATTTAGAAGTTTAGGCAAAGATATATACATATATATATATATATGTATTTAAATGTTATGATTATTTACCCTTGATAAAAGAACATAAGAACCGGCATATTTATTGTCCCAGCTGAAGATGTCTGTTGAGTCGCTAGCTCCCAAAGATTTCAATAAATTCAAGTAATAAACTTCATTTGTTGCTCTAAATAGCCATGCAGCTCCCCATAGCAGTTCATCCTACATTTGTTTAGTGCAAGACAAATATTATGACTTTCATCTATATTCATCAAACTCATATGATATTAGAATATGAAAAAAGAAAAAAAAAAAAAAAAACATTATTTGAGTAGTATAGTACACACACAAAGGAAAGGACCAATAACTTGCACATTACCATTACTAATTATTACCTTGTAACCAGAATAGGAGCAGTAAAAAGGGCATACAGCAGAGCCAAGAGAGTCACTATAGGACCCTCTGTATTGGATTGCAAATTGGAAGACCTTCTTTGCAGTGGCCATTAGCAACCTTGAGTAATTGGGGTCCACCTTCCTGAAAACCAAGGAGGCCGCCGCCAATGCCGCCGCCGTCTCCCCGGCTACGTCAGAGCCGGGGTTCCCGGGCGAGACCCAATAAACGGACCGGGCCGTGTCCATGTCCTCGGGCCTCTCCCAACACTTGTGGTCCACATTAGGGTCTCCAACCCCAACATAGAGCCTACCGGGGGTAGCCCGTGCGCACTTGAGGAGGTAGTCGGTGGCCCAACGGATCGCCGCCCGCGCGTTTTGCAATTGGGGGCCCATGCGCTTGCCGTATTCAAGTGTGCCCCATGACAACATTGTGGTTGAGAATGCCATTGGCAGATTGAATTTGACATTGTCTCCAGCATCATAGTACCCTCCAGCTAAATCCACCTAATATATATATATATAACATTTTACACAATTCAATCTGGATTTGCGTACTGTGTTTAGTCTTAATTTTTTCATTAACTATATATATTCTTGTTCAATTGATCTCTATGAGACTTCAATTAGCCACCACTTATCAAAAAAGACCCAGCCTTCAAAAGATGGGTATGCATGGTTATAAAAGCTAATTATAATAAAAATAAATAACTTTGAAAATAATTGAAAAGAAAAACTACATATTACACTGTGCAAATAGGAGAGTACGCAAGCCAAGGACTTTTTTTTTTTTATTTTTATTTTTATAAGGAGTTTTGGCCACATTCTTTTGACTTTTAGAACCTTTGATCCCAAGTACTTCATGTCGTAAAATGTAAGTAAAGCATAATTATTATTTTCATAATTACTTTCTGAAAGTAATAAATGATAATTACGTATGAAAACGGATCAAAATATAAACGAGGATAACACTTCAGGCACAAAAAAGAAAAAAAAAAAGAGGATAACAAGAAAGAGCACGGAATGATTATAAAGTACAGCCAAATTTTTGATTTGGTGACATATTATAATTGTTCGTCTAAGAAATATACGCAGCTGAGATATCATGCCCACTTATTCTTTTCAAACACGAGCCGAAAGAATATAATGTACAGAAACTGGGTATTTAACCTAAAGTTATTATTCTTTGATAACTTATCCTCTCAATTTTTAATTTTGGTAATTTACTTATTGAACTTACTAAATTATTACAATGTACTTATTTTAGTTAACTTTACATTAAATAAAATGTTTGAAGTTAGAAGATTTGCATTAAGATTTCAAAATTTTTTGTTGGAAATGGGGCATAAGTTTTTCAAAACTAGTTTAACAGAAAATTAATTCATAGGATAGGAGTATATTGTAACAGTTTTGCAAGTTGAGGGGACGAATTGTCAATATAAAAAGTTTGGGAGGTAAGTTGCCAGAAGATAACAAGTTAAGGGGCATCAATGCTAAATACTCAAAACTCAATAATATTACCATGATATACTAATCAATGAATGGGAATGCATAGAGATGATTATATGAGTTATGATATGATATGATATCCGGACTCGAACTCAACACAAGAATCACGTAATAAGGTTGACAAAGAAAAGGTGCACGTCAGTTTAGTATCGATCCACCTTGGCACGAACAAAAAGCAGGTCAGTTTCAAGGAAGAGAAATTCCTAAAGAAAGAAGTGCATGAGTGGACTTTAATGGAGGCTCATAGCAACTACTAAAGAAAAAAAAAAATATATATATATATATATATATATATATAAAAAGAAAAACCAGGAAATTATGACCAAGTGAACGTCTATACTCCACACTCAGCTTTAATGAAAGTTGATAACTTGAGTTCAAATTCTTCACGCTCATATTCAAATAGATAAATCAAGTAAAAAAAGAATAAGCACACGTACATGAGCAAGACGACCATCAAAAAGGCCGGAGCTAGAACGCCATGTTAATTGTTGGGAGTTGGGAAGCCTCCCGGACCTCTGTCCCTCAAAGAAGAGAATAGACTTTGCCAATGCATCTCTGTAATTGGGATTGTTGGCTTCCACATTGCCCACCAAAAACACAGAGACGCAAAGCAAGATCCCCAGGAAAATTGATCTCATTTCCCTAATTTGGTACGTTAACTACTACTTTCTAGAAAAAGCAATTAGTAAGTACCAAATTAATGTTATTATTAATGAGGGTTTTGTTTAATTGGTTTGGAGAGAGTTTGCAACCCCTTTAAATAGCTAAGGCGACGAGACTCTTGAGTAATTAAAAGTATGATCAATAATTCCAACGCCATTCACTGCGTAGAGCGCAAATTTAGGCTTTTAACCAAAAATAAAAAATAAAAAAAAAAAAGTTCCAATTCCAAAGTCATTCTTGTTAAGGAATAATTATTGATATTTGTCAGTCTTTCTTTTTCTTGGGGAATTTAATAATCCCCCAGTTTGGCTTTTGAATTTGTTGCTTTCAACCTTCTTTTCTAACTGTGTTTACTCACTATTTCGTTAGGGTTCATATTCACCAAGAGGACAAATCCCATGCACAAATAACTCATTTAAAACCAAACTCATCTGGTGGGACCAGTCCGACCAGAAAAGTAATTAAATTGTAAATTTTTTTTTTTTCATTATTAAAAAGTACAAGTACTCATCTCTTCTAGTAGCTGACGCGTCTATATATACATAAATAACTATCTCATTTCAGTCAAAAAAAAAAAAAAAAAAAAAACTATCACATGATAAAGAACATAAAAGAAATACTTTGACTCCATATACAGTAATCTGCTTTTAATTTTGGTAAAAGAGATTCAAATTCTAGACCTCAACATTAAAAGTTATAAGAAAATGGATTTATGGAAAAGTTAAAAGCCTGCAACTATTATAAGAAAATTTGAATGTACTACCGTATACAATTAATGGAAAAATATCAATCATCCATGCTTCATCTACATATCATGTCCACCTAGATAGGTCCACTTAACTATAAACTGACAATTCCAATTTCTCACTCACATGGTATCAACTATCAACGGCCTCCTAACTAAGGTTTCTTCTTCTTCTTCTTTTTTTTTTTTTTTTAATTAATTTTTTGATTAATTTATGAGCCGGCTTCTCTCCAATTAGCTGAGCCCTATCAAAAGTGATTTGTTTCAAATTTGGTCAATCAAACAGCATAATGGTTTCCGGCCCAAAAAAATAATAATAATAACAACAACAAAAAGTAAACGCTACACACGATGGATGCATATATCACGCACTATAATGTGGCTAATAGCATTTCCTTGGGTTTAATGGGGCCATTTAGAAAGGTAGGAATTAATAGGTATATACTTAAAAATTCAAAATTTGCCTTACCAAATGGAATCAGAAACCAGACAATATGGAATTTTTAGCCATGGTTTGACCAATCAGTGGCCTACACTATAAATCCACTACTCACTGAAAATGAAAGAAAGAATTATCCTAATCAAATTTCAGATTTTCTATCTTCTAGTTTTAAGTGGAATTATACCTATCCCTTCATCAAGATCATGCTAATTGTTTTTTTTTTTTTTTTTTTTTTTTTTGGGTCTCATCTTCTTTTCTCGAGTCCCTAATGACCTACGTACAGTCCCCCAACAAAATTGTTTCCAAACAAAAATTATCATTTAGTTCGAAGCTCCACCAAAAAGAAAATTATAACTACAAATCAATTAGCTAGGCCTCTCAAGACTAAACTTTTTTTATTTATTAAGAGAATAACTATCATTACAATCTCGTAAGGGCTAGCTATACAGATGGAAAAGGGGTTCAAGATGTTAGATTCCAAATTTGAAGTTTTTCTTTTAAATAAATAAAATGGGTGCTCATAAGCTTCATATTGAAAATATTGAAAAAAGAAAGGAAAAAAAAAAAAAAAAAAGAGAGACAAACATCATAACACTAATTGATCAGCATAATAATTAAGAATAAACGAATTAGGCTCAATTAATTGCAAATTAGCAACACATGTGAGTGACTCATGGAAAAGTAGTACTGTTAAAACTCTTTAGCCCATATGTTTGGTTCATGCCCGACAACCGCATTATACAAAATTAACGCCTCGTCAAATGGGTAAAATTAAGCAAACTCCTCCCTTTCCCTAATTTGGGGTCAATAATTCAAGACAACTTCAAACTGCAACAATAACATTAAAGAACCGCAAAATAAGAGGCACTATTTTTCATGGAATTTGCCAAAATTGCGTCCTTTTTTTTTTTTTCAAACTTGTAGGGGAAAAGTGGAGGCGCTAATGGCGCTAATTATGAAATCGGCTCCCTCCAATTTTAAAGTTAAATTAAAGATGTTTGACATGATCATGCCCAATGGAGTGTGTTAATGGATAAAGTGTTGCCCTTTTTTTTTTTTTTTTAATGTTAATTTTAATTTTTCATAAATGATTCTCTTTTCTTGGGATAACCCTCGTGCAGCTTTATCTACTTTCTTCCCATGCTTTAGGACTAAGTTGCCTCTTTTTAATTCTTTACTAGTAGTATATTGGATTTATTTTCTTTGGGGACAGGTCTCAAAAACAATGTATACGATGGTATGTTGATTTGGTTTTTTGGAAGAAAATGATTAACAGTGTCTTCATGTCTCCACTTAATAATTTTAAAGGATAGACTTTTACGTGTGATACGACTTACTTGAACAGATAAAAACAAAGAGAAGTATTGATAATTGGATATTATATTATCATAAGTACTTTTGGTTCTTTACTTGCAAACCGCCAATTACTAGAAATGTACGTGAACTAGTAAAAATCTTGAGCAACTCTATTAGTCTCCATTTGCTAAGCTACAAACTAAACGAAGCTACATATATATATATATATATATATGTGTATATATATATATATATATAATCTCATTTGTTATACCATGACAGACGAATTAATATCAGAATTTTTGGATTTAAACTACATAGATTTTCAATTTAAATTTTCATAGTTATTTATTAGGATATCTTTTATCTTTCATCTTTAATTCTATATGTCCTCTACATTTATTCAAAAAAAATATTTAATTTTATATGTAAGTTTATGTTTATTTCTTAGTGTTATGTAGAATATTTAGAATTAAGTTTAACTTTTTATTAGTTTATATATTTCTATAAGTAGTAGAGTGATTGTAATTTGATATGGAGGGAGTTGATTTATAAAATATTGAATTTTTAGTTTTCTTATCATGAGTTCTTGTTCTTGGTTTTATATTTCTTTTTTTGTTCTATTTTTCTGTCTCAGTGTTTCTATTCTTTTCTTGATTCTATCTATCCTGTCTATATATATTTTGTTTCTTCTTTCCTTTTACCATGCTATGATTAATCATGTAAATGTCCGTATGCATATAAAAGTCAACATCAATTATGAACTATTCGTACACAAAATAAAACCTAACTACTGCCACTAGACATGTTATAACTATTAAAGTACATCTCATATATGTAAAGTAAATATATATATATATATATATATGTTATTCATAAAGGTCAGAGAACAGGCATTGACTCTTGAGGCTTAAAAAGACAGGCAACAACAACTACTACCACAAGCTATAGCTGATAAAAGTAACTAACTGGGCTAACATATTACAAATATGTTTTGAAAATCTTTATTCTCCTAACGACCAAAAAATTACAACTAATTATCTTTTTAACTTTTGTTACTTAAGGGTGTAAAACAAAAACAAAAACAAAAAAACATATGGTGCTAAATATTAATAAAACATTGAGCACCAACTAAACAGACTACTTACATATACACTAAATGGGGTGAATATAGTGCTATATATACGTTCATCGAAGAGTAGAATAAAATTAGCAAATTAAAAAGAATTCCCTTTCGATATTAAGGATGTTATTGAAATCAGAACTCTATTCGGAGGAAGAAATTGAGAATATTAATAGTGGAGTAGACAACAAGTAAAAAATACTGTGCACATTGATTAATATCATTATCGAAAGTGAAATCTCTTGGATTTTGAAACTCTATCTATCTATATATATATATATATATATATATCATATGCGTAGGCCCCGATAATCTTGGATCATGCGAGACAGATGCACCAACAAGATCATTTAGTTTGGCTATCTTGTTTCTCCAATTTAATTCCTACAAAAATACCAACAAAATAATCAACATAACCACTTTTTCTTTTAACCCTAGAGGCCATCAAAAAAGGTAGTCAAAAAATCCTATCAAGAAACTTTCCAGAGCATACGAAAATATGATTAGGTAAATATGATTAGTGCTAGGAGTACCTAACGTATCATAGCCTAATAGAAAGTGAGATCTCATAGCATATATGAAACCAACATGTAAAGCTCGTTTTTTTATTTTATTTTATTTTATTGTGGTACTCAATACTAATACTAGTAGTTCTCCAGGCATAAAGATAGATAGTGATATATATTATACATGGGTAATCATCATCGAACATGTATAATTTTTATTATTTAATTCTGCCAAGGCCTATAACCAAAAAAGAATATGTTTTGTTAGTTCCTTGTTTCAGTTTGAAGGCTTTGAAAGTTCTCGGTATATATGCACCTAAAGATATTATAATCTAGCATTTGAAGTAACAATAACTTCCAATGCTAAAATGAGATAATTTTACGTCTTTTGATGCATTGAATTCTAGTTTTTATAAATTATCCTAAGCTTGCAATAATAATTGCAAAGCTTGCTATTTACTCCATGTATATATAATATACTAATTAATTAATACATGTCGATGCCTTATAAGTACTATGAACAATGCTTGAAACTTGAAATTATAGCCATGGCACATCCATGCATGCAGCTTTCTTGTGTTTGAGTTATTTCATCATTTCATGAATGCCACCCTGTAATTCATCTCGTTTATTACATGTTTTTCTTCCTTTTTTTGCTTGTCAAGGTTTCGAGTTTTGCTTATTTCATGGTCTGTAATATATTCATATCTTCTGAATCCTCCAAGTACCGTACATGTAAAAACGCAAATTTTTTTTTTTTTTTTTTTTTTTTTGGACTTAAGGCTTGCAAGAGATTTAAACTCTAAAAAGGACGTCATATAAGGAATTACTGCTACCGCTAGATTATGCTTGCTGCTAGAGCAAAAACAAAATTAGTTAGCTAGCTCTAGTTCTTAAAAAGTTTTTAAGGCAATCACAATGTATGCAGGAAAATTATTTAAAAATAATAAGCAAAAGAAATATCCTTTTTTTTTTTTTGGAGATTTTAATCTATTTGTCCAATCAAATGTCTCCATTTATATTCTTTTTTTTTTTTTTGGGGATAAATGAATGTCTCCATTTACATTAGAGTCAGAAGAACGTAACATACACATCATCAAGACACGAAAACTTGGACAGGATAAATTTGGTGTGCATATATCATTCCTCAGCTGTGGAAGAAATGTTGTACTGGGCTAGACGATATTGCCTGATGGTCCATAAATTAGCTAGATGGGCCAATGCCCACAGAGCTATGACGGTGTGAACAAGCGAGAGTCAGCCAACAGGAAATGGGGTGAAAAGAGTTTTCCGTTAGTTTTAGTTGAGTGGAGGGACGCATGATGTCAAGTATAGGAAAACTAAATAATATTAAGGGGAAGCACTTGAGGGTCTCTACCGGTAAAGTCTTTTATTAAGCCACAAAGATTAAATTGGATGATGTAGATTTGAGGGTGTGTATGATGATTTGTAGGCATTACCTCATATTATCCTTCTCACCCCCAGTCTTCTCCGTCGCCAGCGACCTTCCCGCCACCGGCGCCTAACCCCGGTGACCGCCCTGACGTAGGCGACCCAACCCCAGCCCCCCACCACAGGCCCCAACCCCGACCGCCCCCCCACCAGCCCCGGCCCTCGGCACCCCCCCAGCCCTCCCCCGCAGGCCCCCTGGCCCCAGCCCACTCGGCGACCCCCCATCCTAGGTCCCCTCTCCCCCCCCCCTCGGGCCCCCCCGGCACCCTCCCCCCTCGACGGGACCCCCCCACCCCCTCTCTCTCTGTCTTCCCCTCTCTCGCGGCCCCCGAACCCCCCACCCCACCCCCGACGGGGACTCCCCATCCCCCTCTCCCTCTCTTCTCGCGTCGGGGGTGTTGGGGGTGGGGGGGGGGGGGGGCGGGCCGGGAGAAGAAAGAGAAAGGGGAAGAGAGAGGGGGGGGGGCGGGGGGGTGGGGGGAGGTCAGGGGAGGGGGGCCTGGGGTGGAGGTGCCCGGACCTGGGATGTGGGGGGGGGGGTGCCGGGGGGGCTAGGGTCGGGGGGCCAGCGGGGGAGGGCTGGGGGGGTGCCGGGGGCCGGGGAGTGGGGGGTCGGAGCTGGGTTGCCGGCGTTGAGGCGGTCACCGGTGACGAAGAAGACTTGGGGGTGAGAAGGATAATATGAGATAAGCTATATGATAAATCTGGTACACCAACAATATTTTAACCGTTCGATTAAATTTCAAAGGCTTAAAAAAGGGTTTTATCGGTAGAGTCCCTCTACCACAGTCCTACCTAATATTAAGTGGCTGTTTTTTTCATGTTAGTTTCGGACCTATGTTAAGTCGGTAGTTTCAGACTTTCAGTTTCAGTTATTGACAGACAAACCAGATGAACAGACAATCTTCACACTCTGTCCTAATATACAAGTTTACAACACTTAAAATCTAAAATTTGCAATTGGTAAATAATGTCTGCCTTTTTTTTAATGATCTGCAACTGACATGACTCACACCCCTCCAAACCCAAATCCATATCCAATTGTTCGTATTTTTGTTGTGCAAAGTCAGCAGCCTCACTCACCGCCCACTTTTCCCTTCCTTTTTTTCGGGTCCCCAAAAATAGATTTCACTCCCACATGATTTCAGACCTGATGAGGCAATCTTGCAACTACTGCACATTCATTTCCTCCTCATATTCTTTTATATATATATATATATATATATATATACACACACATATAACCAATAAAAACTCTTCTATATATATATATATATTGTGTGTATTGAATTAGTTAAAAGTCTTTAATGATCTCAAAGTATAGAAGTAGAATGCATAATATTTATTTTGTGTATTAATAATTTTTTTACTTCTTATTTATAGTAGACTTGACACATAAAGCATTTTCAAAATCATTCGTACAGAGAATAAATATCGCACTATAACATATATTATATAAAGGACTAATCTCTAAAGTAAAAGCTGCGGTTTATATATACAAGTATATGTTCCTATTTATGACACCATAATTATCATCATATGTCATACGATATTTAGTATAATTTATTATTGTTACTTTTTCCGAGTGTGTATGTGCTTTTCAGATTTCATGTGGGTATATATGTAAGAGTGAGTGCAGGGTGGTGGTAGTTAACATCAACTTCTTTTTTTTTTTTTTTTAATTAATTAATTAATTTTATTTTATTTTAGTTACCAAAGCAAAACATCAGCTATAGCTTAAACAACTGCCCACATGGTTTGGTCGTCACCACGTATTAATTTCCTGAAACGCATTCAGTTCAGTCACACAAGTTCATTTCATTTGTTAATTCTCTCCCCCAATTTCTGCAATGAGAACACATATTTATTGATAACCTACCATCATCGTCTCCGTTACGTATACATATGCATATCTATATATATATGCATATATATATGATACATAATATATGCGTCTTATTACAAAAGTGTTGCGCAACAGATGCATATATTAATTAATAGCATACAAAAGTTTGCCAATATTTTCAAGTATTTCCTTTCTTTTTTAATGTCGTGCTGTATATCAGTTCTTACATTTGTGCCCAATCAGATTCGACAAAATGTTACTAATTAATCTCCACATTAAAGTTTGGCTAGCTTTGAATTGAGATGATTAATGGCAATTAATTATCCATATATTTTGTAACCCTTTTTCCCCCTCCCCTTGGAAAGCTACAGCTGTTTGTTTTTATTTTTTAAACTTGAAAAATGAGGGATTCAGACTAACTCGATATTAAAATAAACATAAAATTATCACTAATATCCTTCCGCAACCTCGAGATTATTCAACTTATCAAACACACACATAGATATATGTGGTTTTAGATCGATAACCGATCCGCATATACAAGTGTGTGTGTATATATATATATATGCGTATAATAGGATTTATTACAACAATAGGACCTAAAAAAATGTACTATGGTAAGGATCTATTTTCAGCTATCAAATCCAAATTAAAAACTGTCTATGATGCATGTTCTTTTTTATTTACTATAATTATTAATCAAATCTAACGAAATCACAAATGTATATTATATATAGAAACCCGACGTATGATACGTATATATATGTATGTATGTATCACAAATAAACAGGTGTAAGTTGGTAATATCTCAAACTCCTAAATTAAATATAAGTGTGAGAACTGTGATCAGGTGTTACTATAAGTGTTGCATTGGGATTTGGTCCATGTCATCAAACAAACTACCCACATGCAATCCAACCGTCTTTCAGTTTTAGCCAACTTCATTTTTCCAACTTTTTTCTATGGTAACCGAATTTCTTTCACATGTTTTCACCTTCAAGAATTTATGTTACATCTCATTAATTTTCTCTCTTTCTTCCCTATAAATTAAGCCCAAATCCCCACACCAAGTTTCTCACCTACCAAACAACATTCTTCATCTAAAAATTTCCTCAATACCTAACACAATGAAAAGTACTAGTGTTTGTGGAGTACTAAGTCTCCTTGTTGTGGGACTGTTTTGTGAGGCCCAAGTAGTGGTTGGTTCGGGGTTTGTTGCAACAAGAGGCACTGAGTTCATTGTGGATGGCTCTCCATTCCTCTTCAATGGATTCAACTCCTATTGGATGATGACCGTGGCGTCACAGCCAAGTCAGAGGTCCAAGATCTCCGATGTCTTGAGGGATGCTGCTGCGGCGGGCCTCACTGTCTGCAGGACGTGGGCGTTCAGCGACGGAGGTGATCAAGCACTCCAAATGTCACCGGGAGTTTACAATGAGGCTGTCTTTCAGGTTTCTTTTCTATCTAATTATCTACACACGTTATTACTTAATACGTGACATGTCTATTAAATGCTAGAGATAGGAAACTGATTTTGTTTTTTTTTTTTTTTTTGGGGAAATTAATGTGACAAACATTAGATAATTTATGATTTTTCAGGGACTAGATTTTGCGATATCAGAGGCACGAAAATATGGGGTGAAGCTAATATTGAGTTTAAGCAACAACTACAAAGAATTTGGAGGGAAGGCTCAGTACGTAAAGTGGGCCAGAAGTGCCGGCGTGCAGATTACTAGTGACGATGACTTTTACACCAATTCTGCTGTCAAGGCCTACTACAAAAACCATGTCAAGGTATTATTATTATTATTATTTTTTCCCGGATAATTAAGACAAAAAATAATAATAATAAGTTGTCAATTTTTATCATAAGTTCTTGTTTCGTATGTGTTGCAGAAAGTGTTAACAAGGATCAACACATTCACTCGAATCGCTTACAAAGATGACTCCACCATCATGGCTTGGGAACTCATGAATGAGCCTCGCTGCCAAGCTGATTCCTCCGGCAAGACTGTCAATGTGAGCCTGCTGAGCCTTTGTTCTTCAAATTTAATCACAGTATATATAATACGAGTACGGTTATGCATCACCGTTAATGATACATCATCACATATGCATGTCCTGTAAGAGGAATGTCACATGATTGATTGTTATGATTGCATCACGAATCATGATAAATGACGTACTTTCTTTAAACTGACAGAGAATAATTCCACCGATTTACGGATGCAATTGATTTGATTAAGTGTGGTCGATGTAACGATGTTGTACAGGGATGGGTTCAAGAGATGGCAACCTATGTGAAATCGGTGGACAACAGGCATCTGGTGGAGATAGGCATGGAGGGTTTCTATGGAGACTCCATTCCAGACAGAACGCAGTACAATCCTGGTTACAAAGTCGGCACAGATTTTGTCGCCAACAATCAGATAAAAGAAATCGACTTCACAACCATCCATGCATATCCTGACCTTTGGTAATTAACTGCGTCAACTTGTATAATTAAGTCCCCACTTAACGAAAATCTTACATTTTTTACATGGTGGCTGGACTTGAAAATCTTTTTCCCAGGCTGCCAGGACAGAACGACAATGCTCAGATGGCGTTTGTGCAGAGGTGGTTGACAAGTCATTGGACAGACTCCAGGACAATACTGAAGAAGCCTCTGGTTTTCTCTGAATTTGGGAAATCGAAGAAAGACCCGGGATACAGCGAGAGCACGAGGGACATCTTCATGAACACCGTTTACGCCAACATCTATGAGTTGGCAAGAAGTGGAGGAGGGATTGGTGGTGGTTTGGTTTGGCAAATAATGGCACAAGGCATGGAAAACTACGGTGATGGCTACGACATTGTTTTGTCGCAGAATCCATTGACGGCCGCCATTATTTCTCAACAGTCCAGGAAGATGACTGCCCTTGAACATGCATCATCCACCAACCCACATTTACATGGATGAATAGTCGTATCTAATTACTGGTGTTCCGAACACCATTTAGTACTGCTTTATAGGACTAGATTAGAAATTACGACAAAGATAATATTAAACTGAGTTTAGAAACACAGTAGTGTTTGAGACCAGGATAAATAATAAATTCTGGAACAAAGATGGAATTTTCATTGTGTCATTTTAGTACAACAGAATGCAACTAGTCTTTCTTGATTATGCTCTTTTTTTTTTTTTTTTTTAAATAGCAAAACACTTCCAGTGTTTCTGTTATAATCTTGCATTTGCTTTATTTGCTTTATTATTATTTTTTTTTTTCTTTTTTCGCAAGAGAGAGGTCTATACAACTATTTGAAAGTGTACAACTTAGGAAACACAGCCTTGCAAATTTTGCCCCTTAGAAAGCAAAAAATCCAAAACTCAAAACTTTTAAACCTGTAGAATATTATTTCAAGGAGCAATTAACCAAGGACTTCAAACTGTTTATTATTTCTATGCCCAGTTGTGGCAACTAGGACTGTTCCCAAGAATACAATTTTACAAATACGTCTTAAAAAACATCAAAATTGTACTCTAATTTAGACATGAAGTTTAAAAGAGGAAAAAAATAATAATAATAATAATAAAGCAATTGTGCAAAACTGTATGAGACCCACCCGTCACAATAAGGATACAAAAGAAGCACCACAAAACCATTTTCACAACAGACCTTTGCCAACCCCAGAGTTGCTGCTGTTGCCCAGGAATACAAAGTACAAAATATGAACTGATGTCTCCAATATATTTTACAAACTCAAACTCCAACCAGATCGATCGTTCTGCGCAAGGTCGATCTGAAATCTCTTTTTCTCTGTTTCCTTTGTTCTCTTTACAAATGATAAGATGGTACATTCAACCTTTTATAGGAGATCTAAAAGTGGGGGCTGTTCTGATGGTGATTTGACTTGGCTAGACCTAGAGGCTGCGGCAATCCCCCTTCCTCTTCCTCTTCCTCTTCCCCTGCCCACGGCAGTTGACGGTGGAGGAGCGAGCCTAGGTGCCGTCTGTTCATTCTTGCCGGAAGCAAAAATGGACCCAATATCTGTCGCTTTGTTCTCAGTATAAGTATTTGATGCAGCTATTCCATGACTCTGTTTCAAGAACCCCAGAGAATTCTGCGAATTAAGACTCCCTAAACTACCAGTAGACATGGAATTGCCTTGATTCTGTCTCATTGGCTCCACATAACTGTGAGTGTCAAAGGCCCAACTAGTGTTGTTGTTGCTCTGGAAATTCAAGCTGTTTGATGGATTTGAGATTGAACTGGAACCATATTTGGTCATTGACTGCCCATCTATGCCATTATTAGAAATCCCAATACCACCTGCTGAGCCACTAGGCCGAGGGGGCCAATCAGCGAAAGGATCTATATCATCAAATTTTGAATTGGACGAAGCTCCTGTGTTCAATTGCTTCTCAGAATCACCAATTTGTGAGGTAGCTCCAGAAGACTGGCGAGGAGGCCACTCTATATCAACTGGAGGGCATGATGAGGCCGGTTGATGATTAGCAACCGTGGGAATCAGCAAGGATTGTGGCAGTTGTGAAGAATTTGAAAAAACCGAATCAATTCCAATAGGCTGAGTGGAGTTGGTGATGCTATTCGTAGAATTTTGGACAGAAGGGGCAGATTGTTTTCTAGTGGGACCCCAATCTTCATCCCAAGCAGGAGTTTTCTTCGCCGTGGAAGAAGTGTTTCCAGTAGGTCTGCTTGAGGCTTGGGACTGAAGCCCATTTGCAACAGGAGATGGTCTAACCTCTGGAATTCCAGAATCAGTCACAGTAACTCCTCGTTTTTCTTCTATCTTCCTGCCATGAAGCAAAATTTGAGCAATTAACATCCGAAGTAAAGGACTAAGAAGTTGGAAAAGATTTCTTGGGTGCAACACATATTGTTACCTGAGGATATCCTTGACAAACAACATATATTTAGCAAACTGCTGAACGTTTAGTTGTTGGGCAGTGAGAAGAGGCATGAGCAATGGAAGTACATGCTCTGCAGTAAATTCTACTCCATACTGTACAAGAGGAATTCACATGGAAATTTTGGTCAATGATAAAAAATCAACGAGACACGAGTACACTTGAAGATTGCATCATGGTTGGAACTGTCACCTGCTTAAGAATCGAGTTTGCAACACCAAGAGTGCACATAAGGGTAGGAGCAGAACGGTCAACTGCCGTACAACGTTGAATGGTTTGCAACACCTCCAGAGTAGCATGTTTATCAAGCGTGGAAACCAAATCTCCCAAACATAACAATGCATTGACTCTTACCTGCCAAAGGAAGGAAGCTCAAATTAAACACTTACATTTAGGTGAAGCCACCCACGGTAGTTCAAAGAATACATTAGGAAAACATTTGAACTAGTCACAAGACTTGATGCAATAATTCGGCTTTCACTTGAGCCAACCAACTCAGCTCTACCTTATAGATCAGATAACCAACAACCACTTGAACCAATAATACAACATATTTTCACTTTGAATATCGCCTAAAAAAATCACAACTTTGATAATATCTAGTAGGTTATTGTGGGGAACATGTCAAATAATCTAAGATGCAAACACCGGTGATGCTGATAATAAGACAACAAGCAACAGTTAAAATGGCCAGAATATTTAATAGACAAACATACCGCTGCAACTGTTGTTTTAAGAGCTAATCCATGCACACGGGGTAATATTGCTTGTTTTACTAGCTGGAGAATAAGAAATATAACATCAGGGTAGAACTAGCATCTCCACCAAATGCTGGTCAGTCAAAAGGATGAATATTGAGGGAAGAAACTTCCAGCAGAATGTAAATAACAGTCACCTGAACATCCAGTTGCTTAGCAAGGAAAGCAGACTTTCTTAGAACTTCCTCCTGTGTGCGAGGATCATTGTCATCATAAGCCCGAACAATCATCGGCAGGACATGCGATATCAAGTGCTCCTGACTAGTCTACATCAATGAAAAACAGAATAAGAACATAATAGAAGAAAAGTGAACGAACAGAGGATGAGAAGAAGAAGATCGTAATGTTTCCATTACCTTGTTGATTATAAGTTCTGCATGCTTAACAAGCAGCAACAGTGTCTCACCCGCTGCAGTACTCAGAACAGGAACGAGAGCTGGTAGTGTTGATAGCTCAAAATCATTTTTTTCCTACAGTGGTTATAAAACATCATTCAAGAATGAACCTCCAATCTTTTAACACCAATTATAAGATCTAAAACCAAACTGCATTTCACAGTATTACAGTGCTACGACAGCTAATTAATTGCTTATGTTAGTCAGCAATTAAGCAACTAGTACCTGAGCCTCTGCTATGGTGAGAACCATGGGCAGAATCATGGGTTGCATAACCAAATTCCTGAGTTCTGCACAAAGAGGAGGAAGTACCTGCACAATAAATCATGGAAGCAAAGTTGAAAAAGTTCATTCGATTCTCAAAATTTGATAGAGAACCATGATCAAAATATTGGTATTGTCTGCATTCAGTTCAACAAATTTGAAACTCCAATAACTAAAAAGGTTAAAAAGTATTATCAGATAACATGTTCGTTCTGGCAATTTTTTGCATTCGCTCGTCACTGAAGAGTTTTACCTGACTATATACATAAAAATATATGTACTTTTTTCTGTCCTCAATCACTGATGCTTTACTCAACAAATATTTAAGAGTGTCAACTGTATTCTAAGAAAATGAGAAAACAAAATGAAGAAACGAAAGAAGTCCAACCTTATACCGCAATACACGAGAATCAAAATCCTTCCACATATCTGATAATGCTTTCAAAAACTCAGACTTCTGCATGTTATCTCTTTCCTGCAAGCAATCAAGATTTGTCACTGAAAAATGTATTAGTCTATTTTTTACTTTAGCATATTCTGCTCTATGGGTTGACCACCCCAAAAAGGATGTACATTACTCCAACTACACAAATGCATACAAGCATATGGTCGAGGAAGCGAAGAGCACGCAACCTAGTATCATTCCGAAAAAACGGAGAACCTGCACAGATCAATTGAGATAGAATTAATATCATGTTTTTCTGATCTCAAATAACACATTCTACCACCTAAATTCCAACAAATAAGTACTAATATGACCATGACAAGAAAAATAAGAAGAGAGTAAAATTCTCAGTTGTAATGTTTCATAATCAGCCTGACGATGACTCCATTACCAACTGAGAGAAATGCATGTATATATGCAAGGAGAGAGAGACGTTCAACAATGTTGACATTTTGACCTGTAAAATCAATTGCAGTTGGCCTGGAAGACTCATTTGCAGAGAGCATCCTTTGCAAGTCAGGAACCAACTCCGATGGTATGCAGGAGAATGTTTCACTGGATAAGTAAGTTAAGGTGTTCATGTACTACAGAAAAGGAACAAAAGAATTGACATTAATAACGACCCACACATAAAATAAAGATAAGTCTATCTGCAAAAATGCATTTTACGTTTACAAATTAGCCAGTAAACAAAGGATGAAGAAATGCTGCTGAGTAGTTAAATTAGTATAACGTTAGATAAATCTCTAGTTCAATCATGAAAACCCCCAAATTGCAATGACAGATTTTCAATAACAGTAGCTTTCATTCAATCCAACACAAGAGGCACGTACAAGAGAAACAACAGCTACAACCCAGCAAATTAGCTACAATATAGATATTAGCTCACCATTTTGACATTATTGTGGCAGTCAAATAAAGATTTGCGAGCGATCAAGTGATAAGCAAGGCATCCAAAACTGAAAATATCAGATGGACATCCAGCCGAAGCTGATTTACTTCTAACAAGTTCTGGAGCAGTGTAGTTTAAAGATGGCTGAAGTGGCAGTACAGAATCCTCAACATCATATTCCTGTTAAATTTTTGTCATGTCATATCAAAATAGCAACAAAAGCCTCATTTTAGATGCAGAGCTTAGATGGGAATAAAGCAACACAGAGTTGAAAGTCAACATAAACAAAATAAAGACCACAAAAACGTGGAGCTATATTTAATAAACTTAATATAATTTCATAGCATAAAGAAACTCCAAAGTTGATGCCGAAAAAATAAAATGCTTAAAATAAGAGAAAAGAAACTTAATCTTAAACATAAGAAAAAAAAATATTAGATGATTATTCAGCTTGCCTCGATTGAAAAAAATAAAAATAGTTATGTCTATACAAAAAATGGAAATAAAGAATCTGTTCATAGGAATCAGAGAATATGAACCTATCAACAATAAACAAATGGAATGTAGGTAAGTCTAAATTGAAAATTCATATTCACAAATCAGATTGGAGGTCCACTGACCGCATAATGGAAAGACGGCAAATTAGTTGTGTCAGCTGTGGTCTGATCTGTGGAAACTGCAAACCCAAATCCAGCAAGCTTCCAAGCTCCACTTGATGTAATAAGAACATTCTGAAAGCATAAAGAACAACAAATCCATCGCCAAGATTCAAGGGAAAAGACTACAATATCTCATAGGACATAGCTTTTTATTTCATTACAAATAACATGATATCATACAGAAAATAAGGTGGTACGTAAAAACTGCATAACTCGGTTGCAGTTTTGAGCAGCTTAAGCAAATGCAACTGATTTTTAACACAAGACGGCATCAAGGCAACAAAAATTTCTTATCTCCAACATGTCAACACGCATATTTACTGGTATGTATGCAAACCTCCATGTATAGCATTAAGGTATTCAACTTATAGTTTTCATTTCTAATCTTACGAAAATGATCTGGAAAAAAGTTGAACGAGTTCTAACCTCAGGTGCTATTGCTCGATGTATAAGCCGTGCATTATTATGTAGAAACTCCAAGGATTCTGCTATCTGGAGCAAACCATGCTTCACCTCCAACAATCCCATTTCCTACAAAGCAACCACTTTCAATATGTTATAAACTCTCCAAAAGAAAATATCACCTGCAACTACGGGCTTAAACAAATACCGTTGCTAAACAATAACATTCTTGAATATATAAAACACAATGCTAGAGCCATGAATTTGTGAATAGAAAGCCATAAAAGTTCTCAAATCAGTAACACGAGTCCATAATTTTCCTTGGCTGTTATAACTCTCTTTATCATCTGTTATTGTTATCATTTGAAGAACAAGTCTTTTTCCATCAACAACATTAAAAACGTCATCTTTCAGAATGTTTTTCAGATTCTAATCACCATCTAAACTAGCTAATCACAAATGAAATGTGCATTTTGACTATGATTCAATTCAAATTCGAATTTCACATAGAAAAACATAATCAAATTAACGTACCATGCCCTTGAGCTCCTTAGGAAGCTTGGCAATGTTCTCCACATTCCCAAGCGCATTCGCAACCGAGGCAAACAACGGCTCAGTCACCATAGCCATGGCGTTCTTGTTCTCGTCCAGCGCCTGGACCACGTGGACCACGCCGGGGTGGCGGAGCCGCACGAGGCGCGCGGCGTCGGCCCTAACAACATCCAGAAACGCGTCCTCGGCGGCCTTGGAAAGCCCGGCGCGTGCGCGGGTCTCGGAGAGGGCCTTCTTGTCGAGGAGCCAGACGCAGACGTTGGGGTACTGGTTGTGGGCGCGGGTGGAGTCACGCGCCGCCTTGGCGGAGTAGAGCTTCCAGACGAGGCCAGGACCAGCGGAGCCGATCTGGTCGAGGAGGTCGTAGTCCTGGAGAGGCCTGGGGCCGGCCACCTCCTGGACGGTGGTCTGGACGGTCTTCTCGATCACGGCAGCGGTCTTGGCTAGGGCTTGGGTAATGGATTTCATGTTGAGCGACATCCTTGATCGAATGCTTGAATCGGAATGCGGGCAATTCAATTCGGTTGATGAATATCAATTTGTGTATATGTGATATGGGCGTGGGATTGGGATTGGGAATTCTAGGGTTTATGTTGAAGAAGAAGAAGAAGAAGAA
Organism: Ficus hirta; assembly: GCA_038430175.1. NCBI lineage: Eukaryota > Viridiplantae > Streptophyta > Magnoliopsida > Rosales > Moraceae > Ficus > Ficus hirta. The sequence goes on along the minus strand of CM076588.1, from coordinate 19,580,616 downwards.
GAAGAAGGGGGAAATTGGGAGTTAATTTCTTTGTCAGATCAACAACTGCTCTGCTGCTTCCGACCTCCGCACCTCTCCCTCCTCTCTCCTCTCTCTCTCTATCTCTCTCTTCGTTTTTTTGTCGACCCTATTTTAGTAGTTTTTTTTTTTTCGCCCTTACAGTAACGTGTGTCTGTGTTTGTGTTAAGTTTGTTCTTTTGCCGCTTTCAGGTGGATTTTGCAATTTTTTTTTTTTTTTATTTTTTAACCAGGTAGAGTACGTGGTACCTATAGTGCTCTATTCAAGGATTATTATTAAATTACTTTTAACGTCAATGGTTATAATTTAATCCAAATTTAAGATTGATTCTACTCATAACTTGTTTACTTTCTAGGAATAAAGAATCAGAATAAAAAATGAGAATCAAACACATATTTACTTACATATTTTTATCTTGGAATAAAAGTAAAATTGTGTGGGATCCACACTAATTTGGGATTGACTAAGAGAATTGACAATCCCAAACTCCCCAATCATATTAGCACTTCAATTCTTGATATTAAAGTTAAGTTACTATTTTATCCATAATTTTACTTTCTTATTTGAGAATTAAAAAGGAAAAGTAAAATATTAAAATAACCTTAATTTTTTCACGCTTATTCACTTTTCCTTCTATTATAAATTTAAAAATAATAATAACATATATTAATTATTTTTATTAATTAAATATAATATATTTTTATTAACTTAATATTATATAACTATCATAATTATTATTAACGTTATTAGAGTAATTAAATAACTTTTTTTATCACAATATATTTGTATTATTATATTTTTTATACTTTATTTATTTTAATTCAGTTTTTTTAATATTTTAAATTTTTTTTAAACAAAAAATTACATAATTTAATTTTATTATCTTAATATCATAATGGTTATTTTACTTTTGATTAATAATATGATAATAAATAAAAAAATTAATTAATTTTTTAATTTTTAAAAACACAATGAATAAAGGGATATACAAGTAAATATACAGTAACTGATTCCGATTCCTGTTATAAGTAAATACATGAATGGGATTGACAGTGATTCCGACTTCGATTCCTGAAATCCAAATAAACAGCATATTCTGACTCCAAATCTAACTCATTTCGAATCCTACCCAACTCAGGTAAGTAAATATGCCATAAATATTCTCTCTCTCTCTTTTAATTTCATCTCTCTCCTCTCCCCTCACTCCTCTCTCCTCTTTTCTCTTCTTCGAGGTCACTCCCCATCCCTTGCACACCCATTTTCACTAGGCAGTGGCCTAAGGTAAGATTGACAATTTAGGGATTCTAAAGAGTTCTAATTTATATAATCTTTGAGCTGAGAAAAGCTATTTGATTTGATGAAAGTCTTGGGTTTAATCATTGAAATTTTCTTAAGAGCAAAAGAAACCCCAGAAGGAAAAAAAAAAAAATCTCCTCTACGATTCTTCTGTTTGAGAAATAAATGAATAAAGAAAAGTCAGAAACACCGACGACAAAATAGCCAAAAAAAAATTCCAGTAACAGGTAAAACCACCATTATACTCTGCAATATTTATTTGAACAACAAACTTAAACTTTTGAGCAAGAATCTTTTGAGTTTGTCACATGGACAAAAACCCAGAAACATAGTGAATAAAAAAGCAAAAAAAAAACAAAACAAAATCAAATAACTTCATTCGTCATCTTCATCTTCATTTTTTACCAACTTGCACAATAACCTCGTCCCGCCGGCCATCTCTCAACTCGTGCCATCAACAGCGACTTATATCCCCGAACTTCGAAATCAAGCAAATCCTGCTTCGAATCTCCACACAAAACCCCAAATCAGAATTGCAATTGCACCTCGACACAACCAACGGTGACGGAGTAATCGCCTTTTGTCACCGTTGCTGGCACGATTGCCATATCTGCTAGGCTCCGTAGAGGAGGCTATCGACGGAGACGACGACAAGCTCAGGAATGGGTGAGGGCTTGGGTCTTCCAACGTTGGTTGCGATCTAGGCAGAGGATGGAGACCATCGGCAATGAAGGTTGTAAGGTTGCGCTTGTGACTTGGAAGCCATGATTGAGACACCGTCGGTGACAAAGGTTGCAAAGTCGGGACCTGGAGGGAGTGGGTTGCGATGCTGTCACAATTTGGTTGCAACGATGCGGCCTCCACGGCCTTGCCCTCAAGGCTGCAAGAACCTCCTGCCCCTCCCACTGTTCATTGGCATCTTTTTTATTTTTTCTTTTTTAAAATCTGTTTGTTAGGGAAGAATGAGAGAGTGGTTGTACGCGGTAGTATGCACTTGAGTTTTGTGCAACTCAAGCGTTTCTGGTCATGAGATTTGATTTGATCTTATTGGTACGTTTGTGTTAAGTTTGTTCGTTTGCTACTTTCAAGTGGATTTTGAAAATTTTTTTTTTTTAACTAAAGGGTTACTTTTTCAAAAGTAAAAAATAATGGGGTTCATATAAAAAATAAAAAAAAAAGTGTCTCTCTCCTTAATACGAGGGCTAAAGATTTTTAGATCATTTTCCTCTTTTGGAGCTGGACTTGGCAGTGACTTATGGCTTGTTGCCTGTGATTTGTCTCTGATTTCCTAGCCCTAGGAATGGATCTGAGGGACACATAGTGAGGGCCTTGGTAGAGGCAAGCCTATGAGAGGAGGATCGGTGTTGTGAGAAAGAGCAAGACGAAGATGGGATGCTGGGTACGAATATTCTATTAGTGTAGTGTGGGATTAGGATCATTTGGTCGTGGGTCTTTGTGGTGAGTTTCATTGGGATTTGGCTTTCTCGGTTGTGGGCTAGAGGCAAGAAAATGAAAGGCCGCGTGAGGTGGGTAGGGAGCAGGTGTTCTTAGGGATTCTTTCCCGATTGCACGGGTGGTCGTGATAGTTCGTGGCAGCGCGTGATCGTCACGCACCTAGAAGGTCTTGCAGCAGCTCAACTTCGATAATTTAATTTCTCCCAACAATGTGGATCATTATATCGTGAATGACTCTTTTTATGTGTGACTGGTTTTTTTTCTTGTGTATGTAGTTTTGTGTATAATTATGACGATATTTTTGCCTTTTATATGAGTTTTTTTTTTTATGTATTTCTATTTGTTAATTCGAATAAGGAAGTGATATTCTCACTTTCCGCATTGAGTAGGGGGTGTTGGCGTGATAACTTTGGTCAAATGAGTGACTCTGTAATCTAGACAAAAAAAATGGGTGTCAGTGTAGTTCTCCAAAAATTAAATAAATGATATCTTTTTATTTTAATCGGTTCTTAACAAATGTGAAAATATCAATATTGATGCAAAATATTAGTACTTCAAGTTTTAAAAAAATTGCAGAGAAAATTTCGAATTCAATCGAAATTTCAAGATAAATATATGAAAAATATGCATATTTGTTTTAAAGTTAAATATTTCGTTTTTTGATATTTTAGGAAATGATATATATTAAAAAAATACATAACAAACAAGTTTGATATAAAATTCCATGCATACTAGATAGAATCTCAATACCAAAAAAAAAAAAAAAAAAGTCTTTATCTCCTCTTTTTTCTCTCAAATATCTCATACACTAGGGTTTTTCTTTATGTGAAACTTCAATCACCGCCGCCATCATGACTGGTAAGGGTGATAAGTGGTTCAATGATTTTATCGGGAATGGAATCGGAGGATCCTAATCTGGAATTTCTCGATCAGATCTAGCCCCACAAGCTTCTGACGGTTTAAGATCCAACGAGATTTTAGTGATCCGATGGTTGGTGTGGTAATCTCTTACCTCCAATCGAGCTGATTGATTTTATAAACTGTTAGCATTTTATATCTAGTCTCAAATTTTATTAAAATAATATGTCATATATTTTGAATTTTAGCATTATGTATCTTTGAGATTTTAATTTTATATTCAATTTCTATCTTTTCTTAATCAAATGGATGGTTTCATTTTTTTAATTATTGTTTTTAGTAATTGTTACTCTAGTTAGCCTTTTTCTTATTAATAATTATACCGTTTAGTCCCTATAAAGTATAAACGCATTCAATCTTTTTTGGTCATTTTAACTTTTAACTTTGTTAAATTAATCCAAGTCAATAATTAAGTTATATAAAAATTCTAAATATGCCCATTAAAAAATTTATTTTCACAATTTCTTCTTTATTATATGAACAGAATATTTCCTAGTCACCTCAGTTGGAAATCTTTTTTTTTTTTTTTCTTTTTTCTTGTTTTAAGAACAGTTGGAAATAAATTAATCAAGGCGACTAAGGCACCCGTCGGGCCCAGTGCCAACTAGGTGTGATGGTTATAAAGGTATCAAATATATATATATATATATATATTTTTTTTTTTTTTTCTTTTTCTTTTTCTTTCCTTTTTTTTTTTTTTTTTGCTTTTTATTGGGCCATTGGCCCCACGGGCTCAGGATCACCTTAATACAGAAAGCCCAAGCTAAGACAGCAGCCCAATTATCAAGCACCGACAATGGGGACACGGGGTCAGAATTAAATAATATAGGTTTTTTTTTTTTAGGGTGATTTGCAAGATTGAACCTTAAAAATCACTTCTTTAAATTACAGTCTCAATTATAATAATCAATTTTTTTTGACCTTTAATTAGATAAATATAAACGGTCAAAATTCTAAAAAAAATTAAGAGAGGATAAAAAAATATAATATATCTATATTATGATTGTTTTCATAATTTTCTTAAGGAAATATTTATTGACATCTCTCTATTTACTTTCTCTATCATTTTCTTAAATTATCTACCAATTAAAAATTTAGATATTTATTATTACTTATTACAGCCCTATTATTATTATGAAAAAAAATCCTTATAATTTAATTTTACTCTTCATCCTTTTTATACTCATCAATAAATAAATAACTCCTTTTTTTTAAAACAATCACTACTACTACTTCTTCTTCTTCTTCTTCTTCTTCTTATATCTTGTAATTTTGTCTTTTCTCAAACAACTATATTTTTTATAATAACTATTTTCACAAGAAAATTACGAACAATAACTTACAATACATATATATAACAACGAAATTGATATATATATATATATATATATATATACGACATTAAAAAAAACATAAAAAATAAATATAAAACTGCGACTTTATTAGTTTCATGAAATCTTATTTCAAAAAAAAAAAAAAACAAAGAATCATTGAATTTCTTTTAAAAAAAATAAGAAGTCAGAGAATAAGAAAAACAATAAATGAGAAAAAAAAAAAAGATTGTTTCAAAAAATGGGGTTATTTGTTGGTTGGTGGATGTAAAAAGGATTAAAAATAGAATTAAATTGAATAAATTATTTTGGAATAATAAAATGGATATAATAAGTAAAAAATAGATGTTTAAATTTTAATTGGTGAATAATTTAAGAAAGATGGTGAGAAAAATAAATTGAGGGTTGTCAATAGACACCCCCTTTTCGACACCCCCTTTTCTAGAAAAGAAGAAAAAAAAACCCAATTGAATTTTATACATTAAAATCCCTACTAGGTGCTGATTATAGAGGGGGGGGGGGGGGGGGGGGGGGGGGGTGGGAATGAAGAAAAATGAAGAATTAGGAAAAATCTCTGCTGGGCAGGTAAGAATAATGTTGTGAAGTGCCCCTCAAACGATAATGATTGATTGATTGAATCGTTACTTTGTGCTCCAAACCCAAATTAAATGTTCCAGCCAAAAAAAAAAACTCAAAATAAATGGACAAACAACGACTCTCATAAATGAATGAGATAAAATCTCTATTAAGTTGGTATTTAATAATGCATTTTTTTTTGGGGTCTTAGTAAGCATAGATTAACAATACTTTCACATTTAACTCTTTGTAGTAAGCACAACGTAATGATACAAAATAATGATTGTATCAGCACTTTGTACTCCAAACCCAAAAAAATGTTCCAGGAAAAAAAAAACCCCAAAATAAATGGACAAACAACGACTCTCATAAATGAATTAAGATAAAATCTCTACTAGGTTGGTGCTAATAATGCATTTTTTTTCGGTGTTAGGAAGTATAGGTTAGCAATAATTCCACATCTAACTCTATCAAAAGGTGAAGAATTTAAATCCTCCATCTCTAAGTTTAAAAAATAAAAATAATAATGCATTGTTTTTATTAAAAAAAATTGAAATCGTTGATAAATGCATTGGAAGATAGTAATGTGCGCTATCATTTCAAAACAACAATAAATAGATGACAATATAATCGTTTTGTTTAGTCCAACTTTTTGATAATTCCATAATTATTTGTGAGTGCAACTTAAAAGAGCCGATCGAGGACCATATAATCATTTATCTCGCTTAAGAAAAGAGTCATTATATGCACCTACTTGCTTTATTATTGTAATTGAACACTATTAGAAATATCAATTCTAATTATTATACCAATGTTAAATTATCATCTTTTATTCGATTAATATGAAGATATTTGTAAATAAAAAGAATAACAATACAAAATTGAATTTGTTGTATATACCTACTTTGGAAAATGTTAATAGAAAAAGCCAACAATAAATTCGGGCAATAATATATTATTGTACAAAGCCCCTCATCAACTATGTCTATATATTTTGTATCTCCCAAACTCATGTTACCACATTCCTACAATTCTATCATCCAAAACCATCACCCAAACAATGAGAAACCTTCCACTCTCTCCTCCTCAGTGTCATCTCATCCTCCTCCTCCTCCTCACTGCACTCACCCACCTGTGCATGAGAGTCACCTCCGCCGCCTGCCATATTGATAACGAATCGGGTCTACTCGGTTTCAAATTGGGCATCACCACCGATCCATCCGGTTTGCTTGCCTCATGGAAGCAGGGCACGGATTGCTGCACATGGACGGGTGTAATATGCCGGGCAAACAACCAGGTTACTAGCATGTCTCTTTCGGGCCAACCCGAAAAACCCAACAGCTACTTATCCGGTAAAATATCACCCGCCCTAACCAAGCTCAAATTCTTAGAAGGACTCTACCTCCAAAAGCTCCGAAACCTCTTGGGACCGTTCCCGGATATTCTCTTCGGGTTACCCAATATCAAATACGTGTACATCAAGGACAACAAGCTATCGGGTCGGATACCCAAAACCATAGGGAATTTAACCAGACTCAGAGCACTAAGCCTTTTGGGGAACCGGTTCACTGGGCCAATCCCAGGTTCAATATCCAAGTTGACTAAGTTGACTCAGCTAGATCTTGGCGGGAATCTCCTCAAAGGATCCATACCACCAAGCATCCAAAATCTAAAAAATCTCACTTTCCTCGATCTTGATCGGAACCAACTTTCCGGGCCCATATCGAACTTCTTCGGAGCATTCTCGAAGCTTCAAATCCTCAGACTCTCCATCAACAAATTCACCGGAGAAATCCCCCACTCCATCTCAACCCTGTATCCGACGCTAACCTTTCTTGAGCTAGGGAACAACTTTCTCACGGGGAAAATACCTGATTTTCTCAGGAAATTCAAGAAACTAGACGCTCTCATCCTCGCAAACAACAAGCTCTCTGGAACAGTTTCGAAATCCTTTGCCAATCTGACAAAGATCTTCAAACTCCACGTCGAACACAACAAGCTCGTCGATCCGTTTCTGCAGTTGTACGTGAAAAGCATCAAATCCCTCGATCTCTCGTACAACAGGTTCCATCTGAAGACAATTCCCCAATGGGTGGCCACTTCGCCGATCATGTTCAACCTAAGGCTAGCGAAATGCGGAATCAAGATGAAATTCGAGGACTTTAAGCCGTCAGAGACCTACTTCTACGACTTCATTGACCTGTCGGAGAACGACATCTCGAGAGATCCGACTGCTTTACTGAACAAGACGAAGTACTTGGTGGGTTTCAAGGCTTCGGGGAACAAATTGAGGTTCGATATGGGGAACCCCCCATCCCCCTCTCTCTCTCTTCCCCACTCTCTCTCTTCCCCTCTCTCTCTTCTCGGCCGGCCCCTCTGCCCCCAGCCCGCCTAGCGCTGCCCCCCCCCCCCCCCCGACGGGAACCCCCCCACCCCCCTCTCTCTCTTCCCGGCCGGCCCCCCTGCCCCCAGCCCGCCCGGCGTCCCCACCCCCCCTCTCTCCTCTTTCTCTTCCCGACCGGCCCCCCTGCCCCCAGCTCCCCCGGCGCCCCCCCTGACGGGAACCCCCCCACGCCCCCTCTCTCTCTCCTCTCTTTCTTCCCCATTCTCTCTTCCCGGCCGGCCCCCCTGCCCCCAGCCCGCCCTGCGCCCCCCCCACCCCAGCCCCCCCCCCCCCCCCCGACGGGAACCCCCCACACCCCTCTCTCTCTTACCCCTCTCTCTCTTCCCGGTCGGGCCCCCTGCCCCCAGCCAGCCCGGCCGCCCCCCCACCTCGACACCCCCCCTCCCCGACGGGAACCCCCCACCCCCCCTCTCTCTTCCTGTTAGCTTTTTCTTTTTTTTTTTTTCTTTTTTTTTCCTCTCTCTTTTTCACTTACTTTGTTATAATGTGGGTGTGCCTACAGTTTATCATATGCACCCTCAATATAAAGACTATCAGATTAAAGATTGATGGTTTAAAAATTGACTGTATCAGTAGAGACTCTCAATGAGTCTCTACCACAGTTTTATTCTTATTTAAGAAGGAAAGTCTAAAATTAAATAAACGTTACTCTTGTTTTTGTCGGTTCCCAGCAACCTTTTTTTTCCCCGTTTACTTCGAAAAACACATTTTATTTTATTTTTTTTAGGAAAAATATATTTTTGAATTCTTTTGTATCTTTAGCCTTTTATTTCAATTTTTTTTTTTTGAAACACAATGCAATAATCAAATCACACACAATATCTTTTATTGCAAAAAACTCGAAAACGATAGATAATTGGTTATATTAGTTATAGCTAAGGAGATAATCTGTGGACCGGGCTCCATAAATGAAAGACATCCAAAAAGGTGCATCAAATATCGAACACATATATAACTCTTTAACCAATCATTTATATTTTACAGTTAATGAAAACATCCGATCAGAAACTCATAGCACCAACATAACACAAAAAACCACAAAGAAATAGATCTTGCATATATATACATATATAACTGAAAACTAAGTAAACAAATTAAATAACCAAATTAATTGAGGGTAAGAGCCACTATTTCTATAAACTCTCATTTGTGAAATTCACAAGCCAAGACATCAAGGAGAATAAGACTCATCAACACGATGGAAGAAAAACAATATAAAAAGCAAATAGTTGACAAACACGCGTCTTTAATGACAGCAAAAGTGAACACACCAACCACTATATAACTCGTCTCTTCTCACATACCAAAAGTTGTAAAAGGTTGGCTGAGATAAGGACCGATGCACTTGAAAACGCCTCACAACGGACGACAACCCAACCTTATTCAATTTCAATCTGATAGTTCTCATCCTCGGTGAATGTCATGAACCACACTACAAAACTCATAATCCAAAGGCGAACTCATATGCCAAAGACGAACTCATAGATGGAATTTGAAGGCTCTAGGCTTGTTGGTGGGCCGAATCACTGACAAAAATGTATTTCTCTGTCTCTCTCATCACTCACTCTCACATTCTCTCCTTTTCTACAACTGGCTCTGATCGGACGACAATGAAATCATGATTGTATTTTCAACTAAAACAAATGCAATAAATGAAGTTTAAAGAAAAACAAAAAAACAAAAAAACAAAAATTTCATTGTTGTTTGAAGCGCCATTCTTTCTCTACTGTCATTGATTAGTATTGAGTATTATGTATTATATTTAAAATGATATGTTCCTATTTTAATTTCATGATGAGGTGTGTAAAGAATATATTTAAAACACTATTATTATTAAAAATAATGCTGTTTAGGTATAAGTCATTAATAATAAATTTTATTAAATTTTTTGAAAGTATAAAATTTATTAAATCGAGATATGAAAAAAAAAAAAAAAAACAGAGGCATATCAGTAGACTTTCTTTATTTATTTGTTGTACAAATGGGATAACTTAGCTTCAAACCAAGCCCTCAAGAAAAAAAGGAAAAAAAAAAAAAAAAAAGTGGGATGACTCAGCACACTTGGGGCCAACTACGTGTGATGGTGGCAGAGGTGTCAAATAAGGGAAACTGTAGTAAATAACAATTCTACAAAAATAATTAAAGTGAATAATATATTTTATAAAATATTTGTAGTAAATAATCAGATAAATAAAAAAATTACTAGATAAATAAAATAGTTATATGAGGTAAATAAATAATTTATTAATAAATATGACATAAATAAATCAATTTATTTAATAAATTTATTATTTATTCTAAATATTTTTTTAATATTTTTTTAATTTTAAAACGTGATATTTACTTTAATATTTTCTCTCATAATTTTATTTACTTTAATTATTTACCTTTTTCTCCCATAATTTTTTTTAGCTTTTTGTTGGGCGACCACTCTCACAAGAGAAAGCCCGTTGAAAGATAACCGAAAGAGAAAATTGTCGGAATAAATTATTTAGTGCATATGTTTATGATTTTTACCCCATAGTTTGAATTTTTCCCCTTGAAACCACTTTTTATTTGATATTATAAGAGAGAAAAAAATCTGAACCATAAAGTAATATTGTAGAAATGTACTCTTTTTAGAGCGTTTCTCAAAAATCCAACCAAAAGCTTCTTTTGTTTACCCAAAAATCCCATTTCTCCCTTTATGTAGGGACAAGGGGTGAGAATCAACTAATAGAGTACTTTTTTTTATTTTTTTCTGCCTTCTCAAAAACCAATATAGTATAAGAACTTAGCGTCCGCTTATTATTCACGTTTAATTTTAATTAAATTATATTTTTTCATCTTAATTTTTATCCTTTTTTGAAAAATCAATAAAATTTATAATTAGTTTTTGAAAAGTTAACTAACCCCAATTTAAAAATTTCATCTCCAACTAACTTATCAAACGGAGGTTTAAAATCCTTACTAGGCAGTGATGACAAGGGGAAAAATTGAATGGGGTGTTTGGTTGGTTAGCTCAAACCTACATTTTCAAATTTTTTTTTTATTTTTTTCCTAAAAAGTTTTTGTCGTTTTCCCAAAAAGTTTTTTATCTTTTATAAAAATTCAAAAAAATTTACTATTGAAACTTAAAAATTTCAACTCAAACTTATTCACCAAACAAACCTAAAGAAAAATGACGTCTTTCACTTTTCAAAATTTTTGCTTCCAGAAAGAAAGAAGATATATATATATATATATATTTGGTAGAAAAGAAAGAAAGAAGATGTTAGATGAAGAAAAATCTCTACAAGGTACAACTCAAAAAGAGTGCCCCCACAACAATTAAGTATTATATCAATACTTTATTCTCCCAGCCCAAAAATAAATGAAAAAACAAACTCTCATAAATGTCCTCGCTTGCATTGATTGCTTGCAGCCACCAAACGATATATTGCACTGCATAATATGAACTCGTCTCTTCCTCCGTCTCTAGTTATACTTACTGTAAGGGTTTGTTTGGTTGGAGAAAGAGATAGAGGAAGATATCCAATTCCTTATTTGTTTGAAAGGAAGAGAGGAGCAAGAAAAGAGATGGCAGGATGCTATCCCCCTCCAAATTCATTAAAATTGAATCCTTTCATTTGTGGAAGGATTCAACCATTCTATCAACTTTTTATGTCTGAAGTTTATTTTTTCTTAAAAAAAGTTATTAACAAATTATATAAATAGTCAATATAGAAAACAAATAAGTAACTGTCATCCATTTTTTTTACTTTCTCTCATCCTATTAAATAATATAAAAAATTCATATAATTCTCTTTATCTTTTATATTCTTTATCTTTCCTTCTCTTCATCCTTTTAACCAAACAGAGCCATAAAGCACAACAAGTATCAAACATAACCCATTCGTTGGTGCCCAGCCGACGGGCTTGACCCGCGCCACCATGTGGTCATCATTAACTCCCACCAACTTTTATTTTGGTCAATTTTGTTTTTGATAAGTTTATGTCGGTCAATTTTTTTAACTAATGGATTCCTCTTTGCTGTACCTAAATTATTTTATTGATCAGACTATTGTATTGTTTCAATTTTTATCTTTCGTTTGGTGTTATGGTTGAAATTAAAATTAAAATTTTTAAGTTAAAATTGATTGATTTTTTAAAAATTATTTATAAATTTTATTAATTTTTTTTTAAAAAATAAAAATTAAAATGAAAAATTTAAATTTAAATTTAATCACCGAACAAAACATTAGTGATTTTGTTTAATGTCTCTCTCTGTCCAATTTTTTCAACCTAGCTTTTAGTCAAAGTAAGAAGGAAGACCCATAGCTTTGTGCTTAGGTCATCACACAAAGTCCATGTACTGTAGATACTCTACATATATAAAAAAAAAATATATATATATATATATATATATAAAATCGTAATCCTTCCATCAATTTCATTATCCAAAACCCATAAAAAATGAGAACCCTTTCACTCTCTCCCCATTCTCCTCAATACCATATCTTTCCCCTCCTCCTCATCATCCTCACTACACTGACCCCCCTTTGCATGAAAGTCGCCTCCGCCGCCTGCCACATGGACGATGAATTGGGTCTACTGGGTTTCAAATCGGGCATCACCGCCGACCCATCTGGCATGCTCGCCTCGTGGAAGCGGGGCACCGACTGCTGTGCATGGGCTGGCATAATCTGCCGGGTCGAAAACCGGGTCACTAGCCTATCTCTCTACGGTCAACCCGACACGCCCAACAGCTTTTTAACCGGCACGATCTCACCCGCCCTATCCAAGCTCACATACCTAGACGGACTCTACCTCCAAAACCTCCGAAACATCTCGGGTCCGTTCCCGGACATTCTTTTCGGGTTGCCCAACATAGTATACGTTTACATCGACAGCAACAAGCTATCGGGTCGAATACCCGAAACAATCGGGAATCTAACCCGACTCGGCGCGCTTAGCCTATCCGGGAATCGCTTGACTGGGTCGATCCCGAGTTCGATATCCAAGTTAACTCAGTTGACACAGCTCAATCTCGGTGGGAATCTTCTCACCGGATCCGTACCACCCGGAATCCAAAACCTCAAGAGCCTCACTTTACTCGCCCTGGACCGGAATCAGCTCTCCGGTGCCGTACCGAACATCTTCGGAACATTCTCGAACCTTCGAACCCTTGCACTCTCTCACAACAAGTTCACCGGAGAAATCCCCAACTCCATCTCAACCCTATATCCGACGCTATCGTATCTCGAGCTAGGGAACAACTTGTTCACGGGGAAAATCCCGGATTTTCTCGGGAAATTCAAGAAACTAGACACTCTGGACCTCTCGCACAACAAATTATCCGGAACAGTCCCGACAACCTTCGCCAATCTGACGAAGATCTTCAACCTCGACCTCTCCCACAACAAACTCGTCGATCCTTTTCCTCAATTGTACGTGAAAGGCATCGAATCGCTAGATCTCTCCTACAACAACTTCCATCTGAAGACAATTCCCCAATGGGTGACCACTTCGCCGATCATATTCTCTCTAAAGCTCGCGAAATGCGGAATCAAGATGAAATTCGAGGACTTTAAGCCATCGGAGACCTACTTCTACGACTTCATCGACCTGTCGGAGAACGAGATCTCGGGAGATCCAACTGCTTTATTGAACAAGACAGAGTACTTGGTGAGCTTCCGGGCTTCGGGGAACAAATTGAAGTTCGATTTGGGGAAATTGAGGATTGCGAGTACGCTGAAGGAGTTGGATTTGTCGAGGAATTTGGTGTTCGGGAAGGTGCCGGCGGCTGTTGCGAGGGTCGAGAAATTGAACGTCAGTTATAATCATCTGTGTGGAGCGATTCCGGCGACCAAGTCTCCGGCGAGTGCGTTCGTGGGGAATGATTGTCTGTGTGGCGCTCCATTGAAACCGTGTAAAGTGGCTTAAGTCTAGCCATTGATCTTGCTGACCAAAAAGTTGAGCTTCTAGATGTATTTGTCTAAGTTTTATGTTTGAGTATTGTTCTTTGTTTAAGCTACTGTGTTAATCATGAGTGTTCTGTTTGAGATGAGAATTGAGATAATCATGAGAGTTATCTTTCCTGCTATTGTGAAATCAATGTGGCCCCTTTAATGAAAAGATGTATTATAATTTTGGTTTAAAAAACTGAATATTTTTGGACTTTTATCCATTTATGGAATGTGAGAGTAAAGTAGCTTTATTGAAGCAGACTCAGCAGTGTCAGCGGATAAATCCAAAATTAAAAGTTTGTTTGGTGAGGTAGTTCAACTCAAACTAAATTGTACTTTTTCATCTCAGTTTTTATCTTTTTCTGAAAAATCAATAAAAAATTATAACTAGTTTTTTAAAAGTCAACCAACTCAAACTTAAAAATTTTAACTCAAACCGTTTCACCAAACAGAATCTAAATAAATAAATCGATTTTGTGAAATAAATAAATTATGAAAACAAGTACATGTTCAATATATAATTTATCAATATATATATATATATATCAAATAGCACATATACAATAATTAGGGGTGGCAATTCGTGTCACGTGTCGGGTTCGTGTCGTGTTAGAGCCGTGTCGATTTTTTTCTTCCCCGACCCGAACACGACCCGCGACCCGAACACGAAACGAAACCGTGACACGAACACGACACGAACCCGTCACGGGTTGACACGACACGAACCGAAATTGACCCGTGACACGAAATTGACCCGCAACACGAAATTGACCCGAAATTGATCCGAAATTGACACGAAATTTGACCCGAAATTGACATGAAATTGACACGCGACCCGAACTTGACCCGAAATTGACCCGTAACACAAAATTGACACGGAATTGACCCGAAATTGACACGAAATTTGACCCGAAATTGACACGAAATTGACACGCGACCCGAACTTGACCCGAAATTGACACGAAAAAGTGACACGAAATTGACACGAAAAAAACGGGTCCGACACGAACACGACCCGTTTTTTTTTTTTGTCAATTTTTCCCAACCCGAACACGACCCGCCCCTTATTTTTCCCAACCCGAACCCGCGAAATTCGTGTCGTTTTCGAGTCATGTCGTCGTGTCGCGACCCGTATTGTCACCCCTAACAATAATGTCATAATTTCACCCTAAATTTTATCATTAATTTCACTATATCCCTATGAACTATGAAACAGACTTATTAGACTTACTGAATTTTAACATCTGTGTTAAGTTGTCTTCTTAATTAGCTTTCATAAGTTTTTCCGTTATCTTTAATGTCAAAATATCATTTGAACTTGTTTCTATGTTAATGTATTTCTGATCTTTAATATTTGTATCAACCTGCCCTATTTTTATTATTTTAATTATTTAACATTTTATAATTACCTGATAATGATTAACTTTTTAGAATAAATAAAAAAAATTATTATAATAAAGTGATATGCATATTTTTTTAACATACTTTTTTATTTATTTGTTTTAATTCAAGTTTATTTGGGTTGTTGATTTACTTATGTGTAACCATAGTTTAGAGGACTCAAATGCATGATTTATATTTCAAATACACTGTTTACTTGGCCTATATAATTTGAAATCATAGTCATAATAAATTTCATTTATGTATTTGCTTAAACCCATGATGAGAATAAGTATTGTAATTTTATTCTAATAAACATTCTTAATTATATTTTTAATTTAAAAATGATTAATTTACATATATTGGTACAGTAATATCAATTGTAATTAAACTAAAAATTTAAATATTAGGATAATAAAATAGTGAACATAAGTTGTGTAGTTATTTTTGTTTAAGAAATCAAAATAAATATAAATTTGAATTAAAATAAGCAAAATAAAAAAAAAGATACATTTTCTTTTAGTGGAAAAAAATAATTTTCTCACCTATTATAAAAAGGTTAATAATTATTAAATAATTATACAATATTTGATAAATAAAATAAGATAAAAGGATAGGTTTGACACAAATATTAAAGATCATGGATCACTTTGACGTAAATATTAAAGATATTAGTATTTTGACATAAATACAAATATCATGAGATATTTTGATACAAATGTAAAATTTATGGGGTATTTTAATATTAAAGATAACGAAAAAACTAAAGATATAACGAAAAAACTAAAGACAATTAACTGAAATAATAACTTAACATATTAAAGTTTAAGGGATATAATTTGACACTAGTAATAAAATTTAGGAGAATATATGTATATACAGTGCATCGTACAGTGGGGGATAAGAAGATGAAGAAAAGGGGGTTTGATAGACTAGAACCCCCAAACGACGCCGTCGCGGCTGACCCTGCAAGCGCCGCCGTGTGCCTTCCCTCTTTCCGGTTAGTTCTCTCTCTCTCTTTCTCTCTCAATGATTTCTTTCGTTAAATCTCCAGGGGAATTTTTTTTATTCATTATTTTATTTCGGGTTGAAAACAAGAGATTGGTTATTGATAGAATAAAATTGGATATGTACGCAGGGCTTTTTATCAGTTGTGCCGTAGCTTCTTTTAATGCAAAATTGCAGACAAATTTACGACTTTAAAAACCTTAATTAATTAAGATTGTCGACGTTATTGAAAAAAAATGGTCGTTTAATTAGCTGAACCAAGCTTGATTTCCCTTTTAACCATCTAATTTTCAGTATTTTGAACAAGGAATAGAAACCAAATTCAGTCGGTAATTTTTGGACATGAATTTAACTAGGTTGTTGACCAGTACTCCTTTGTTTGGATTTTTACTTTTTGATGCAATGAAGCTGAGGATTGGAAGTGTCTTTAGCATCCGTTTCTGTCGGATTTGTGTTGTAAACAAAAAATTTGGGATGAACATTATAATTAGGTAGAACTCTACTGGAAAGGTTAAGTTTTGAATTGCGAAATTTTCATTGGATTGGTTTATAATTAGGTATATTTTTTTTATTCTTTTCCATTAAAAAAAAAAAGAAGAAGAAGAAGAAAAAAATTGTTGATTGTTGCATATCCATTGATGCTGTGACTCACTGAGCAGGGTGTTCTGTACCTAGAGCAGATCTTATGGAAGGAGAAACTAGTGGTGATATTCTCGGCCGCTCAGACAAGGAAAATGAGGGCTCTAGTGTTAAAATAAAGGTCTTGTTCTTCGCCAGAGCTCGGGATCTTACTGGCGTAACCGACACACCATTGGAGGTTCCTTCTGGTAGCACGGCTCGCGACTGCTTAAGCAAGCTTATGGCTGTGTATCCGGGCTTACAAGAGATCAGCAGTTGCATGGTTGTTGCTCTGAATGAGGAATACACAGCTGACTCTGCAATTGTTAAAGACAAAGATGAGTTGGCCATTATACCGCCTATTAGTGGTGGCTGAACAAGGGGTCCAAACGTCGTGATTTTCGATTACAAGGTTCGGTGTCTCGTTGACTAATTTTTGTCATGGAGATGGCCTAACTTTACAGATTTTGCTCTGTTCAGTTCTGTCTTTTCCTTTTGTAAATGAAGACAAATTCTCTATGTATTGAACTCTTTTTAACAGTTGTGCACAAGCTAAACGTGCTTTGAGAAATTTAATTAACAGAAAGCATGTACTTCGCCAATGGTGCACTCCTTTGTCACATCAAATTGCAACGTTGGTAACAAGTGCAGTCTTGTTAGGAATGCATCTTTCATAAGTTTGAAATACATCATAATCCCTCTAAAGAGGATCTACAAATGAAAAGATGGAAACCCACCTTTTATGACATGCCTATGCCTTTGATATCTCCTTAGAACAGCGCAAGTTTGGCGTGTTTCATCTCAAGAGGTGAGTACTTTACGTTGCCTATACAGTGACAAAATGTTAACGAGACGGACACCTTGATAATTCTCTACAACATCAAATATGACAGCTATGTCCACACTTTTAACCGTTGTAATTTGCTTTGACCAAAAATATTATAAGAGAAAATCACTCACCTCAGTAATCAAATGGAGGCTTGAGGGTTGTAGCATGACCATTTTCTCAATTATATGTAATTTCTTTGGTTGGTCCAAACACAAATTTCTGTTTAGTATCTTCTGGTTCCAAAGCAACATTTTGTGCATTTGAACTAGTGCCACCTTAGGACTTCAAGGTATAGTTAGTACGTGTCTTTGTTAGAAGTTTAAGTCTATGTTTGGTGAATGAGTTTAACTCAAACTCAACTCAAATTTTTTATCTCAATTTTTGTCTTTTTCTGAAAAGTCAACACAATTTATAACTACTTTTTAAAAAATCAACTCAACTCAAACTTAAAAATTTTATTTCATCACAAACTTAATTCAAACACCAAACGAATCCTAAGAGTAAGAGTAACACTTTTGGCTTGTGTGAAAGCACTTGGGCTTAATTCAGAATATAGTATCACATGTATTTGGACTGTCGGCGATGGAAATCACACAAAGTACACTGTTTGTTGAGTGCGCAATGACGAGAAACAATTCCAAAATGGCTGTGACCGTTGACAAACTCACTTCACCATACATTAAAAGTCCAAAACTTGTTCCCAAATACAACGCATATTCAAAGAATGAGATTTGGCGATCGTTGCTTGATTTTTCAGCCCGTAGAAAGAGCAACGCAAAGTTGAAAAATCTAACACCAACATATGTATTATGTATATTCAAACTTCCAATTTGACACTGCAACATAGAGAAAAAAGAAAAAGAAAAAGAAAAAGAAAACTAATACACCAAAGATAAATTATCGTCTGCATTTTATACACACAGCATAGGGATGGCAAAGCTTCTTGGCAACTTCAAAACAAGTAAGTACACGTAAAAAGCAAATACAAATGTTTATATGGATACAAAGCGGAAGGGGAGGCAGTAAAAACATAAATCTTATCTTAGATATGCTTGATGATGGCTCATAAACACAGCACCTTCTTTTCTTTCTTTTTTTCTCTATCTATTTCCATATGAAGAATTCTTCATCGCAAACTCATAACGGGCCATGGAGACACGCCTGGGGCTGGGAGCGCAGGTCGAACCATAGGGACTCGTCTCACCACTGAAAATGCTTCATTCAGCCGTGCAGCACGACTCATGAACTGAGATACCTTCTGTCGAACAATTGAGTAAAACAAATAAAATGGGCCATCTCAGAAACTAGTTATTGTAATAGGCGTACAATAGCATAAAACAAATTCCACAAAGAGGAAATTCATAACCACTATCACATATAAACATCCCATGATTTCTGCATTACTGCTATCAAACTAGGCTTACGATCATTTTGAGCACATTTCACTCAACAACTCAGATGAGATGAAATAAGTTTCACTTGAAACTGTAAATTAAACAATCCACAGAAACACTTCCCCCATTAAACCTAACGCTGTGTTTGGTTGTTGGGGGAATATATAACCTAGGTAAGAAAAAAGGCGGGAAGGAAAAGTCCTTTCTTCTTCTCGTGTTCCTTACAACTTTAGAAGCATCAAAATTTATATCAAACTTGGGTTACTGTGGAGGATTTTAAATCTCTCTCCCAATCCATTCTCTCCTATAGTCTCTCCTACCAAGCAACCGTCCGTCTTAAAATGTATCTATTGATCTTCCAAATCCCATCCCTTTTTCCTTTTCTCCCACCTACCAAACAATGCCTAAAAGCCTGAGACATGAGTTTTGATAGAAATATGAAAAAGAAAAATTAAACATTCCTAAATCATAATCTTACGCAATTACAAAAACAATACAAGGAAACCAATTACTTAAACTAAACAGTCTTCACCAAAATTAATAAAGACAACAAAACACAGAAAAACAGAAAAACTTATTCAACTACCAAAGAACTGACCTTGTCGTCCATGGTAACCTTGAGCTGCAAACTCTGAGTCTTGCGCTTCATCTTGTACAATCGCCTTCCCAATATCACAATCCCCAACATCGCCGCCGCCACCGAGACGGTCCAAACAGGACTCACCCTAAAAGCACAGTACTTCAACACCTCCAACGGAACCTTCCACCACACCACCATCCTCTTCTCTCCTTCCGATTCATTCTTCTTCTTCACTTCTTCGATCGCACCGCTCTCCGGCTCGGCAATCGAATGGTTGGTCCCTCCATCCAAATTCAGGGCTGGAATTTCCCCAATTCCTTCAAATTCCGCCTGGCCTAGCTCTTTCTTGGCCTCAGAGTCGCTCAATTTGCGATCATCGGAGCGATCGCTGGCGGAATCGGGCCAGAACTCGCCGGGGTGAATCGCGGGGAAACGAGTCTCAGGGGCGGGATCGATCCAGCTAGGGTTGTCGGACTCGACGGAGCCATTCTCTTCCTCGATGACATCAGCCAATCGCTGCTGATTCTCGAGGGAGAAGTAGTCGGAGCGGATCATTCCCTCGGAATCGCCGTCAATTCCATCGTCGAAATTGTTGATGTTCCTCGGGTTCTCAGTCACCAACTCGGAAGAGTTGGAGTCGTCGGAGTTGTGGGGTAGGACCTCCCAGTCGTTGAATTCGGCTTTCTCGCCTTCCATTGGAGGATCAAAGTGGAAGCAGAAACGAAACCCTAACCCTAAATTGAAAGAAATGGAGTCTAGAAAATGGGAAGTCTGGTTTTTTCGGTTCTCGAGAAAACAAGAAAGAAAGAATAATAGAAGAGGGAAAAAGGTAGTTTTTATTGGTATAAAGCATAGACCACAACACTAAAGGCCAGCTATTTCTTATTATTATTATTATTATTATTATTATTATTCTTGCTCTTCAAACCCAAAATTTACATCAAACTCATTTTTCTCACCTTTTTCAAAAAAAAAAAAAAAAAAAAGGTTAAAAATTGTTGTTTAAATCTTCTAGCCAAAGGCAATAAATTGTTGTTTAAATCTCCTAGCCAAAGGCAATACAATTACAACAATTTATTCTTACCGAATGAAACTGTCAAAAGAAAGGGAAAAAAAAAAAGGAAAAATTTGGTGAATAGGTAAAGAAAATAGGTAAAGAAAATTTTGATATCTTATTAATTGGAGACAATAATTTTGAACTATTGGATGACCTTTTTTAATCATCTAATCTAATAGATGATCTAACTTTTTTTTTTAATTTAGAAAAATAACTATTTGTCATTTTTTAGATTTGGTCAATCGTTGATTATCTAATGGTCAATTAATAATTGACTATAAAAATTAATGATTGATTAATGGTCAATCAGTGATTAATTATAAAATTTAATGATTTATGTTATGATTAATCAGTGATTAACCGTAAGTCACTAGTATCTAATCAATTACTAATTGACTAGAAAATTAATTAATAATTTTAGAAAAAAAAAAGTATTTTAACTCATTTTTAAAAGCTTCAACCATTTATTAAAAAACTTCTTAAATAAAGGTTATTTAGTTATAAATTATTAGGTTATGTTAAAATTGTTACATATGTTGTTTAATTTATTATGATACTATCAGTAATAATTTTGTTTTCATAATTTTGTAGTGTGAACTTTTTTCTTTTACTTTACTTTTATAAATTTTCATTTTTTTTTTTTGGATAATACCGACATATAAATATTTTGTCATTCCAAATTAACTAGTCGCATGGCAACTCATATTTCACGACTCTTACTAACAAGAAGATGCAACTTTTAGGTGATAAATGAAAGAAGGAAAAAAAAATTTATGGAAAGACAACTGAAGGTGTAAAATGTTGAGAACAATTTGTAGGAGTCTAAAACTACAAGTGGTTGAACTTTTAAGAAGGACAACCATTAGGAGTAGGGAATGAGGCCATATTTTAAGTCTAGAGGATAAAATTATCAACTTCAAGAAATTCTGGGGGTATATGTGAAAAAGAAGGCATGTTTTAAACAACAGAAAAAAGATAAATTTATATAAATACATTAAATATTTTGAGATCATTCAGATAATACAATAAATTTCATACTTCATCAAATAGATAACGATATATTGTAGGTGTTTTGATCCCATAAAAGGTATGAACGTTCAATTTCGACTAATTTAATAATGAAAATTCCCCTCACAGAAAAAAAAAAAAAATTGAAAATCCAATTTAAAAAACAACACACGCATATAAACATTTTTTTCTTTGAGATAAATTTTTTTTTTTTTTTGGCTATTGAAAGAAGTTTCCCTTCGTATTTTTCAATTCGTTTCTTTGTTTTTCTTTGAGCATATTTTTGTCATTATCCTAGTCAAGATAGAAAGTTAAATGTTTAGAAGAATTTTCAGGAAAAAAAAACACGGTTGAGAAGAAATTGTGGAAGACTAAATAAAAGGGTTTGACATTAAAAAAAAAAAAAAAAAAAAAGAAGAAGAAGAACCAATAGAAGAAGGGCATATATAATTGAATAGAATTGTAAAGATTCACTTAAAAAAGAGAAAATTATAGAGGGAGAAGAGAAGGTGAAGTGAAAGTTGACGTGGGGAGAAGAATGAGATATCCCTTTCATGACAGACACCAAAAATATGAAATGGGAAGGGAGTTGGGGGAGGGGACAACAGGGCATGTTCAATGAGGATAAAGTATAGAGACACTTTTTTTTTTTTTTTTTTTTTTTTTTGGGATAAAGCTAATAGAGTGTACGTGGCCAAAGTTCCCCAAGCTACTCTTACACCTCACAAGGAGGCCAAATAAATGAATTAATACATATTGTGTTTTTACAATATGATATCTTATTTTTACATTATGGATAAAATTATTATTTTAATTTTAAATTAATTTTCTAGCAATTTGATCAATGAATAGAGTAGTTTTATATTATGTATTATAAATTTTTTATTTAAAAAATCGAAAATAAAAAAATTAGAGATCCTATTATAAAAGCTTCTTCCTTTCAAAAAAAAAAAAAGAAAAAGAAAAAGAAAAAGAAAAAGCAAAAGCTTCTAAACAAATTAACAATTTTATTATGCTAATAAAATAAACAACCATTTAAAGAAGCCTTTTCTCGTACTCTTAATGAGTCAAAGCTCTACACTCAAATGCTATTAGATTTGGTTTGCGATGGGAGTGAAACTAAACCTATTCCTTAAATATAATTGAACCAAATTATTCCGTGTGCTAAATTTTCATTTGCTATCTGAAAGATTTAGTAGAAAAGCCCTATTTTCCCCCAATGAGAAAAGCGACTTTACAATTAAAAATACAGCCGCTTTGTTTGATAAGGAGTGTAATATTCCTTTGTCACTTACCTCCGCTTCTTCTTTTTTTTTTTTTTTTTTTTTTCATCCTTTTAAATTCTTATTATTTTTGTTTTTCAATTCTATAATCCGACTGTTATATTCCAGGGTATAGTGCAGCCATACGAATGGCGCCCCACGTGTGTGCATATGTATATATATATATATATATATACATATTGCTGACCCCTCTTTTATATACATAAATACTACATGAAAAACGAACCATAATACCTAACACACAAGGCCATTAACTAAAAATTTATGCAAAAGATAATCTTTAAAACCCAACATGGCCCATGGTGGATTTTTTTATATATTTTATTTTCCTTTTCAAAACATACTCTGCCATCAACATTAATTCATTTGAAATGGTAGGGTATCACAAACTTATTCAAGAAAATAGACTTGGGAATTCTATATAAAACACAACATTGTGATTGTGGTACAAAAATAGGACACGTCGATCCACGAAAAAAAAACAGGTCATCAAATGAGCTATTAATTACCCACAAAGGCATGTATATAGCAAAACTCAGTACAATTGTTGTACCAAAGTAGAAGTTATTCCGAGGGTAAGAAATCTGGGTTGAAGTAAATATCATTTTGAAGGATTCAATCGTGCTTTGAGTTCCTCAACAACTCTAGATCTTGAGACAACAACGTCTTCGTTGGCAGACTCGAAATCTTTGATCCTGATCGTGCCTTCCTTGCGTTCTCGGTCTCCTTCGATCAACATCCAAGGGATCTTCGATTCCTTGGCACGATCAAAATGCTTACTCAACCTTTTATTGACCGAGAATTCAGCATACATATCGGCATCCCAAAGCTCGCTTACTAGCTCTGCAGCTTTACTTAGATCATCACCCAGGATACTCACCAAGACATCCGTCCTTGTTGCCCTCGTTTGCTGCTAATCAAAGAAGACTATCCGGTCAGAAAACAAGATATTCACTTACAATGACATGGACGGAGTAAACAAGGTTAGTCAAGTTATCATCACGATAAATACTCGTATTGACAGTAGATTTATCAAATTTCATTTTGCCAGGTCTAAAGTTCAGAACCGCACGAATTTTTGTACCATACCACAAAATTCTACCAGAAAAAAGCATGCTTCATTTGTCTATGGCTTTCACGGTAACACTTCATGGACACAAACTTCTTTGGCCTATTGGTATTGATGTCTATTAAATGATGACATAAATACAATGATTTTCATCATTTGACTGATGAATAAGAAGTGGAGATGGATGAAATTTATTCCACCATTTTGGGTTTGTTCTTCTGGCCTTGTTTGCATTTACCAATGACAAAGAGCTTCATCAATTACTTAATGGGGAGTTTAACCTTCAAACAGAGTTTCAACACAACCAATAATTTATTGATGTAGTGGACGAGTAGAAGCCTATCAAAGTGTCGTCCTCACCTGGTTCTGGTCCTTCTGAAGCTGTTCCATTATAGCAAATACTCGCTCGATTCCAAGACTCACACCAACAGCCGGAACCTGCTTCGATCCGAACATGCCTATAAGGTTGTCATAACGTCCACCAGCGGCAATCGAACCAACCTGAGGAACTAGCAAGTATTATTAAAGGTACAGCAAGTAAACTAAAGGTAAAGAAAGCCCAACAGTGCTATAAACTATTTCACCTGCGCGCCTCCTTTGAAAACAGCTTCAAATATCACACCGGTATAATAATCAAGACCTCTGGCAAGACTCAAGTCAAAAGTCACCCTATTGATACACTTCGATTCTTCCAAGGCCTTGAATAAGATCTCTAGATCTTTCAAGGCATCAATAGATGAGCTGTTTTCCAAGAATTTGCTCCCGTCCTGTCTAAGTTTACATAACAATTCCAGAGGAGGTCCCCTTTCTTTCACAAAAGTGCCAATTTTATCTGCCGTCTCAACGCTTAAGCCCTTCTCCTCCACCTACCAAACAAACATCTTTAGACCATTAGCAATCATTGGCATAAAACACTGGCAACAAAAGCAACATTTTTGTTTCAATAGGAAGACTTCCTTTCGTTGATAAGGAAAGAGGATAAGACATCCTCAAACATGAGAACGCTTGCACCTGACTAAAATGGTATAATCCAATAATTACGTACAGACATGAGGAAATACATGCTATGTTTGAGTTACTTACCATTTCTTTTTTAATCTCCTGAAAAGATTGCTTGTCTAACTTGTCAATACTTGAACAAATAGTTCTAAACTTCTCAGCAGGCACTCCGCAAATTTCCAGCATTCCATCCAGTAACTTCCGATGATTCAGTTTTATCTGTGAACATCAGTGACACTCCAACATCATTGTCAAATCAAGACTATTACTATTCCTTTTTCCCTAAAAGGGAAAACATTAAGAGTTGAGCCATGAGTCTACAATTCTACATATAGCCTTAATTATGTGACTAAGACTAAGAAAAGAAACAAGAATAAAGGACAATGTCTGGATAGAAATTTCAAATAAAAACAAACAATACTGAATTTCTTGTTTTCGCAATTTTTAGAAAATTTGTTCCTCTCAGTAGCTACAAAGAGTGTTGTCACGAGAGACTTTCAAGGAGGATTTTAAGCACAAGACACAAGAAAACAAAAGGCATTGACACCTCAACAAGGTAAGAATAACAAAAGACTAGGTGAGGATAAGCATACCCATATTGATTTATATCAAGATTATTCAAGATGAAAGATACAGAGTTAATGCAGACACCAGTCAAGGGGATATTTTTGCTCTACCACTAAAAACATATCGTGTCAACTTCCCATCTCTGACACCATTCTTGCTTTTAAATTATGACAATAATTTTAAGGGGCAGGAATATTGGAGTATACATCTAAAAAAACAGAACAAAAGAATGGAGATAGGAAACAAGAAAATTCTTAAAGTGTAGTTACCTCATAATCTCCAAGGTTCAATTTATCCAGTAGTTCAGTCAAAATCTTAATGACCTCAAAATCAGGCCCCATCCTCTCGTATTGACCAGCAATATCAAAATCACACTGATAAAATTCACGATATCTTCCTTTAGATGGGTTGTCTCTTCTGTAAACCTTCGCTATTTGGTACCTTTTGAGGGATGTTAATCCTTGCGAAGCCATGTGCCTGGCAAATGGAACAGTTAAGTCATACCGCAGAGAAAGATGCTCTCCACCCTGTTTCAAAAGAAAAAATATATACATATATATCAGCCAAAGCAAGGAAAAGAAGAAAGAAAGAAACTGTGGCTTACGTCAAATGCCATTAAAAAAAATGAAATGAAAAGAGAATGGGGCAGTTCTTCACAAGCAAAACAAAAAACATAGTAGCTAGCAAAAAACTGTGGTTTCAACCAACCAACAAAAGTTTGTGTACTTTACCTGATCAGCAAGATCATAAATCAACTTTGAATCTTCTCCATATTTACCCTTGAGAACGTCACTCAATTCGAAAACCGGAGTATCCAAAGCTGTGGCACCATGCTTCTCAAAAACATCCTCTACAATTTTAAAGGCTTTCTTTCTTATTATCATTTGTTCTTTGGAAAAGTCGCGAGTTCCCTAACATTCAACATATATACCAAAATTCAAAATGCTATTTAAATCCAACAACTTTAATTTGTTTTAACAGTTCATAATAGTTCTAAGAAAATTAATGAAAATTCTCTAGCAAAGCTTGTATACCTTTGGAAGCTTGGGAAGCCTTCTGCTTTCATTACTCTCCACAATCTCCTTCACTTTTCTCAATAAATTATCAAATTCCATGTCCTTGGGATCGAAAAAAGACAAAAGATCCTCCACCCATTTCTCCAACAATCCTCCTGAGCCATCAAAACCACCTACTTTACTCCCTAGTCTACTCTTAATCACCTGAATTAGAACACTAGTTCCTTTCCCCAAAACCACCTTCTTCTTCTCACTCTTCTTGCCAGCTTTCGCATTCTCCCCTACATTTACCGCACCATCTTGACACTTCTCCTTCAACTCAGAACCTTCGAGGGCAACAAACGCAGTAATGGCTTCCCACGCCACGATCTTCCACACAAGCCCTAACAAGAAATTCACTTGATGGGCTAACTCACCATATTTCTCTTCCTCTTCGGCGAGCAATTCCAAGACCACCTTAAACTGATCTCTCAATCCATCAACACTCGGGCATTGTTTCTCAAACAAACCAACCAAAATCGATTTGATATCACCATTATCCACTGAATCCAAATTCAACTTGGCACGCCCAAAACTACACCTTCCCAAGTCCCTTAGTGCCGACACCAACGACAATCGTGAAGTGCGCACATTCTCTGCAGCGCCGCTGCCAGCTTTGACGGCGGAGTTCAATTGCACCCTTGTCTCGGAATGCAATCTAGTGTGCCATGAAAGAAAAGAAAAGAAAAAATGACACAGTGAATCGAAAAAAAATGGATAAGAAGAAAATAATAACAAAATGCTTTCTAAACCAGAGAATTATTTATAAGCTGAATAGTAACTTGCTACTGTTGATTATCCTCCGAAGGTTTTCTTCCAAATCTGAAAACAGAAACATAAACACCAAGTGGCTATACCTAATTTCACATTGATTATTTAATTCCTTACCCATGAAAGAGAAAAAAAAATATTTATTTATTTATTTATTTTATTATTATTATTATTTTTTGGCAGAATGGAAGATTAGTACGCAAAAGTACCTTCTAGAGTTCTAGTGCATAATCTGGTGAAAACTTGTATTTTCTTATTTGATTTCACAAACATATATGCATAATGCAAGCAAGTAAAGTTCCATTTCCAGAAAACAATCAAATTTCAACAAACATAATAGAACAATAGGCATTCTCAATATGTGTTTTCGCACAAATAAATCTAATTAGATACCGATCATTAATTACTTAATGAAAAAAATAAAAAGAGAGAGAAACTTGCAAAAAGTACTTGATTGAAGAAACTTACAGACGTGCTTGCTTCCTCAGGGTAGCGTGGATTTTGGGGATTTTTGACACCGATTCGCTCTCGACCTTACCGACACGCTTCGACCCGTTCAACATCACTTTCATGTCGCCGGCAACGCCGATTTCATCCTTGTCGGTGAATCCATCTCCGGAATCAGTCAAATTAAGCGCCGAAACATCAGCTCTAGAGGCCTCGCACGAAATCGCCGCCACCGCGTCGGAAATGGCCGATAAGGCCGACGATTTGTGGTCCACAAGCGCGAAGATTCCGTACAGAATCTCCTCCTCCGCTAAACCGAGCGATTCGCTTTCCAGGGTTTGGCAGCTGGAGTTCAAAGCTTCGGCGACTCGGTGGGCGGCAGAGGAGCCGGAGAGGAGGAGGTTGTTGAGGAGAACGATGAGGGAGGCTCTCTTCTCTTCAATGGTTAATGACTCGCGGAAGTTGAAGCCATCGGATTTCACGGCGGATGCATGGTGGTTGTCGGAGGAGGCGAGCCTGGCGACGGCGGAGGAGTCGATTCGGAGGTTGGCAAGGGAATTGGCAATGGCGTAGACGGAAGACGAGGAAAGCGACGATCCCTTGCCGCCTAGGGTTATGACAGCTCTTTCCGCCATGGTTGGAGCTCGGAGAGCGAAAGAGGAAGCTAGTTCGTTTCGGAATCAGTAAGCTGTATTGGTTTAAGAATCAGAAGGGTTTTTGTCAAAAAAATCATGCGAAACGACATGTCGCTGTCTAAGCTCTCCTTTGGTCCAACTTAAATTACGTTTTTACCCCCCCCGGCCCTGACAAAAAAAAACTTTGGGTCTTGTCACCAGTTCAATTTGTAAAGTCTATTTTCCTAAACTTTCGTATGTTTGCAAATTTCTTCATCTTGTTATAAGTTTCTTAACAAAATTTCCACATGTCAAGCAAAAATCAATATTCAAGGGATATTCTTGTTAAAACACGTATACTTTTATAAAAGAAATTACCTTAAAAATGTTAATAATGCATGAATTTAATAGGAGATGGATGTGGATTTGTTTTTTTGTTTTTTGTCAATTATGAGCACATAAAAAAAAAAAAAAAAACCTCTTTAATCGAAAATGCGGTGTGTTTAGTTTACTGGTTGGGGATGAAAATTTTTAGACTGGAGTTGGTTGATTTTTCAAAAAACTGATTATAATTTTTGTTGATTTAAAAAAAAATAAAAGTTAATATGAAAATTTTGATTTTCAGATGTCATACCAAACGGAAGTTGAAATTGAAAAATACTGGATACTTATAACTTAAAGCAGATGAGAGAAATTTTTTAATATGAAAATATTACTGTACAAAATAGGTTTAAAATGAAAACTAAGATATAAGAATTTATTTTTTCATCTCATTTCATTTCTAAAATGAGATGAGCCTTTAGATTCAAACAAACACAATTTCATTTCATTTCTAAAACAATTCATCTCCGACTAAAACGACTGATACTGCTTTCGATATAGTAAATATGATGTTTATTTACGAATTATTTATCATAAATATATTATTTGTTTAAAATATTTAAAAGTGTAATATACTACTCTATTGGCTTTTTTTTTTTTTTTTTCCAACTCGGTCTAATCTATAAATTTGTATAAGCAGAGAAGTATAGTTATCCAAAACGTTTATCGAGTATTAACATCAAACCGACTTTTCCAGTGTACATATATGTGTGAGGAAGTTCATGATTTTATTATTATATATGTAAAAAAATTCTGCTATAAGAATTATCTTAGCGTGATCTAAAACAAATAAAAGTTCACCTAGGCATGTGTATATCTATCCAAAAAAAAAAAAAAGAAAAAGAAAAACTGCATTAAGATCACTGGAGGCCTCAATTTTGAAAAACAAACACGTATTGCTTGGATTGGATTTTTAAGCTGGGTCATAGATAGTATTTAAAGGATTTGATGGTGTATCTTTTATCACATGTAACATTTAGATGAATAGTTGTATAATTCCTACATCAAACTCACTAGCTCTCAGCAAGTGACATCACGAGAACCCCATTCCTTGCAAGGTCGCCATTACAACGCCCCAAGATCGGTTGTGACATCCATCCACTCCCAAGGCCATCATCGGAAGCCACCCTGACCACATCTCCACCTCCGAGGTCATCATCGTCGTCGCAAGACCCTCGACCACTTGCTCATATCTGTAGTCGTAGTTCCCTCAGCCCCCCGCCAGCCTGCTAGCCCTACCAGGCAACATATTATTTATATCCTTCAATGAATCAACAAAAGTGGCAAATTGGATATAATTATTACTTTATGATGAGAACATATGTTAAGTTTTAAGATTTGAGAAACACATCACTACAAGATTAAAGGTTATATGAAAACATTAAATTAATAATAACGCTTAAGCATTGTACAAGTTTCAGCTTTTCACTCATTTCTCTATACGATATTAATTATCAAAGTTCATAGAACCACCATAAATGAAGGGGAAAAGAATAAACTATATGCTTTTATATCTATGGTAAGTACCTTCTTTACATTAATCTTTTTTATTTGAGTTTCTTTTTTAAATTTTGATTTAATTCATACTCTGTAATTAGGGGGAAAAAATAACATAATAAAAGTTGAATTCCATCTTTGCAAAAGAGTTTTTGCTTTTCCATGATGTTATGATACATAGCTTGACATGTAATTTGGCAGGAACCTTGGTGTGTGTGTGTGTGTGTGTATATATATTTTTTTAATATTTGCGAAGGGGGAAGTAGAAAATGATGGAAAAGATCATATTTCTTTCTACTTGGAAGTGGTAGACATAATTGATCTCGATCCCTGTTGGTCTCCGGCCAAGGTATGCAACTATATATGCTTTCATTAAACAATGTTAAAACTTAACACTACTGATATTCCAAAATATGTTTCGCTTTCATACGTGCCTACATTAGTGTGTGTGTGTGTGTGGTTTTTTTTTTTTTTTTTTTTAAATAATTACGTAAGTTATAGCAAATTGTATTGTAGACATTAATTTATTGATTTATTTTTTTTGAATCTTGTGTTGTTCAAGAATGTACAATACAATAACACATGATACTAGTATTAATACCGCAGGTAGTTTGTTTGTTTTTTTTTTTTTTTGGAAAGGGGACTTGAGTTGTTTTATTAATAAAATATTAAGAGTGATATCAGCACTTAAACGGCAGACAGAAAACAACTAGGAATCTCCTCCAGCCAATAACAACCAAATAAGAGATTGAAAAAGCAAAATTCGCTAGTGTCTAAGCAGCTACATTAGCTTATCTTGCAATGTAGCTAAATGAACCACCACCAACTTATGCAGTATTGCCTCTAGGATTGATCAATAGAAGATTGACAGTTTTTTATTTTCCCTGAAGATTTTTTTTTTTTTTTTTTTTTTTAATTCTTACAATCGTTGAAAAACTCTGTATTTATATGTGCAGATGCAAGAAAAAAAGAATGTTTTTATTCAGCAAACAGCAGATGAGGTGTCTCTAAATTTATCGATAATATATAAGACATTTGGAAATTCATCAAAGGGACTTTGAGGAGTGCATTAAGGTGATACGGAAACCCAAAAGATCTTGCAGATACAAAATCGAAGCCGGACAGTTTATGCACATGTATACATATATATGGAAGAGTTTTCAATAATAATTATTTTTTTTTTAGTAATTATGAGTGGTTACACATAAAATTATAAAATCGAGTGCATATCTTAATTACATTTAATGATGTGGTAGTTTTTATGATTTATTATAGCAGGTTAGGCGATTAATTAATATTAAATATTAATTTAATATATATTTTTTGTATTTTAAATGCAATTTCCTTTTTTTTTTTTTTTAATTTTAAAGAAAGTATACCCACAAGCAATTGTCACGTAGCCATATATAAACATTAGTATGTGTAGGTAACTCAACATCTTATTCTTCATATTTTCATCCCATAACCATTCTTTCATCTTTATAAATCTTGTCCCATCCATTTAGATTAAAAAAGAAAAACCAAAGCTATTATAAAAACTGTAGTATGTTCTACTTCTATACCTATTGAGAGAACAAGATAAAACAAAATATATCTATAACTATATTATAATTGTGAAGATTCCTAAAATACTATTCAAAAATTTAGTTAACTTATTTTGTCTTTTTGTGATGATGTCTTTCTTTTATTATTATTTTTTTAAACTTTTTCTTAATTTCTCTGTTTTTTTTCTTTACTAACTTTTTTAAATGTTTTTTTAATTCTCTTATTTTTATTATAAAATATCATTGAAAACTTTAACATTTATATTTATAAAAATATACATTAAAAAATTTTAGTATGTATGCACTTCATACGTTAATTTTAACTAGTATATATACACATACATATCGAGAGCTGGAGTGGATGGTAGTTTTTTAAGTGCTATATGTTATTAACTAACGATCTTCTATTGAACTCGTGTAAAAAAAAAATCTTAGAATTCTCAGTAATTTTCATCAAATACATCAAAAAAGTTTCTCAAGCTTAGTAATGGAGTCACCAACAAAAGGAAGATTAAGTAATAAAATTATGGGGCACCCACAAAAATAACTTGTTTTTATTAAAAAAAACAAAGAAAAAAAAAACCGGACAGATTTTCAAAATAAAAAATAGAAAACAAATCGGGAATAAACAAATTGTTATTTAAAATTTGGGAATAAACGAAATTCGGAATGAAAATGAAGTTAGAAATAAGATTCAAAAATCAAGAACAAATCTTTAACTCAGATTAAAAAAAAAAACCTTAAAAAAATTATTTCAACAAGTTAATGGCAAATTGTCAATTTAAAATCACAATTAATAATTGGTTAACTATTCAATTTCTACAACTGTCTTATCTATATTGCGCAGTTAAAATAACAATATCCATCGATGGATAAATATTGGAGTAATAATTTATATATATATATATATATTTAGGTTATAATTTTTATGTATTCTTTAGCTATGACCTTGATAAAAAGCAAGCGAAAGTTTTCTTAGCTATGATTGGATAAATAGAATTAACATTATAGCCAAAAATAAAGAAAAAATATATAGAACCGGTTGAAATAGAACAAAAAAAGAAAAAAAGGTGCTTCGTGAAAAAAAAAAAAAAAAAAAAGAAAGGGGGACCTTTTTAAGTTTTTTTTTTAATATAATAAATATTCCACATTTTCTTAATTTTCTTAATTTTTTTTAACAATGCTTTTTAAATGGTTTGATCAAATGAATATTTGATCGATTTCAACATTTATCTAACAAATGTCAATAACATGATTTACTAGTGGCACCAATTATTTTTTTAAACAAAAGCAAAACAACCATTATTTTAACAAGGATTTAAAAATGAAAACCATCATCTGATCTAATTAAATTTCTTTCAAAAATAGAATGGAATCCACGGAAGAAATAAGAACCGCATACGACTGACCAAAATTTGCAGAAATAAAAGAAAGATATATAACATCTCTTTTGTGTTTAGAGCTTCTGACTTGCGAACGAGTAAATATGTTGGACTTGTCATCCTGCTTTTGGTGAAACGAGAAGAAAAGATGTATGTGTATCTATACAATGTATAGAAAGGAGAATAATTTTTACTGTTTTTGTTCAAAACGTGTTTCGGACCAAACTTACGTTTGGTAAACTTTCTGGGGGTTTTTTTTGACTGCTGTGCTGCTGACACATAGGGAGGGGAGGAGACAGAGACAGAGACAGAGACAGAGACAGAGACGTGTGTTTTATAACTTTTTGAGGTTTGTTTTGGCTGCTGTGCACACAGAGAGAGAGAGAGAGAGAGAGAGAGTGAGTGAGTGAGTGGGGGGAGTTGTTGGGTTTTGGTTTTTTAGGAGAAATGGAGAGAGGGAGAGGGGTGGAGGGAGGGGGAGGAGGGGAGAGTCCATTTTTATTGTTTGGTTGATAATAAATGAGGAGGGAGAGAAGAGGAGGAGGGAGAATCTCTCCCTTTTAAGTCTATTATAATGTATTTTTTCATCAATGAAATGATGCATATTTATTTTTTTCTTATTTTCAATTAAAAATATAATTTTATCTTTAATTTTTTTAAAAAGAACTTTAAAATAGATAATAATATAATAATTAACTTAAAAACTATCATCTATTTTTTTAATTCTATCTCTCTCTTACTAAACAACATAAGAGATTCATACAATTCTCTTCATCCCTCCAACTCTCTCCGTCCCTCCTCCTCTCCATCCCTCCTACCAAACATAGCCTTATGGAAAGGAGGGGAGAGAGAGAGAGAGGTGAGTGGGATTGAGTATTTTTTGGATTTTTTGGTTTTTTTTTTTTTTGCTCCAGGGGAAGGGAGAGAGAGAAGTAAAAGAGAGTATGAAGTGAGAGTGAGGAGAGAAAAAAATAAAATAAAAGATTTTTTTTTATATAAATATTTATTATATATATATTAAAAAATAGATTTAATAAGATTTTAGTTATTTATTTGTATTGAGAACTTTTCCGTATGGCACCGTCGGATTTTCGGACAGAAGAATTCTTCCTTTCTCTCTCTCTAGTGGGTTATACCACGCTCTTCCCTTAGTTGTGCTGATTTCCTGCACAAGTTGTACCTTCGAATGGAAGAATATTCTTATTTGCATTGGTCTATTCTTAATATTTTAATCTTTTGATTTATTTGCTTTTACTTTTTATTTATATATTTTTTTAGATAAATTTTCTTTAAACTAGTAGACACCGATTTTTTCCTTTTTCCTACCAATTAATTATGCATAATCGGATAAAAAAAAAGGGTGCAAAATCTGGACATTAGTTTGTAGTTGTACCCAAAATAGTTTTCTTTCGTTATGTATTCAAGTAGATGTGGGATGTCTACGTTCAAAAGAAATCCAAATTAATTATTCAGGAAAGAATTTGCTAAAGCCATAAATTAATGTAAATTAGAAATCTAACGCGGCCTAGTACTCACCATCATAAATTAATGTAAATAGCTACTAGGAGTCCTTGAAAAGAGATAAGTTATTGGCGTAGACAGTTTTAGGGGAAAGAATAATTGAAGGAATTTAAAAGGAAGGTGGCATTGAGTTATGAATCATAAAAATAGAGAGAGAAAAAAGAAGTAGAGAGAGAAAATTAAGCAGCTAGAGGAGGGTTTTGCACCGATAACATATATATATACAAAAGGGAAAACGACAACAAGGAAAGACAAGATCGTTCAAAAGCGGGTGCAGGAGAGCAGCAGCATGGCTAATTGCCTTTTCTCAGCTGATAGAGTACATCTCAATTCACATTCAGTTCTCCAGAAGGCTAACTGAGATGGTGTCAGACTTTTTTTCAAATTTATAACAACGTTGTCAGACATTTGCATTAAGTAGCAGCAGCACATTTGCCTTCACTTCCGACTTCCGACTTCCGACTTCCGACTTCCGACTTCAGTTGGTTGGTGGAAAGAAGAAAGATACAACGTCAATGCAGACACCAGTTAAGGGGATATTTTTGTTCTACCACTAAAAACATATCGTGTCAACTTCCCATCCCTGACACCATTCTTGCTTTTAAATTAGGATGATGATCATTATGATGATAAGACAGTAACTTTTCGGGGGAGGAATATTGGAGTATACATCCACAAAACAGAACCGAAGAATGGAGATGGGAAACCAAAAAATTAATAGTAGGTTTTTTTCTTTTTTTTTTTTTTTTTTTTTTGGGTATGTAAACACCTTACGTACAACCCACCTCTATAATTAATTTAATCTATTACTTACTCATAATCTCCGAGGTTCAGTTTATCCAGTAATTAAGTCAAAATCTAAATGACCTCAAAATCTGACCCCATCCTTTCGTATTGACCAGTAATATTAAAATTACACTGACAAAATTCGTGATATCTTCCTTTAGATGGGTTGCCTATTCTGTAAACCTTTGCTCTTCTGGGTTTCTGGGTTGGTTGAATTTTGAGTTTTTTCCCCTCCTTTTATAAATTTTATTCAGTACACAAACGTACATTTAAAATTGCGTGTTCCTTTAGTTTTTTGACCATCAAATTTTATCTGAACAGTTAAGAACACAGTAAGCTTTTCAAGAAAACTCTACCACAGTCATTTTCTAAAAAAAAAAAAAAAAAAAAGAAATAAAGAAAAAAACACTATTTAATAAAAATTTTCTAATTTTAGAAATTAAGCTTTCGTTTGGTATTACAACTCTAACTCAAATTTTTTATATCAGTTTTTGTCTTTTTTTTGAAAAGTTAATAAAATTTATAACTAGTTTTAAAAAAATTAACTAATTTCAATTTAAAAATTTTATTTCTAACCGGTGTACCAAACACAAGCTAAATTTATCGTCTGAGTAAATTTTTTTTTTATTCATATGCATTTGCGGAGCTTTCCACAAAGTTTGGGAGTGTCAAAAACTTGTTTAGCTGGTGTGGGACAGTAGAAAGGGCCAAAAATATTTTTATTGATTTGAGAGAAAAAGCAAGGCCACCACGCAAAGCCAATTTTGCAGAGCAAATTAAATAGCAAAAGATTCTTCTTTTATTGAGAAATTAGTTTAAAAAACATGTGTGATACACATAATTGAATATATTTGATAAAATTTTATTCAAATAAAAAAATAGATTAAAAAATCAATAAAATACCTAAAAATAAAAAGAATACATGAAAAAAGACCAAAAAATAATTAAAATATTAAAAAAATAATCCAATTCTTAAAAAAGACTAAAATGAAAAAAAAAATTTGTGTTAAAGACAATATTTTAATATTTTGATGAAAAATATTTTTTTAAATCAATGTCGTTTGTTCATAATAAAATGTCTAAAAGAAATTACAAGAAAATACATAAATTATTCAAAATATGTAAAATATAGAAATTATATTTAAAATTTAAAAAATATATGCATTAAATAATTAAATTATATTTTATTATTATTTTTTTGAACTTAAAAATAAAAAAATTCAAACTCTATATTTTTAAATAAAATCAAGTATGATATTATTGTGAGACTATGCGAACAATCATATATTTTATGAAATTTTTAGGTACACACTATCTTTTTAACAGCACATATATATCACACTTTTCAAGGTTTAAAAAAAAAAAGTGATAAAGGATCTTTTTAAGTTTTAAAAAAAAAAAAAAAAAACTTAAGAAATGTGATAATTATAACTAGTAAAAATCTCACGTGCCTTGCACGTGCATATCTACTTTCTGTTCGGACTCTTTTCTTTTGTTTGCTAATAACGCCTTCATGCTACTTGTCGTTTGGTTGCTCTTCTCTTTAAGTATTGTCGTTTTTAGCGTTCTCCTTTTGTATTTCCTTTAGACATTGCATTTGATATTAGCAGCTCATTTCATAAGATTAGACAGTCGTCTGTTAGGGCAGACTGGGATTATCTTTATTTAATAGTATTTACAGATAGTTTTCTTTCGTTGTTTCTCTTTAGTTCCATCTTTCATCTGGATTAAACCGATAAATTCTATCATCTAAAAACTACAATGCTATAATATAATTGAATTGAATTAATTAAAAAAAAAAAAAAAAACAGAATTATGACGCTCTCAAAAAGAAGATTATGAGAATTGTTATGGTAATAAAATAAGATTCCTCGTAACTTTACAAAATTATATTTATCGAGTATGATTTAAAAAAATGTATACTGTATAAATAATATAAACTATAGAACACAACAAAATTTATGTGGACCTCTCCTCCGCCGCCATGTGGCAGTGGCACCCGGAAACCACTGGCGTCGGCGGTGACGTAGCCATCATGGGCCCCGAGGGGGGGGGGCTGAAAGACCCCCTGGCCCATGGTGGCCCATTGAATTTTTTTAAAAAAAATGATAATTTTTCTTTTATTTTTCACTTTTACAAAAATATATTTATCGAGTATGATTTAAAAAAAAAGTATACTATAAAATAATGTAGACTATAGAACACAATAAAACTTATGTGGACCTCTCCTCCTCCGCCGCCATGTGGCAGTGGCACCCGGATACCACCGGCATCGGCAGTGACGTAGCCACCATGGCCTTGGGGGGGGAGGGGGGTGATTGAAATTTTTTTAAAAAAAATTATAAATTTTCTTTATTTTTTCACTTTTAGCCCGCGCCCCTCCCCCTAATTTTTTATTTTTGAAGCCCCCTAGCTTGTCCCTAAGATTTGACTCAATTCAAGCTTAAATTTAAAAAAAAAAAAAAAAATCCCCTAGCTTGTCCCTAAGATTTGACTCAATTCAGACCCCTCCCCCCGAAAAAGTAAATTTCTTGGCTTCGTCACTAGGCATCGGGTAGAGAGGACATTCAGAGTGAAGGGACTAGCCATGCAAGAGTGTGATTTTGATAAGAGAATTTTGTCATCCTCCTTTTTTTTTTTTTTTGGGTTAAAAGATAGGATTGCTAGGATTTAGAAAAAGGAAAAAAATGATAAGTTAACAAAAATATAGAGAAAAAATGGATGAAGGAATAAACAAATTAGTGCTTTTATCTTTTTCATAAATATACAAATTTGAATTTCCATCTTCAATTTCTCAGAAAACCTAAGTAGATGGTAATAGAAACCTAAAAGTTACACCATATTGTCATGATGTCCCCTCCAATCTCCTTCTCTTCCATCACATTTTAAAGCAATTATATGAATCATGTTTGCTATATGAACGTAAATTAAAAATCTATTTTACTATAATAATATGTCTAATATTCTAGTTTTATTTTTTGAATATTACTTTTTTACAATAAAAAACCATTGTTCATGACTGAAAATTAGTTGGCTGTTGTATAAAATTTCGAAGATTAATGACCATAATAGTAATGTCATCGACGTTCCCTCGACTTGAAGACATTTCGACGAGCGTTTTACAAGCGTTGAGGATTGATGAATCGTATTCTCTTCGAACCACATCCACTGCCTCTTGATCATCTACCTGAATATTCATGATCAAGTTCAATATCTATTAGCAAATACTATATGGACATTCAAAAGCATATATAATTTTCTGATTTTTAGTAATTTTACAAGCACGCACACACATGCACACATACCTTGTCCCAAAGTCCATCGGAAGCCAATATCAAGAATTGGCAGTCTGAAGTTAGAGGAAGGCTCATAATTTCAGGATCAGAAATGACCCATTCTTTCAAATGTTGGTCCCCAATCGCTCTCGAGACCGCTAGGGTTCCTTGAACTCTCCACACTCCATTGTGACAATGCACGAAACCTCCCTGCGGCACAACATACTTAATTAGCTCCTTAGCACGCATTTCTTATATTAAGATTTAGGATCGATCTCTCAGATCATATCAAATGTAATAAGTACTTACAGAGTTCTCAATGCGATGGCGCTCGTCTTGCCTCGTCAAGCGATGATGCTTGGTTAAAGCCTGAGCTATTCCGTCTCTACTGAGGACTACTCTACAATCTCCAACGTTGGCTACATACAAATCTCCATCTCTTAATAGTACACTGGCTGCACAAGCTCCGCTACTGACACCCTGCACATACATTTCAAGAGTACATTTCAATATTTTTTAACCTATACGTTAATTTATAACATTTCTGAAAAAAAAAAAAAAAAAAAAGGAAAGACCACATTGCTTTTTGCATCAAGCTTGACAACAAAAAAAAGTCCTTTGATGACATTTAAAAAATGTCATAATGGATTCCATGACATTTTTAAAAGGTCATGGAATAGCAGTGCCGTGGAAAGTATCAGATTTTTAACAACGTTTATTTTTGATGTCGTGATCCATGTCGTTGTATGGATCTTTTGACGACATTGAAAACATTTTATTTTTCGATTTTTTTTGTACATATATGCATTTGTTATTAATTTTCTATTTATATTTTTGTTATGGACAAATTAGGACCTATAAGAAACTCTATAATTTTTTTTGGCATTTTTATATACAAATATATTAAAAATATTAGACTGATGATGTGATATATCAAAATATTAAAATTTTAATTGATACTATTTTTAGCAATATAATAACATTCTGCTACAGTTTTTGAAACAATGTTGTTGTATTATTAATTTAACGACATTTTACTCTTCCGTGTTGTTGTATGGGTTTTTAACTACAGTTTACTTTTCAATGTCGTTGTATGGACCATTTAACGACAGTTTATTAAAGATGTGATAAATTTTATGTCGTGAAAAGCACTTTTTGTTGTTGTAATATTAGAGACAAAATATGTAAACTTATTATCCTACCAATATACCCACAACAAGTTCCAAGTGAAGAAGCTTATATAATCGATTTATAAAATAGAATAATAAAATGCACACAAACCATATAGAAAAGAAAAAAACAATTACATGGATATTTGCAAAACATTGCTGTATTTTACATACATTCATGAAGTATCTTCAAACATCAAACTTGTATTATAAAATTGGTCAAGAATTTATCTTAAAACCGCACAAGTCAAAAACAATTAATTAAAAGAGTTTGCATCCAAAAAGAAAGTCAAAGTAAAGAAGTTTACCATGTCAACGCAAATAATTAGTTGATACCAAGGTTCATTATTATGAAAATGAATTTGTCTAAGAAGCCATTAGATTACTAAGCTGTCACACACACACACACACATATATATATATATTCTAGGACCGTAGACCAAGTCAAGCTAGAAGTTCAACATGCTAAATATAATATATATGTCCAAATTACTAAAAAGAATAAGCTTAATTAAATATAATTACCTGACTAAGAAACCCGTTATCTGTGACTAAGTAGCCTCCACGAATAGCCTCTTCTATTTGATGATGATCTTCTTCCTTTTTACAATGTTCTATCCCTTTCACAATGTTCCTCCCTAAATTTTCAGTAACGTACTCCGTCCCCGCATGTCCTCCATGTCCGTCGATTACCGCGAAGAATGCCTATATATGGCGACCAACATCAGCCATTGAAGGACCAAGGATCATAACGTGATAATAATTCACTTTAATCATGATTAACAATTACCACTAATTTCTCATACATTAATTAGTTAAGAGTCTTGGAGAGTTGATGCTACATAAAAACATAAAATCAATAATTTTTGTATTATACAAGTTCATATATAGAAGTAGTATTTATGGAGGACCCAAAAAAAAAAAAAAAGATTAATTAATTAATTAAATGCTTACTTGTTTGGGATCACCCATAATGTCAAGCAAAACTCCATGTCCATCCTCCATGACCTTCCTCCTTCCTTTCTTTGCTGCCAGAAAGAAATCTCTCCCTTCAACCTCAAATTCCTTATTTTCCAACCTCCTAGTCTTCTCGCAAAATTCTTGATCATCACCCGGCAAATAATCCGGCACAACCAGCCTCGACGGCCTCTTTCGCAACTTGATGCTGCCTATTTTTTTGGCAACCGCACCCTCGCCATCCTTTGCTGTCCCGGGACTACTGGAGTCCTCTTCTGCTTCTTCTTTTCGTTGGAAATAACTCTCATTGTTGGTAGTAGTAGGGCATTGATCAATCTGATCATGTTGCACTATTTTCTGATCATGATATTCTTGTTGATGATCACTTGCGAAAAACCGGCCAACCCAAGGGTGATAATTAGGTGACAAAGAAGACATTGGAGGAGGAGAATTGAAGGTCGTCAAAGCCATATTATTGAGATTATTACAAGTGATGAACTTTTTAAGGCCTTGATAAAGGAGGATAGAGAAGCCGCAGAGGATGAGTTCTCCAATATCGATCATCAGCACTGTTATTCTTCGCAGAACTGCTTTATTATAATGCCTTCAGATATATATATATATATATATATATGTATGGAGATATATTTATATAATGTGTAGGGAGAGATGTATTTTGATGAAAGTGAAGTGTGGGGCTTGTGAGGTTTTAAAAGACTCCTTAAAAAGACGGCAAGAGAAAGATGATATGCGAAAAGAATAAAAATAAATGAATAAATAAACAGGTATAAAAAGAAGAAGAAAAGAACATAAATTGGTGGCGATGATGATGATAAATATTGGCCGGGTCAAAGGGGAAGACTTTATCTAACGACTAGGACAAATTAAGACCCTTGTTTACACATTTACAATATGACAAAAACATATAATTATTATGAGAGAGAGAGAGAGAGAGAGAGAGAGATGAAGTTTGAAACTTTCAATCCTTCCATATATGAGAAGGGAAGTAGTCTAACAAGAATGAAAGAGTCGGACGGAACCGTCCAAAAGAAAAGAATATCTCTTTATTTGATCATTTCCCAAATCAATCATCTTTTCCTATTAGTGAATTTTATTATTTGCCTAAAAGAGATTAGCAATTTCTAATTGACTTGGTTCACTATGCAATACGGTACTGATGGTATTTTATGAAAATATATCTATGGGTATATATAATATATGCATACGTCCCATTTTGACAAAGTTAGGCTAGGGAATTCGGACTACGGACTATTCAAAATTTAGCTGTAATTGCTAAATGTTAGCTGCCAACTTTAGTTACTTTTTGTATACAAGACAAAATTAACAATATAAATAATTGCTTTGCTAAAACGGACTGCTTTATTTTCCTCTTTTTTATTTTCATTATATATATATATATATTTAATAAAACGAAAACGGCCTAGAATGCAATGAAAGTTGTACATGCACAGGTAAGAATGATTCTAACTTATACCATTAAAAAATTAAGGATACAGTTGCCATTTTATTTATCAAAAAATAAAGAAATTATACAATAAATCATATACATCATCCCATACTGCTTACCAGATACGTTAGTGTAAGAAATTTAATTGGCATTTAAGTAATTTTCTATATCAATTTGTTAATACAGGAGATGGTAATTAAGTTAGAATACATAAAAGAAGAAAAGATGATTATATGGACTTACATACATATTAAAATAATGCTAGGGATTCTTAATTTTGAATATTACCTTACGTTTGATAGGTATTAAAAAGACCGTCATCTCTATTAAAAATAAAACATTAAATATCAATAAAAATATAACAACTTATAATATGTGAGAATGTAAAAATTTGAAATTAGAATTGATGATGTAATAAATATTACCCATATAGTGAACGTGGTAAACATGATTGTTAGATATATAAAAGAACAAAGTGTTAAAAGAGTAAAAAGAAACCCAAGTCCCACATTGAAAATACATAATAATAATAATATACATATAAAGATATTGGACCACTCTACTTAATATATTGACTTTTTAAAATTGAAGCTCAATTCTTTGACGGTCTAAAATTCTTTACTTCTCTCTCTAACTTTCACACAAAGAAAACCACTAGTGAAAACCCAATAACAGGCCGTTTTTGCTTTTAGACCAAAGATAAGCTATTGCGGGGTGTTTGGCAACTAAAAAAGTGAATACTGGACCAAGTCTTATTTATATGATCACTTTTTTTCCTTTTCTTTTCTTTTGTTGGCTGGAAAGTGCTCATTCCTTTCTGTATGCTTCTGTTATTATTCTTTCTATACTACAAATTCTTTTGATCAAGTTCAACCCCTTCGCAAAAAATTAAAAAGAAAAACTTTATGGACCTTTCCTTTGCAGGTATTAACCCATTCAGTTCCTAAGAATTTACTTGGTAAGGAGTTTTAATAAATAATGAACTTTTATTGCATATTTTTCTCATTTATAGTTATTTATTTATTTATTTCGCTTTTAGTTTCCAGTTGTATTTCGTGGTGCTTGTCATTTTTAAGTATATGTACAGCTTTCTTGTTCATGTCGTTTCCCCATTTGATGTTTCTTTTTTGTCCGCTTTTTTATATCGTTATTATTATTATTTTTTTGTTGTTTATACGGCTTTTTGGTTTGTCGTTTTGTAGATGTTGTCGTTTTAAGTTTAATTAATTATTTACAGTTGTCGTTGTTTTCTGCGAGCTCATTGTCCTTTTTCATTGTTGTCGTTTTTACGTTTAGGTCGTTTCGTCGTTTTAAGGTTATTGAGGGCCATTAGCTTCTTTATTTTTTTATTACTATGGAAACTACTATGGTTTATGAAGTAAATCATATCAATACTATTATGTTTATTTTTTTTTTTAAGTTTTAGGCATCTATCAAAACATTAATCTTGGTTCAAGTTCTGCTATCCTATTCTCAAAGGCAAAATAACTTTAAAAGAAATAATAATTTTGTGAGGTAAAAAAAAAACATTATCCGCATTGTCTTGTACTATTTTGCATCTTATGTGATTGTTTAATATTCCGTAAAATTTTTAAATTATCACTTAATAAACGGGTGATAATATCCATTAAATTTTTTGAAATATATTATCGATTTTATGTTTAGACCCAAATTAAACTGTCAAAAGATTAAGTTCAGGACTAATATGTTAAAGAATATTATAAATTAAAAACTAAATTATCAGAATACTAATAGTTCAATGTCTTTTGTTTTGTTTTTAATTTTTGATAATTCTCTGTGTGCCCTTTGATGTTCTTTCTTTCTTTTATCTATGAAAAGTTCTTTTCAACCCTAAAAGAAAGAAAGTTAAAAAAAAAAAAAAAAAATTAAATAAACATAGAGATTTACCATTTGCAGGTATAAAGGCAGTCAACTCATAATAGTTATTTCTTGGATAAGGAGTTTTAAACAAGTTGGTGAAACTTATCTCAGTATTTTTTTTGTAGATAAGATAGCACTATCATCAGCTAATATATTTTATTTTATATCTGACAACATATACCCTAAACAGGCAAATTAATTTTGTAATGGATCTCTTTATAAATTTGTGTCTGTTAATTTTCTTTTATTTAAGTTTTTGGGCCAGACACTGG
The DNA here is from genome assembly GCA_038430175.1 of Ficus hirta. Lineage (NCBI taxonomy): Eukaryota > Viridiplantae > Streptophyta > Magnoliopsida > Rosales > Moraceae > Ficus > Ficus hirta. The sequence continues at coordinate 19,535,878 of CM076588.1, read as the reverse complement.
GATTTTTAGTCTTAACAAAAGAATATGACATAGCACAGATCAAAACAGGAGGGGGGGGGGGGGGGGGGGGGGGGGTGGCCGAGGTTGGGGTTGGGTGGGCGGTAGAAATAGAAATGTTATACAGCATCATATCTAATAAAAATTAAGCCTCCATTTGATTCTCCATTTCTAACTCAAATTTTTTATCTCAGTTTTTGTTTTTTGTTTTTCTAAAAAATCAACAAAAATTATAACTAATTTTTAAAAAGTCAATCAAGTCCAATTTAAAAATTTCACCCACAACCAGTGAATCAAATGCAGTGTCTCATTTATAATCCCATCTTAAAAAGCTCATTTTCTAATGATGTGATGCACTGGATATTATTATTAATGTCTCACTTGATTTTTAGAATTTTAATAAAATTTTTGAAATTTCAATTGTACCCTAACTTCTATTTACATCCCTATTTGATTATAATTTATTAAAAAGATGTCCTTTATTTTTAACGTATGTTGATAAAATTTTTTGACTTCAATTACTGGTCCGGCGATAGTTCAATAGAAAGACAGTGGCCAGTGGAATCCCATGCAATGTTTCCTCACAACAAAAGAAAATATCTAAAACCTGCGTGGCCCACTGCATGATGCATCATGTCCAATCCAAATATACTATTACAGCATATTTGGATTCTCATGTGCATCCCATGGCTCATAAAATATACATATATGTGTGGTGTGACGTTTTTGCCATAAAAAAAAACTAAGCCTGTCGTTTGTGTTGGTTGCAGATGAACCATATCCTTTAAGAGCATGCAAGTGGCCCGATCCACCACCATCAATCTTTAAAAAAACAAAAAAAAAAAAAAGGTAATATTACACGTGCTTTGTACACGCAACATAGGCAAACAAAATAATAAAAAAAAAAGTCACATGACGTTGATTGAGCCGTCATATAAACAATCACGTAACACTAATGTAGCTGTCTCATGACAATTGTTGGAAGTAAGATGAAAAGGCGCATATGTGCTTTTAAACAAAGGGTAGAAGATTAATGAAAACAAACGGTAAAAAAAGGGAACTTCTGCCATGGATAAGTTGCTTTTTCTACGAATGGGATAAAACTTTTACACGCTCAGATTTAAATCCATAAGTTCAAAAGGATTAAAGGCCACCTTAACTAATAATATAATAAGCATCCTCCCTACTGAGTACAAAATTTCCAAAAAAAAAAAAAAAAAAGGGGCAATCGGTGAGAACGTCGACAGGATCCATGACAGAGGGTCTGACAGTGACCAATGACCAAAAAGTGAGACACGAGGGTTGGCAATAGGCGTGAAATGGGCGAGTTTCCAACGGTGAGGAGGGTTTGGGGAGGCCGAGGGGCGAGACTAGAGGCGAGGGGGTGGCAATCAGCGAACCCCTTTCGCCACTTCCCTACCCAGCACAAGCCACCCACTACCAAAACCGCGACCTTCACTACCATCGCCTAGAACACGAGCTCGCAAATGCCGTCACCCAAGTCGCAACCTCAGATCTCCAGCCAAGGCCAGCCGGAAACCCAAATCTCCACCGCAGCCCTTGCGCCATTGTAAGCCCATTCCTCCCTCGTGAACCCATTGTACCCTTGCTTCTGTTGCGAGCCACCTCCATCGTGCGAGTCCTTTCCGTCGAGCCCCCACCACATTGCTCGCTGTTTTGCTCAAAGAAAGGAAAATGGATAAGAGTTTCTGTTTTTTCTTTTTCTTTTTTTTTTTCCTTTTTTTTTTTTCAAAAATAATCTTGTGTAATTATTCCACACTAGTTTTAGTACATCTTTTAATCTAGACCATACAAAGATGATCCAACAATTGAAAATCTTTATTCCATCCACAGAAAAGTAGTCATCCCTTATAGTAGAATTGCCTTGAAATATATTATTCAATATAATTGTGAATGCAATTATCGGTATATCTAGCAATGCATTAAAACTGCCGCATGATATGTGATTTTAATTTTTTTAGTGTTAGATTTTCTTACGACATACAACAACAACTACAATAATAACAATAATAAAAATAATAATTGTAGATGATAGTGCTAGCTCTAATTTAATAACTAGGTAAATTATCCGTTTAGTCTCTAATCTTTGTATGAAATTACAGTGTGGTCTCTAAATTTTTTTTTTTTTTTGCGAAAAGTTTCTTAAACTTTTAAAAATGATATAAAATAGTCATTTTTTCTAACAAAGATTAAAAATTGGATGGAACAGATCATATTTGTGGCACATGTAAATTGAATTATGTAAAAGTTTTTGCGTCATGTATAATTTACGTGATATTTGTTGTTAAATTTTTAACGTTCGTTAAGGAAAATGACTATTTTACACCATTTTAAATAATTCATTGAGCTTTTAGTCTAAAAAAATGATTAGAACTCAAATCGGAGTTTCATAAAAAGATTTGAGATCAACGACATAAGTTACTGTTAATAAAATATATATGTGTATATTTTGTTTTTGCTCAAACCTAAAACAATCAGTATAAATATATATATTGTTAGAACATACGTATGCATAAACACATGGTATATAGAATAGCACCCTGTTGAACAAATAACAAAGCTTTAAGGTATTTTACACCATTTTAAATAATTCATTGAGCTTTTAGTCCAAAAAAAAAAAAAAAAAAAACATGATTAGTATAAACTATAGTATATGGAATAGCACCCTGTTGAACAAAATAACAAAGCTTTCCACGCCATCAAGCAAAATGGGTTACCACCTGCTACGTACCCACTGCATTAAATATATATACATATATATATATATATATATAAAAGCAAATAATAAAAAAATTTCGTGTTACTGATGCTAATTATTCGTGACATACATACTACATGTGCCGCTTATTATTTATTAGACATCGATTATAAGAGTTATTGTTTTCAGTGTTGCAGATCAACAATGTTTTAATGTTGCAGGTTAGTAACCTAATAATATTTGTAACATTAATTAATTTAACTGCCGTGGTATCGTTCTATTTCAAGTCCAATGATTTCTCAGTCTCACTTAAAAAAAAAAAAAACATAGAAGAAAAAGAAGTTTTTAGTAAGATATGACAAAATATTATATTAAATTACTAATAGAACAATTTATGACCGTCACAATTTTATTAAATTTCAATAAATTATTTATTTTGATTTAACATAGTTATAATACAATAATGTGACGGATTAAAAGTTGTTCCGAATCAACAATGATACATTGTACTTTGATATTTTATTACAAATTCTCTTTTAGAAAAAATAAAAAAACATAAGAAGGAAAATTAACATGTACATGAAATTGACTGACTGCAACTGCAAAACAAATTACAGAAATGATCAGAGCCCCGCAAAATAGTTGTAAACTTGACTCGTGGCACTACCCACTGGTATTTATACAATGTATATGTTCAAAGTCCATATATATATATATATATATATGTATATATAGTCGTATAATAGAACATCAGGCGAGAAGGCAAACGACATCCAATCATTCATTGCCACCCCCTATATAAGCAGAAGCCGCCAAACTCCCCCTCCTAAAGCCTAAACCCACACTCTCTTTTTCTCTCTCTCTCTCTACACTTTCTCTCTCCTGGCTTCTCTCCATTCCAATGGCGTACTTCTCCTCGGCGATCTCAAACCCTCGCCACCACCACCTTCGCCTTCTCTCTCCAAACGCATTGCCTTACGATGTCAACCTCAACAAGCTCTTCTCCGCCTCCCAATGTCGACCGCTTCCCCTCTCTCCTCACCGCTCTCCCATTTTCAGGTCCATTTTCGCCTTTTTTTCGCACTTCGATTTTGTCCTTTTTTTCTTCCTTTCTGAAGCTCATTTTCTTTATCGAGTGGTGGAATGATGAGGATTGGTTTCGGATTCGAGCTTCCGGTTTCGTTTTCCTGCATATCCGCAAACGAAAAGTTATGTTTTTTGTTTCTTTGTTTTTGGTTTTAAATTAATCTGTTTTCGAAATTGTTCCTCACAAAAGATTGAGAATTTTTTGAAGAATCAACGGAAGAAAATATATATATTTTATGTTAAAATGCTTATTGTTCTAGTTATTTGTTGGGATTTGATAGTTTTCTGGAAAATTGAACTACTTGCATGCATTTTAATCAACAAATTACAACTTTTGAGGCGTTAAGATTGCAAGTCAAGTTTGCCAATTTTTTTTTTTTTTCCCCCCTTGTTGAATTAAGTTGTGGGGTGATTGCCTTTATTATTCCAAATTTCGTTCCTTTTTTTTTTTTTTTTTTCTATTTATTTAATTTAAGTTCATGTTTGTGTTTTCGCTAAAGAACTTGTTTTGGTTGTTTCAGATTGGATTTTATTTCTCGGCGAGGAAGAAAAGAGACGTCAAAAAGCAAAATATTAGCATCAGTAACAGGTATATATTTTTTTTCGGCTCTCTTTTTGGAGTGATCCTTGTGATCTTGTGAAAGTGTAAGATTTTGTTCTAACTATAGTTTCTCTTCACACATGGGTAGATACTCCTGTGGAAATATCCCCTGAAGTAGTTAAGCTTCCAAAAGGAGATGTGTGGTCTGTCCATAAGTTTGGCGGCACCTGTGTCGGAAGCTCGGAGAGAATTAAAAACGTTGCGAATATAATTCTCAACGATGATTCAGAGAGGAAGTTGGTAGTTGTCTCCGCAATGTCGAAAGTGACGGATATGATGTATGATCTTATCAACAGGGCTCAATCACGGGATGAGTCCTATGTATCTGCGTTGGATGCTGTTCTAGACAAGCACAGAGCAACAGCCCTGGATTTGCTTGATGAGGATGGACTCAGTAGTTTCTTATCACGGTTGCATCATGACATCGCCAACCTAAAGGCGATGCTTCGAGCAATTTATATAGGTACTAGGCTGACCTCTCTATCTCTCTCTTCAAGAGCATAAAAACATTTATATGATTGGAAAATAAAGTGCACCTGGCATGCTATTTTGAGATTCATATTCATATTGATTAACAAGCTTAATTCTTGCAGCTGGTCATGCGACAGAATCTTTCACCGATTTTGTTGTGGGACATGGAGAGCTATGGTCAGCTCAGATGTTGTCATATGTTATTAGAAAGGTCTGGTTGTTGTTAACCATTATTAGATCAATAGGTTCCGTATACAGCTTTTCCTGATCATGTATTTATTTGTTTCTTCTTGCAGGCGGGGGTAGATTGCCAATGGATGGACACAAGGGAAGTCCTTGTTGTAAACCCTACCAATACTAACCAAGTTGACCCTGATTACATAGAATCTGAAAGGAGACTTGCAAAATGGTATTCCAGAAATCCAGCAAGTACTGTCATCGCGACTGGTTTCATTGCTAGCACCCCACAAAATATTCCTACTACATTGAAGAGAGATGGAAGTGATTTTTCTGCAGCTATCATGGGTGCTCTATTTGAGGCCCGTCAAGTTACGATTTGGACAGATGTTGATGGGGTGTATAGTGCAGATCCCAGAAAAGGTTTGTTACTTGTACTGTTCCTCATTTACATGCTTGCAACTGTAAAGTCCCTGTCTATAAATTTTGTTTGTCGCATGTATGCATGTTTGCGTAGATGTTGTTTTAGAGTCCACAATATCTTATTTGAGGGTTTTTGGAAATGACATTTCTTTTGCAGTTAGTGAAGCGGTGATTCTGAAGACGTTATCTTACCAAGAGGCCTGGGAAATGGTAAGTTTTACTAACCGTTGCCAAAGTTGCAGGTTCCCCATTCACATTTTTAAATTCTGACATGAAATTTGTTTATCGGCAGTCATATTTTGGGGCCAATGTATTGCACCCGCGCACCATCATTCCAGTGATGAAATATGACATACCAATTATAATAAGGAACATTTTCAACCTCTCTGCCACTGGAACAAAGATTTGCCGTTCTCCAGCTGACCAGACCGAAGATGGTCAGAGTTTGGAGTCTTTTGTTAAAGGTTTTGCAACTATAGACAATTTGGCTCTTGTTAATGTTGAGGGGTGAGTTGCATGCCATTGATTTCCACTGCTGGTTACCTGTAAATGAAAATGTTCTCTCTTTTTATCCCCCTTTATTCTGCCTTTTGTAATATTTTCTCAACATGCTCATCTTTTTCTCAGAACTGGAATGGCTGGTGTTCCTGGTACAGCTAGCGCCATATTTGGTGCTGTAAAGGATGTGGGGGCCAATGTTATCATGATATCTCAGGTTCCTGACCGTTGTATTTAGCTTAGTTCACTGTGGAATAGTCCTAAGAAGTGTAATCTTACAAACTTGGTTCCTGTAGGCAAGTAGTGAACATTCTGTCTGCTTTGCTGTGCCTGAGAAGGAGGTAAAAGCTGTTGCTGAGGCCTTGCAGTCTAGATTTCGTCAAGCTTTGGATGCTGGGCGACTTTCTCAGGTTCTCGTTCTTTAATTTGAATGAGTTTCATGAGGCAGCATGCTGACAACTACTTTGTTAAACTTGCGTTGTTATTAATTTATTAATTTATTTGATTATTTTTCCCTACTTGGTGAGAGTGCCTGGAAAGTGTTCAAAATAGCAGTTTTAGTTTGAGAGATTACTAAAACAAACTGACCAAAGAAGTGCCATTTAACATGTAAAATGAGTGGCGTTATGACTGTTTTTATGGTGGATGAATAGATTTATTAGACCTCCGATGTTGCATACTCCCAGTAACAAAATAGTAAGCGACAGGTTTTTGGAGTTGTGAGATTATTTTGCAAATGTTGGGATGGAAGGGAAAAGATGAGCGATGTATTTTTTCCATTATGAGACAGCTTAAAAAGTGCCATTTATTTTGGGTCTATATATTGTCACATTTTACTGATATGAGTCCTTATCTACCATTTTAGTTGTGTTCTACCCTAATAACTCATACTTGGATGCTACTTTCTTAGGACCTCTTCTCATTCTTCATTTACGTTTCTCCTTATCTATCCTCTCAGGTTGCGATCATTCCAAACTGTAGTATTTTGGCCGCTGTTGGCCAGAAGATGGCAAGTACTCCTGGAGTTAGTGCTACCCTCTTCAATGCACTGGCAAAGGTTAGGAAGTTGTTGATACTTTTAAAGCTAATAATGGAACAGTTTTTTATTAAGTCGGATTATTTGTGGATTAATGGTTAGCCTTTTAGATTCCAATGACAAGCTGATTTATGTTGTGAAACTTGCAGGCAAATATTAATGTGCGTGCTATAGCTCAAGGTTGTTCTGAGTACAATATAACTGTTGTACTTAAGCGAGAAGATTGTATAAGGGCCCTAAGAGCTGTTCACTCTAGATTTTATCTTTCAAGAACCACAATAGCAATGGGAATTATTGGGCCTGGATTGATTGGTAGCACATTACTTGATCAACTAAGGGACCAGGTGCTTTCTTTTGCTGGATTCTTTTTATTCTACTATCGTTTTGTGTGCCTTGTCTTGCGTGTTTTCAGTTTTCCTGCTTTTACTTTCCGTCTTTTTCACGTTATTTTTAGTTCTTCTTCAAGTGGATACCTTATCCTCTTCCTTTATAATCGATTTAACAATCAATAAAAGGAGTTTTTCCTATAAAAAATTTACTTGTTTTATAGTTGATGCCCTTAGCCTTGAGTTCTATTATTATAAATTTGGAGGGTTTTCAGCTGTTGGTAATTTAGTGTGCAACAATGCAAGAGTAGTTGATTCTAAACGTGTTATTTGCCCCCCACTTTTTTTTTTTTTTTTAGGCTGCAACCCTTAAGGAAGAATTCAACATTGATTTGCGTGTTATGGGAATCACTGGCTCAAGGACCATGCTTTTAAGTGATTCGTAAGTTGTAAAGATGCAACTAATATTCTCAGCTCGAATGCTTAAAATAATCAAGTATAGCTATTGCTTTCCAAGCAGAACAGCCGCTTTGCTTCTCTTCTAGAAGGAAAATGAATATACCTGCTGAGTTACCAACTAGATTAGTTTGTTTAATTTATAGCAGTTAGTTTATTTCTAAACTATTTATTAGTTCAGATTGTATGACTAGAAAATGTTCCATCCTGTCCTTTTCTTCAGGAGTATTGACTTATCTAGCTGGAGAGAAATTAAACAGCAGAAAGGAGAAGTTGCCGACATGGAAAAATTTGTCCACCATGTTCACGGGAATCATTTCATTCCTAATACTGTTTTGGTAGACTGCACTGCTGACTCAACTGTTGCAGGCTATTACCATGATTGGTTGCGGAAAGGGATTCATGTAGTTACCCCTAACAAGAAGGCAAATTCAGGACCTCTTGATCAGGTAAATGTTCAGATATTTTGACACACAGCTACAATGGAGAAAAATGACATGGACACTCGTCAAATGATATGCTAATGTAATCATGCTTATATATCATTCCTTGCAAATGTTTAGAGATCACGCTGAGATAAACATTTTTATTGTTACTACCAGTATCTGAAATTGAGAGCTCTGCAACGGCAATCATACACGCATTACTTCTATGAAGCTACAGTTGGAGCTGGTCTCCCTATTATTAGCACTCTACGAGGCCTCCTTGAAACGGGGGACAAAATATTGCGCATTGAAGGCATCTTCAGGTATGTTTGCTGGCACAAACTTGTAGCAAGTTCTATGTTCACGTGATTTACTGATATTCGCACATATCAAACCATCCAACTTCATCTGACATAATCTTGCCTCTTTGGTTGTCGCAGTGGGACGCTAAGTTACATCTTCAACAATTTCATAGGTAATCGAACCTTCAGTGAGGTGGTGGCTGAAGCTAAGCAGGAAGGTTTCACCGAGCCAGATCCAAGGGACGACTTATCGGGAACTGATGTTTGTAGAAAGGTATCATCCACTAGATTTCACCTGCCTTAACTTTGGTGTGAGAGCTTCTTGTGGTTTGGAATTTGTAAAAAAGAAAAGAATGCTTGTTACAATTTCTCATTCTCGTATTTGTACTTGTTCCTTTTTTTTCTTCTGTGATTTCTTTCTGATAAAGTTGGGCCTTGGTGGACTCAATATTCTAGGTAATAATTCTGGCTAGGGAATCTGGTCTGAAGCTGGAACTCTCTGATATCCCTGTTGAAAGCCTTGTACCAGAACCGTTGAAAGTAAGAAACAAATTTAATCGTTCAACCTTGAAGGCACAAGTTAGTGTTAAATTCATCTTTGAATTAACATGTTCTTATGATGTGTGTGTGTGTGTGTGTTATAATTTTTTTCCCTCCTCAAGGCTTGTGCATCAGCTGAGGAATTCATGCAAAAACTGCCAGAGTTCGATCACGAGTTGACCAACAAAAGACAAGCAGCCGAGGAAGACGGGGATGTGAGTATCTTTTGACCCTAGTACTTTTCATAGCCAATTTGATTGCCGACTATTTGTTTTCTCACCTTACAAATTTGTTATATCCGAAGGTCTTGAGATTTGTGGGAATGGTGGACGTGGTTAATGAAAAAGGGGAAGTAAAGTTGCGGAGGTACAAGAAAGATCATCCATTTGCCCAACTTTCAGGGTCGGATAACATAATTGCCTTCACGACCACAAGATACAAGGAGCAGCCTCTTATAGTTCGTGGACCGGGTGCTGGGGCTCAAGTTACGGCTGGTGGAGTCTTCAGTGACATATTGCGTCTTGCCTCCTATCTCGGTGCCCCATCGTAGTTAAAAAACCTCTATTCCCGGTCAGTACCAAACGCCTCTGTTCTCCGCCCTATAACTGGTATGTTTTCAGTTGGCGGGGCGTATTATGCTAGTTGTAGCAAAGGTTTTATGGGTTTTCATCCCCTATTTTGAGGATGCTAGAGTTCATTTTTAATTTGTAGGTTCTTCTTTCGAGGGTTGGCATTATTTTACTGGCGGCTAAGTTAAAACCTATTTTGTAGTTTTATGATGGCCACATAATTATAGATATCCCTGGGAAAATGTAATTGTATTACAAATTAAGGCAATTTTAATGTTGTTTGCTTCTACCATTCCAATCCAAGTTAAATAGACGTAGAATATAACACACACACAAACAAAAACGTACAGTTTTGTTCTTATGCGTGTTTACAAAGTCTCTGTATCGTGTATCTAACACATTTTTTGTAAGCCACGGGCAAGGGAGCTTTAGATACTCGTGTGTATGTGTATTTATTCTCATATATACATACATATATATATATGTATATCTTATATATACGTGCCACTATGGAACGAAAAGGAAAACAATATGTTGCCTGTTCATGTACATGCGCCAACAAAAAGTGTCATCAAAACAACTGTGCTGATCCTGTATTTGGCATTACGTATTAACGAAGAATACGTTTCCCCAGCAAAGAAAAAGGAGGACCAAAAAGAGCCATGATTTACTGAAAACCAAATAGAAGAGACCGTTTTTAAGGTTTCAGTAAGAGTGACGAAAGTACTAATCACTCAATGGAAATCGAGCCCTTAATTTTGGCCAGTGATCTTTGGACATAGGTAGAACTTGGGATCCCTGAAAAACCTAAAAACTACCTCCGCCTTTTCAGCCGAAAGATCTGTGTTTTCCAAAATATATTCCTTGGACGCCTTGGCAAGCGCTCCAATTGAGCCAATAGCTTGATTAAGCTGAACAGATCACACAACACCACTTAGTAATTTAGCTCTACTACTCAAATGGTAGCTATTCAGTATATTATGAACCATCAAACATGTTCTCATTTTACACACGCACACACGCGCACACACATATATACAGTGGTTGTGCATATGCCTTCTTAACAGTAATACAAATACGCATTTCCAGATAGGCATCCGATGATTGGCAAGGACCTCATTAACCCCTTGAACTGTAAACCCGAAGTGGACGTTAAAACCTATTTGATCCAAGTTGACGAAGCTTGCAAGTTTAGATATAATGTCCGGACACGAGATAAAACTGGCCTTTGAATCTCTCAAAACGTCATCGGCTTATTACAAATAAATGTAATCTGAAGTTCTAAAGCGATTAGGGATGGTTGTCTCATTACTCGTGACATTTCTCACTAGAAGAAAATCAAAATCTTGTGTGTAAGTAAACAGGTTATAATTTGTTAATACCCCATCGTTGTCATAAATTACAATGAAAAGTTTGAAATTTCCAGAGCACGATTAGAGGAAGAAGAAACATCAATGATAGTAGCAGGGCAGGAAAACAGAACATCATGTGGGAATTTTTCAAGAGGTTTAGTTACCGCATGTGCATCATGACTGTCGATCCCCGGTATGGAAGTGACCACTTTTAGGAAGACATCCATTCCTTGCACGACTTGTTTCCTCTTTGTGAACAAAACAAATACTCTCAAATAAATGAATTTGTCCAAGGTTCATCAAAACCAAACTACATGTATATATCATTGCTGACATTGTAACAAAGGAAGAGAACAGATTTTACAAAGCACGAACTGACCTCAGACTTCAATTTTGTCTTGGCATCTTGTCGCTTGCATTCTGCAATTTCCTATGATTATTTAGAGAAAATGAATCTGGAATAACACAGTTAAGTGAATGTGAGAAAATGTGCCTTTACCTCCAAGAGAATGAGCTATCTTTACGATCTTCTCAAATCCCATCTCCATGTCTCGAACTGGTACAAATGTCGGCTTGCCAAGCTTCATCCCAAATCTTCACAGATTCAAGAAGGACCGAATATTACATTGCAATTACAAAAATAATAACCTAATGGGACAGAGGATTATTAGAACTTACTTGAAGTAAGATTGAACAAACGACTCATTTTGCTCCTTGGTAGCAAGGGTGATAACAACATACAAGTGCATGAACTGTGACCTCAATTTCTGAATCCTGTGAAAGGATATATAAACAAACAGAATGCAAGGCAAGAGAACCAATGACGGGACCATTTAAGTTTACCTTCCAAAGATTGGGGAGACATTAGTACAGTCCCAGTTTGTCAGGAAGACGAAAGCCACCAAAGAACCACCACAATTGAAAATGAAATCCTGCAAATATAACATGTCAGCCGGAGTGCAATGATGATTCATACAGGCATAAAACATGAGTACAAGGAGCCAAATTACTGGGGGAATTGTGACAAAGCTAAGACGGAAAGAAATGGCATTGAGGAAGGTGGAGATGAAATTAATGAAAGATGGGGGTTGTTCATCCCTCCATGTGTTGCTCATCATACAAACCCCTGCAAGACCACCTGCAGCAGCCAAACATCAAAGGAAAATACCGCTTCAAGAAGATATACAAGTGAAATAAGCTTCTTCAAATGACTCAAGCATTTCTTTATGATTGTTTGTCCTCGCCTTTTCTTGCTATTTGAAATTGAGTTTATTCAATTTCCAGGATAATATAGAAGATACAGATCAAAATCTTGTCTAAGCTCCTAATACAGGATTTCAGAATAAGCGCCTTCAAACTAACTTTTCCAGCAAAAAGGAGTACCTTAAAACAAACTGTGTTAGACTAAAAAAACAAACAACAAACAAAAAACAAAAAAAACTTGGTCATTCTAATGAACTCGACCTTAAAGTAGTGGACTAACCTGAAGCAAAACATGCATTGCAATCTCACATGTGTAGATCGAAAGCAAACAAAGATAAATAAAAAGACAGCGGTTTTGTTAGCTCAATGTTGTTACAGAATGTCTCTTTTTCTTTGCCAAATAAACGAAATAAAAAGAGTTTTGTTAATCTCTTCACCAAAACTAAGAAGAAACTTGAAATTTCGGGAAAAAGAAGGTGTTGCTAGTTGAATTGTAAATTTACATAGTCAGCTTCGCAATTAAAAAAAAAAAAAAAAAAAAAAACAAACAAACAAAGTAGATCTCCGATTCATGAAAGTTTTGGTACTTCTATCTTTGCTAAAATCCAATATTTTCCGAGAAAAAAAAAGCCGACAATATAAACTTGAAAAATTTTTCGATTCAAAACTTTATGAGAAACAAGTTTGCGATGAATCAACAAAAACCAAGCTCCAATGTTCTTAATCCTTGAATCATTTAGGGGAAAAGAGTTAGAACTAGGAAAAATGTATGAATTCTGGATGTGATTCAGATGATTGGAAGAACAGAGAGAAAGAGAAGAACCTGAATTGGAGATCTCAGATGAAATTTGATTCGCCATTTTTGCGAAGCTCAGACGAGAGGGAGAGTTTCGACGGAGAGGATGAAGTTGTGATTTCAAACAAGCGGGAAATAATTAAATACACAAAACAAGGCGCTAAATAAATACACTTTACCCCCTGAACTTTGTACCTTTTGTCACTTTAACCCCGGCGCACTTAATACTTAGCTACTTAAGCCCCCAAACTTCAAAGTAGTTGAAAATGTACTTCATAACCCAAAAAAAAAAAAAAAAAAACTATTTTGTCACAGCCTGTATGTGAAAATTCAAACGCTATTGTCGTTTTTGAGCATCATCAAGGAAGGGATGAAAAGTAGAAAGCTAGGAGAAGTAAAATATGATGTGAAAAAAAAAAAAAAACAGACTCTATTGTCGTTTGATTTTCTTTCATGTTATTTAGTAGAAAAGAAAGAAAAGAGTATAGAGTTATCTTATAAAGTGTAATGCACAATTATACTCTCACACAAATTAAGAAGAGCAGAAGTGACAGGTCAAAAATTTTTTTTAATAAAAGAAAAAGGGACTAAAAACTAGTAGGAATAAAGACTTTTTTTTTTTTTCGAAAAGGAAAAAAGAAAAAAGAAAAAAAAATAAGAAGAAGAAGAAGAGAGAGAGAGAGAGAGAGAGAGAGAGAGAGAATGATTGGGCCAGGCGTTGGGCCTTATTCAGAAGTAGCCCAATTTTGGGTTGAATTCCATATTTGAGTTGTGCTGAGCCTGGGAAAGTGGGGAGGAGAGGAGAGTTAAGAACTTAAGATGCGAGAAAAGAAGGAAACAACAACAACAATGGCTTCGAGGCCAAGCTCCTCCTCCAAATCCGCCCCAACTTCTTCTAAACGACTTCTCTTCGACCGCCGTTACGGTTGGGTGTAATTCTCTCTCTCTCTCTCTCTCTTCTTCTGTCTTACTTAAAAAAAAAAAAAGATTTTGTTGTAATTTTAATTCTTGAAATAAATGCAGAATTGATGAGTGGAAACACCCCTCAGAAGAAGCTCTCACCGGCGGCCGAGGAATGTTAGTTCCCTCTCTCTATCTTCCCGTTTTTGATTTCGGAACTTAAAAAAATGAAAAATCTTGCAGCTGAAAACACTTCATTGAGCTTGTGTAAAAAGAAACTGATTTTTCTCTGTTACCGAACATGAATTGTTTCAAATTTTTCTGATCCTATATATATTTGTTTTAATTTATGAAAAAGGTTTTGCATTCTTCCTCTAGCAAGATCTTTGTTAAAGATGGCTTCGCAGTCGGTACGTAGAATCTTCCCTCACTCGTATACACATACATAACATAGATAATTGTCTGGTCACACCATATATGTGTTATAATCTTGCACAATTCTACATTAAAATAAATCAGGACTCAAAAAGTGTGCAAATTTAATTGGAGTTGATGAACATCGCTTGAATGATAATTATATATATATATATATTATATACATAGGATTAGGTGTATACATTGAGAATGAAGTTTACTATCAGTTATGTTTCCTAAAGTTCTTATATTTGCTATGACTATTTGTATATTCTTAACAGGAATTTCTTTTGTTAATGACTTTCACTCCTTATAACTTCGAGCAACTGCAATTTAAAAACCCAAAGATTCAAATCATTTCGAAGTTTTAGTTGTTTACTCGGTGTTTTGTTGAAGGTCTGAGAGCCTTATTAGATGCTCAGCTGCCAGCTTTTAGATGTTCAGGTCATGTTTTAGACCTTATTCATTATAGTGAGAAACCTTTGAATTTTTCACTTAAGTAGGACTTTGTTCATCCCTAACTCTGTTCTTGCTCATTTGCAAAGGGCTTGTTCTTGCTGTTACCACCGTGGTGTTTACTTGTTCTATTGAATGTCATCTATTAATAGCTGAAGTTTAAATTAATGGCACAAATAAGTTTTCTTTTCGACTTTTTGAGATACATTTCCTCAAGTTGTTTAAAGAGTTTTGGAATTTATTCTTGATTTTCATCAAATATTAATGGACTGATAGACTACACTAGCACATTGTTTCCTTCTGATATTTCATATCCGCTTCTAATTTATGAATCTAGACTTGCACTGGTCGCATGCTATTTGCTTTTTGTATCCACGGATCCCTATTCACCTTTCTTCAGATGTTGTGTCTCTTTAGTCAATGTGCTCCATTATTTTATTTAGGACATAACAAAACTATACATATTTATTGAAATTTGCCAAACGTGAAAAAATTTCTATGAACGCTGAAAGGATGTGGAAATTTCATTATGCTTATTGTCCTGCATTTCCTTGTAGATCGATCTTGCAGCAAGCTCAGCAGTGAAAGCTCTTGAAAAGCCAGACGTGTTTTCACCTCAGGTACTCCAAGCTGGACTTAAAGACCAACTTCATAAAATTAAGTCGTCTTTGATAAATTCCGATTTTAAGGTTTTCTTTCTCGAAGGAAATCTTTCAACACATGATGCGAGCTGCTCTTCGCATGTACAAATAGAAAGCAGCAAACCATAGATTGGTTTAAGTCTCTAAGTAACTTGATTCTTGAAATCGGTTTCGTGTGAATGCCTGTACCATTTTTAAGTCCATATAGGCTTGCTTGTGGTTCTTTTCAAGGTTTTAGCATCTAATATATCACAGCTGATTACATGGCGTTGTTCTTATGTTGATGGTTGGTTTATTGAATTATGAACTTTAGAACCTGATCACGTTACTCACTTTACTATAAATGACTTAATTGCTTCACTATATTTCGTGTATGGTCTTTACTATATGACTTCATTGGTTCACTAAGCTTCAACTATGGAAGGAAAATGGAGGGAGCAGTGCTGCTTGAGTTTAAGCTGCATTTACCACCGATTTTTGCTGACGTTATTGGAACTGCGGGTCTCGTTTCCGTTTTGTGAGAGACGAACATCATGTGGCTTCTTGCTTGAAATTGTTTATTTTTTGCAATGAAGTCATGGGAAAGTGTTGCGGTTAAGCATTCTCCTTTTGAGATAACATTTCAAGACTCTTCTTTGTGTGTATATATATGACTGCTAGGTTGATTGAGAATTTTGTTTGAAGGCCAATTATCTCCATTTCGGCCACAAAAATTAGCCGAACAAAAACAAACATAAGCCAAATAAAAGGAAAAAGAGACGGCATGATATTGACTTATGCTTTATATAATATCTAAACTTTTTTTTTTTTTTCTTTTTCTGTGGCTTTAAAATGCCTTTTTGACATTATCTCTGACTGCAAGGAATGACCAATAATTGGTTTCCTAAAAAAAAAAAAAGGGGAATGACCAATAATTTCATTTTCTTGAGAAAGAAAAGGCAGAGGTGATCAAGAGCACAACACGGCATATCCTTTGCCACTCTTTTAAATCCTTTACATCCACCACAACAAACTCGAATAAATTGTTCAATCCCTTTCACATCAAAGATGTACACGTGGCTCTAGCCGACACAAAAAGCATGGAACTCCATGCAACTCCGTCAACATTAACAACAGTATTTTCTTTTTACAAGCAAAAGCCACGATATTTACTTTCAATAATATTTCTTTTGTTTACAACCAAAAAGAAAAACTTGAATAAAAAAAATTGCACAATACCTCAACCATCAAATTTTACAAAATTTACGTGATAACAGATATACTCTTTTGATAATTTTACATATAATTTTATAATAAACTCTAAAGTTAGAGAATATTCTAATTCCAAAAAAACAAAAACAAAAACAAAAACTAATTCAACTTAATATTGAAAAAGTAAATACACTTAAGTAATAATTTCATCACACCTAATTTCAAATTAAAATATAAAGTTTGAATTCCTTCCTCTATTATTATTATTATTTTTTTTTTTTTGTAAACTGTTTTTCAATCTTATTTAACTTTGATTCTAATATTTGCACAACAGTCTTTCCGTGATAAAATTGTCTCCCTCTCTCTATTTCTTTTTCTTCTGTTGTCTTTTTTCGTAATATTTTCCTTGCTATTGTCAACACCAACAGAAAGACTGAAGTGTAGGAGTTTGGAGAGTTTAAGTTTTTTTTTTTAATTAAAAAATAAGAGATTCAAACTTTATATCATTAAATAAAATTAGATATGATATTATTATTTAGATTATATCTACTATCACAATTCAAGTATATTCCAACAAGATTATTAGATAATAAATCCAAAATTAAAAATTAAAAAAAAAGAAAAGAAAAAGTGGCTCATTTTCCCACACCACATGGCAGTTTTACATGATCGTTGGATCATAGGAGCTCCTCTCACTCGTATCGTGCGCTACACCTCCCTCTTAAAATGCGCACCCTCCTCACCCTGAGGCCACCATCGCCATGCCTCTCCAGCTCCTTCACTCCTCCGCCTTCTTCCTCTTCTTCCTCTTCCTCCTTCCTCTTCACCTTCCGACCTCACCGCCGCTGCTTCCACTTCCACTTCTTCAGCCCCTCCTCCTCTCTCCGGCAGACCAAGAAGCAGCAGACTCTCCAGAAGACCTCCGCCCCTCCCAATGCCCCTCCTCCCCAGAGCCTCAAGTGGCTCTTCAGTAGCTCCAAGAACGACGACAAGAATGGCGCCGGAGACTCCGACTCCGACGGTGGATTGGAGGGCGATACCGCCGTCAAAGGCACTCTCTTGGCCGGATTGTTACTCGTCGGCGTCGTCGGGGGATTCGCCGCCGTTGGTTACGTTTACAAGGACCAAATCAACGCCTTTCTCAATCAGCTTTCCACTTTCATTGAAGGTAGGGTTCTGAATTGGGGACCAAATTCTTCGTATTTTCAGATGATTTTGTTGTAAATATTTCTTTTTCAACAAAATTTTTGTTTTTCCATGCGAAAGTTTAAGAATTTGGATGCGATTCTAGATATGGAGTGGTTAATGTGATATGGAATTTTGATGAACAGGTTATGGTCCAGCTGGGTACGCTTTGTTTGTAGCAGTATACGCCGGACTTGAAGTACGCATTTCATACTTTTGTTGTTTTTGTTTATCAGAAATTCAACTAAGTTCCGGTAAAAATTGAATTCCAGTAACTAAAAGATTCGAATTTTTGTTCCATAATTTATTGATCAAAGGAATAGAAAGAATTAAAATTAGTGTAGTTAATTCATATAGTAAGGTAGATAGTTAATCTCGATTAGCTCCCTTTTCTAAATTTAAATTCTTGATTAATAAATACTCTGTTTAATTTTCTATATCTGATTCTAAATAAGTTATAGGTCCGGTTTATTAGGTTACAGACTATTGTAGTTTTGATGGTCGATTTTTCAGATCATATACGCAACTAATACACACACACACACACATATTTTACAGCCGATTCTAACTAGCTTAATTATGCTGTCTTTAGATTCTTGCAATTCCAGCAATTCCATTAACAATGTCAGCTGGGCTTCTTTTTGGCTCCGTTATTGGCACTATCATAGTCTCCATCAGCGGAACCGTGAGTTAGTTTCTCCAACAAGTGTTTAAAGAATTATAATTAGGTCTGACTTGGTGTTTAATTTTGTTGCTGATCATATTCTTGTTTTTTTCCCATTTTCAGGTGGCTGCGAGTGTTGCATTCCTGATTGCGAGATATTTCGCTCGGGAGCGTATTCTTAAACTGGTTGAAGGGAACAAAAAGTTTCTGGCAATTGATAAGGCTATTGGGGAAAATGGCTTCAGAGTTGTTACCCTTCTCCGTTTGAGCCCTTTGCTTCCTTTCTCTTTGGGCAACTATCTTTATGGACTTACATCGGTGAAGTTTGTGCCTTATGTATTAGGAAGGTCTGTTAATCTTCTTTGTCTATCCAAATGTTGTCCAGAAATTTTGAGGATAAAATCATCAAGTGCTGAGATTATTTAAAAAAAAGAAAAAAGAAAGAAAGGTTTTACAATATGTTTAGAGTTCTAAAAATAAAGATAAGGTTTTACAATATGTTTAGAGTTCTAAAAATAAAGATTGTTCTGTTATTCACTAAATTTCGTTACGACTTGAACTTTAGTATGAACAAGTTAGAAAAATAGTGCTCCTTAATCTAGCTGGATATGAATCGGCTAATGAATGATGAGCTAGTTTAGGGGGCGTTACAGTTTTGATGAATTGGTTAGCTTTTGATAGTTTCTTTTACCTGATTTGATAAAATGAGACATTATGGTAATGGTGTAATTGCAGTTGGTTGGGGATGCTTCCAGGAACATGGGCTTATGTGAGTGCCGGTGCCTTTGGGAGAGCAATTATTGTGAGTTGTCTTGCATTAGGAGCAAGTTTTATTCTTTTGAATCAAATTCTGTTTTTGTTATCTTATTGTATTTGGCCTGTATGTGTTTCAGCAAGATGAATCCGAGATTGGTGTAGTTGGAGGGAATGGTCAGTTGTGGACACTAGGCCTTGGATTGTTAGCCACAGCAATTGCTGCAACTTATGTGACGCGACTTGCAAAGGTATTTACCATTCTTGCTTTCTGCCTTTTGCCTGGAGGTTATTAGACAAGAGTTGAGCCATTGTTCGGTAGAGTCCATTGACAAATGTTAGGGTATCGCAACCTTTAAATATCATCATAATTATGAGCTACACTAAAAGCATCGATGGTGTCGTTTTTGCTCTGAGGGTTGGCTGCCGTTTTTGGCCGTGGATTTCTACGGCCGTTTTTGCTGGATTTCTCTCTAGCTTCAGCCAGGCTCATTGTTCCAATGTTGGCATTTTTCTGTATCATTGTGTCCAAAACTATCACGTCGACGGCAGATAGAAAACAAGTCACCTGCCGTATCATTTGGTATTTAAAGTTAATACTAGAGATCGATAGACTTAACATTACTCTTCGAAAGTGAGAGGATTTGAGGGGTTTTTTTTTTTTTTTTTTGTTGGGTCTTGTTTTTAAAGCGTTAAAGGGAAATACTTATTTATGCCTGGCATTACTGATTCAGTGTGTTCTTCCCTTTGTTTTATGATGCAGGATGCTGTAAAGGATATTGAGTAGGTAAAGGGACATGGTTTGGCCCCACTTAAAAGTGTAGAACAACATAATTAAATTTATTGTTAAGAAATAATTGCGAATTAATGTATCACTGCCATGTAAATCAAAATATTTTTATCCTAACCAAATGATATAAGAGCTTTTTTTCATTCTTGTTTTTGAAATGATCCTTCTTTGACGGGACTATTTTGGAGGTCCAAAAACATATTGCGAAACTTGCAAATGAACCTTTTTTTTTTTTTTTTTTTTTTTTAAAGACTAAATTTCACACATTTATGATTAAAAGAAATTTGGCATGTCTAGTACTATACATAAGTTGAAACAGTAGCCAAATAACATTAATCCTAAGCAGTAAGCATTCGGCGGCTTAATCAGGCTGTGAACTGGTTTGTTCGTAGGGCGGTGCTGGAGCCTGGGACACCTTCAGATAAGACGCAAGCCTTTTCTTTGTAATCATCTCCTATTATATTAAGTAAAGATCATACCGAGTGCTATTAATACGTAAAAAGGAAATTACCAAAATTAAGCTTACAGAACCTTCTTCAAAGGTGAGGTGACGATATCAGATCAGCAATGCAATCACTGCCACTTGTGTGCTCCTAGGCCAGGGACTCATAGCCGGTTTTCACTCACTTTGAGATACAATTATAAAAAACAAATGTCCCATTCTTCTCCACATGTCCTCGTCCTGGACCAACGCCAATTTTTTGTTTTCGTCCGCGACAGGTGTCTTCCAATGACTCCACAATGATGCCACATATCTATATACAATGAGTCTCTCTCTTGAAGCAGTCAATCCTAATCCTCATATATACGAGTCTGATCATTTTTGCCACATGTACAATATTATCGCTTTCCTTACAACACGAAATCTGCTAGAAACCTGCCACGACTTCTTCTACATGCAAATCATGAGACCCTTGGTCATGCCACTTTTCATTCTCTCATTGTCTCATCAGTTCAGGTCTCCAACGCACACCCTCCTGCCTACTGCCCACACCATACCTACAGCTAGAAAGTATGTATAATTCTTTTCTAATATATTTAATTAATGGCGTCAAAAAGGGTAGCATATATATATAAATACCACCTTGCAAGTATGAATTACTCTTGGCTCCAACCAGTTTTCATATCTAATTATAGGCCTAACTACGTACTCTAGCACGTACTTCAAATTCGTGTTTTATATATACACACATTTCCAATTTCTACAATGGACTGGTCTCCTCAAGACGCCATGAAAGCTTACCTTCACACTCTTCATCTGGTAATATATATATATACATATAAATTATCCTTACATATGCATGCATCATCTATTACTTTATTTGTTAATGCTGATCTCTCTAAATTCTTAACTTGTCCTCCATTTTACATATAGCATGTTAGTGTATTCTGTATATTTCAATACTTAATTTTCCCATATTAATCTACTAATAATATCGAGTGACGGGCTTGATTTAAAAAAAAAAAAAAAAAGAAGTTTCTAAGCAGCTACCAATCTGAATGTATTGGATTTTCTTTGATATTGGTAGTTCACTCTGTACCTTTTTATTTCCCCAACAAAGAAGATTAAATAAAGGCTATTTTTTTGTCATATATAATTAACGATATATCCAGCGCAAGGCTGATCGAAATGAACAAGAATCCACAGAGCTGATAGAGCCACGGTGCACGGAGTTCGTGTCCGCTTTAGCAGCCGGAAAGCGGGCAAGACTGATGGTGGAGGTCACGGCAGAAGGCATAACGCCGCTGAAGATTGCGCTGGCGGCCGCCGCGAAGCAGACCGGAGGCTGGCTCGTGCGCCTTATTATTCTCCACCAAAAATGCAAACATGTCAGCATTAATGCAAGACAAAGGGAATCAGATCACAACAGTAGTACTACTAGTCGTCAGCTGATAAGAAATTATAATCGTGATCTTGAAGACGTGGTTGAGGTAGGGTACATTCGTGGGAACCCTAGTGAAGTCATTGAAAAGTGTACGAGTGACTTTGCGGTTGTTGACTGTAAACTCGAGGATCACCTAAACTTGTACAAGATTTTGAATCTTTATCCAAGTGGGTCAACGGTCGTCGCTAACAATGTTGGACCAAGACTAGTAGGATCCGGAGATCAGAGATTATTCAATCCTTTTGTCGGAGTTTTGAGATCTGCTGGGAGTAGTAATAAAAATAAGCAAGGAGTTGTTGAGTCTCATGTTGTTCTTCCCATCGGAGAAGGATTAGAGTTATCCAGATCATTTGACTCCGATAATAATATTGATATTAAGTGTAATAAGTCTCCAAAGCTCAGCAGGAGATTCAAGAGATTTCTTGTCACCTTTGAAAATTGAGATAATAAATATTATTGATTTGAATATGGCATCATTTGTTGTATTTAAATAATTTGATAATGTATTTAGACAAGGGAAATTAAAAAAAAAAAAAATCTCATAAATTTGATCGGCCAAAGCCTAAAGGTTGACTGTTGTTCTTATTTTTTTTTTTGGAAAATTTATGATCACACTAATATAGATTATTGTGAGCAATATATTTTTGTTTATTTACATTGACTCTCATTCATTAAAAATAAACGAAAACATTCTCAGATTTTGATTTCGAACTTAAAAGATTATATCCAAATCCCTTCCCTCTCAATTCACGCCACCAACAAAGTTAAAAGTCAAAAGTTTTATCCGTTCAAAATCTTTTTTTTTTTTTTTTTTGGTTCTTATTAAAAACACAGGATAATACTTTTAATTTTCTATATTTTTAATAACACAAATGATATGTAAAGGAAATGTTTGATATATTTATGAGAATATTGAATATTGAAATCTTTCATACCACCTAATGAAAAATTTAATCAACGCGAATAATGAATTGTTATAGCTTGATGGGTATTAACTGACCGTAGAATTTTGGTTTTGACTGGATTTTTTTAGATCTAAAACTATGTTCTCACAGACAATACAAGCACTTTTAAAAATAATTTGATAATGCGTTTAATAAATAAGAGGAAAAAATCTTCTAAATTTGATCATCGGCCAAAGCCTTGGGATTGACTTGTTGTTCTTATCTTTTGAAAAATTTATTAGTTAATTAAAGATCACACTTAATATAGATTATTCAAAACGATATATATATATATATATATATATATTATTTTCTTTGACTCTCATTTGTTAAAAAATAAAAAATAAAAATACTTTCAGATTTCATATTTATGGTATTCTACCCGAATTCCTCCCAAATTCCTCCCCTCTTATTCACTGAATTAGCCCCCAACAAGATTAAAAGTCAATGTATCGTAGGGGAGTGTTCCGCTTTGTTATTGAGCTTGATATTTTCAAAAATTTAAACGGTTCAAAAGCTTACTTTTGGTTATCATAAAAAACACAAGATAATTCTTTTGATTTTGTTATCTCTACAATGCAAAGAAAATAAATGATATTTCAAGGAAATGTTAGAGATATTTATGAGAATATTGAAGTTGAGTAATATACAAGTCTTTCACACATACCTAACGAAAATTTTAATAAGCGCGAATAATGACATTTCTCTTGTTGAATTTCAACATTGTTTATTGCAGCTTGATGGTACACCTATAGTTGTTGAAACTAACATGTAGACTATTGGTTTTGACTGTATGATTTTTCTTAGCCAAAGCTATTTTCTGAAGATTATTTATATACTTGTAATAATAGTTATAAACAAACATACGTGACCTTTAAGGTTTTAACTATAAAATGCACACATGTTTAGAATACAATTTTTTGGCCGCCAATAATGTAGTTCTAGTCTAGCAAAAAATCCTTTGAGAAATCAAAATTATTGATCAAATCAGAGAGCCGGCAAAATTGGTCCGCATGATCATGAAAATCTCCCCAAAAGTCCCACGAGATGCCCTCGTCACGACCATGATCATAGTCGGCAATATTTTCTGTCATGTTTGGTGTGAAATTAAGGCCTCCACTAATATCTTCACACGTCATGACGCTCTCAGTAACCAAGCTGTTTCTACTGCAAGTACCGATTAGACGTTCGTTATTAATCACCATGTCATCCTGATCTCGAGAACTACTTGTAATCGAATCACTATTTTCGATCCGATTTTCACCTCGCTTAGGAGCTGCTTGTACCTCCTCCTCCTTCTCATTCTTCTTCTTCGTCAAGATCGTGTTCCAGTAGTTCTTTATCTCATTATCTGTCCTTCCTGGTAGCCTTCCGGCTATTAAAGACCATCTGCAAATATTCACCCAATTAAATGACTAGAAATCGGGGGGAAAAAAAAAAAAAAAAAAACTTATTTAATTAGAAACTTGGCAGGTTAAATTCACTTTGAAAAGATAAACAACATTCCTTATAAGGAGAAATTATAAAAATACCTGTTGCCTATAAGTTTGTGAAGCCTGATGATAAGATCTTCTTCCTGATCGGATATGTTTCCCCTCTTGATATCAGGCCTCAAATAGTTCATCCACCGAAGCCTACAACTCTTACCACTTCTCACAAGGCCTGCAATTAATAAAATCAATCAACATGTTAAATATTATAACTAAACAAATCCATTATTTCCCGAGTACGTACTGTATAGTTTTGACCGTCAGATTATATATAACTAAAATCGGGAGGGGGGTAGAATCTGTTTGTTTGGCAACTGTAAAATAATTACCTGTTTGTTTGGCAACTTTAGTCCAACGTCCTTCGCCGTGAAAGTTGATGTAATTAATGAGAATTTGGTCTTCCTTTGCAGACCAAGGCACTCCTTTACTCCCCGTTTTGAACTTGATGATCTCCTCTGAGCTTGGTTTAGAAGGACTTCTACCCATCTCTCTATTCTGTCATATTACACCTACATCCCCCAACAACTACCACGTATACAGCGCACACACACACACACATATATATATATATATATGGTTAAGTACTACCATATACTATAGCTTTATTTGGAAAATGGATGTGTCATTTTCAATGTAGTTAGACATATTCTGTCTTATATAGATGCACGTCTTTTGAATAAGATAATGTTATTCAGAAAAACGTGCATGAAAAACCAAATTTAGATATAGTACCAGTCAAATGGATCAGCCCCCCTTTTTTTCTCTTCTTTTGACAAATTTTGGATGCATGGTATTTACGAAATAACTTAGCTTTCATACACATCATAACGTTAGAGTACACCAAGCAAAGTGAATCCAATTTTTATTCTTTAGGTTAATCTTGGGCTAATCTTAAAAATGTCACTGAACTCTGTACCAAATATCATTTTAGTTCCTGACTATTAACACGTTAAACTTCTTTAAAATAACTCTAATCTATCTTTGATACGTCAAAGTTTTTTTTAATATTAATCTTTTATGTCAACTAACTCTTAAAAAAGACGAAAAATAGTACTTAATTAAACCGCTGATCTTTGCGTGATACAATTTTTCCAACAGTAATATGAAAGAAATAATCAATTAAAAGAACAGGTCATTTGAGTGAAGATTCCCAGAATCACTTTCATTAGAAATTAAGCTATTTTTAATTAGTAAAACAGAGTTCTTTTTTTATTATTTATTATTTTTTTTTTTTAAGGTGGCAACGGCGTACCTTGTTAAACTATGGCGTCACACTTGACAATGCCATGATGTAAAGGGGAAAAAAAATCAATGACAATATAAAAAAAGAAAAAAGAAAAAAGAAAAAAGTAAACAATAGTGTAAACATGAAACTTTGAATTTAATACTTATGTCATTCGTAATATGATAATCATAGGATAGCCAGCTAAGTCGTTGAAAAGATGGCCCAAAAAAGCACCAAACCCTCATTTGAAGTGGGGGAAGTCAAAGAACTCGGCCGGATCAACTTGCAAGGCCTCCAAAATTCCCAACCCTCTACGATATTACAGTACATCCAGCCTTCTCCACTAGTTGTTCCATTCTTCCAGTTCCAAAGTAAATTACATGACAAAAAATGAACGGTTTAATAGTTGGAAAAAAAGGTTGATTTTTCCAATCTTCATTTTTTTTTTCCTTTTTTTCTTTTACGGTTGTGGGATTTATTTATTACTCTCACTTATTTTTTTTAAAAAAAATGAAAATTTTAACCATAAACCTCCCCTTTTTCTCTCGTCTTGTTGGGTTTTATAGTTTAAGTACTCTATTTTTGAAGAAAAATATAACTATATATATATATATATACTTTTTGGAATTTGTGTGAATGAGAATTCAAATTCTGTATCTTTTAATAAAATTAAGTATAATATTACTGCTAGACTATATCTATAACTATAAAAATATAACTAATTAAGTATAATATAACTAATAGAATTAAGTATAATATAACTAATTAAGCTCAGAAAGATATATAAATTTAAATTTAATGGAATGTTAATAAAGATGATACGGTACATAATATAAGTAGAGGTTTTTTTTTAAAAAAAATTTTTAAAATTCTCCAAATTTTTTTTTTGGGGGTAGTGTCCAGCTATTATTTTCTCCAGATATTTGTGTTCCCCTTCTTAAAAGAGAGAGAGAGAAAGGGAGAGAGATTTATTTGATTGTGCCCGCTTCTAGGCAGAGAGCGTCGAGAAAATACCCGGTTCCCTTTCCAGACATTAATATAAATTCCACGCGAACGCTTGCCAAGCAGTTTCTTGTAAAGAAGTTTTTATGTTCAACTTTTGGAAAATCTGTTGTTGAATGGACCTTAGAAAAGTCATGGTCAGAATGATAGAGACAGGGACAGAGACAGCGACAGCGACAGAGAGAGAAACAGAGCAATGTGGACGGACCAAGAAGACTTTTTACACCAACTCATTTCACCGATTGTTGAATTAATCAAACTTTTTTTTGGTAAATGTTGAATTAATCAAACTTGTTCCATTGATTATCTGCTTCTTATCATCTGGGAACCAAAAAAAAAAAAACCTTTTAAATGTCTAACAAAATGAATTTATCAAAGTTAAAAACTTCAATTTGATAATAAAAAAAAATTAAGCTAATTATGCACACGATATTAAAAATGCGATTATAGTTTGTTTCTTAGCCAAGTAATTTGGTTAGAAACATGGTTGAGAAACAAAACGAAAATTTGTTCCCTTTTCTCTTCTCGAAGACTCCTAAAAGTTGATGGTGAAGAAAATTTAAGAACTGTACTTGAAGGGGGAAAAAAAATTAAGAACTAGCAGATGATGGCGAAGGTGAAACTGGTTTCGTTATTTTTCATGAGTTGGAAAATGAGACAGCGATACATGTTTCTGAAACTTCAAGATTCATATTTTTTTTTTTCCTACCTTGTTATAACTTGCTTGTTGGTAAAGTTTTCATCACTGAATTTTTTAAGAAGATTTCATATAAAAAAAGGATGCTAATTTTCTTAGTAACTAAGCTAATTGGGTTTTCAACCATGAAAGCCAATTAACCAAGGAGACAGAGTGACACTAATTTTGCTAATTGGTTGAAAATTAGTGTATTGGTTGAAAATGAGCCAACGTGAAAGCTAATTAAGCTAATTTTCTTATTAATAAAAAGCTAATTGAGTTTTGAACCAACGTGAGTTTTCAATTAATGTGTTCTTGACATTGCAATGAGCTACTAATGGTAGTGTAATGGAGACTAATGAACAAAATATTCAATGTAAAAATTACAGTTACATTATAAACTTTGAAAGTGATACATTTACATAAGCTGTACATCAGGTAATTAACAAAAAAAAAAAAAAAAAACCCTTATTTTTTGAAGATCAGAGGAAGCTCTACTTTTTTAGAACTTCCCATCCCAAAAATGTCACTGACATTACATGTTCATCCTGTCGAGTGATCGTAAAGCTACTCGGTTTTCTTTGCAAGAGACTGTTTCCGCCGGCTAAGTACAAGACAATCTACAAGAGTAGTGTACCTATTATTCTGTTCATAGATAAGCGCATCTGACCAGTAGGAATCCACCCGTAATAACTGATTCTAAATCTGTCGCATATGCCCTTTTTCTCAATCAATGAAATCACTGAGGCCTTATTCCTTAGGGAGGAAAAGCGGAAGGAAAGATGGCGTTCAGAGGATTAGTGAACGGATTTTAACACTTCCGGTTGTTTGGTAGGAGGGATTAGAGGAGGGAATACAAAGGAATTCGCCTCGATCTTTTCAATTTTGAAAAGAGTTGGAGCAAATCCTCTTTTCCCACCAACGTTACATAATTTTCCTTCCTTAAATGTTTTCTTTCCCTCTTACCGAACAACAGCCTAGACCTTTCCGTCGGAAAAAGGAAGGTTTGTGTCGACTTTCACCGCCTTTGGAGATGACGCGGAACTCGCTGAATTGGTGCCCTTGGAGGGAGAAGAGTGAGGAGAAGGAAGCTTCTTGGGCAGCATCTGTTCCCAGTAATCCTTAGGCAACCTTGACGCTTCCGAAAAAAGAACCAAGGCAAGAATTAGTGTCAAGAACAAGCACTTGTGCCTCCAAGAAACTAACATTCTGATTGACGTTGATGCTAATGACCCGACTCGAAAGAATTTGCGCTGCGATTTGACTCCTTTTAACTTTCGGAGAAAGCAGCTTTTAGAGGCGTCTGGGGGCAGCAGACATGTTGAGTAATGTAAGGAGGCTGCCAACTTGTGTGCTTGAGGAAAGGTGCTTCAATGGCAGACAATCTTGTATTTTTTATAATACTAAATTTGTGAGGCAGCTCACTTTGTTATTCTCATTGTCTACCAAAACTACAATCTGTTTTGTTCCCTTAAAAAGTTAGGATATTAGGGAAGTTTAATATTCTCACTGGACCCAGTTTGGTTTTTGCTGAGTCTAATTTGTTTAAGTGTTGTAGGTCTGGTAAGATGTCCTTGTTGTCAGAGTTGTTTAAAGTGATTTAATTAGAAAAATTTCACACCTAAAATCTTTTATTGATCCTAAGAAGTTTAATAAACTTTCCCATGTGATATTCAATCAACAAGTTTGTGTATATATATACTTGTATGACATGAACAACGAACGTCCATTCATGCAATTTATTATTATTATTTTTTTAAGCTAGGATCCATTCATGCAATTCTTTTTTTTTTTTTTCTTTTTTTTACTAGGATCCATTCATGCAATTCATTAATGCGGATATATTTACATATTTGTACATATAGATAAGTTACTCGGACACACAAATAGAACAGGTAAATTCCACATGTAAATCGGTCATAAAGATCTTTAAGATCATGTAACATTATAATTTATAAATGGATCACACAATAATCCTATCCAGATAATTACTTATCGGTAAGAGTTTTATAGGCATCTATATATATGATGATCATTTCACCCCATCAATGTGAGACTCATCTTAAAAGCTATCCAAAAAAAAAAAAAAAAATTTATTAACAAAGAAAAATAAAACAAACATTACTTACTAGCAGATCGATTATAAGGACTTTTGATGAAACATATCAATGTAATATTGACCACCTTTGATTTGATAATATTATATATTTAGGTGTGAGTGACTGGTCTTTCTTACATATACACATTAATATATATATATATATAAACTCATGAAAATAATGCAAAATACATCATTAGGATGAAATGAATTCAATGAAGCATATGACACAAATCAAATTATCTTAAAAAGGAATGATGATAATCAGTAATGGCCCCTAAGCCTATTATTTGAGCGGGGGTAGCTAGGGAGGAACACCTAATTCCAAACCACAGCATTATTATTGTTGTGGTACTTCAATCATGCACACATGAGGAAGACTTTGCCCTTTTTCTTGTTTATTTTCATTTGGCTAATTAAGAAACCAAACAAAGGTTGTAATAGTTTTTTGTAAAATAGGAGTCCCAAAGAAGCATCTTGACACTTTTGTATGCTATTTTGCAGACAAAGAAGATTTGCTTTTACACCCAAAAAAAAAAATGATAATGATTACCAGAGGTGTCAGTGAGAGGTTTGAGAGTGTAAATTATATATATATATATATATATATATTTTTGGTGAATGAGAGTATAAGTTATATATAACATATAGTATATTACAAGGGCTAGTGACACAAGGCACTGACTTCCATGCTAAGATGTGGGGCAACACAAGACACTGGCGAGATTAGTGAGATAAGCACCAAAAACCATCATCTCTCTTTTCTTGAGGGGAAAAAACATTATCTCTCAACTACTGCAATATATAATATATGGTAAGAAACACTCTTTTTCTGGCCGTTATACTTGTATTTTTTTTTTTTTACCTTACTGTTACTATAACAATTAATTGATTTTGTTTTATATTTTGTCAAAATTATCTTTTATATTAATAACTGTCAAATAGTATCATACTACATTGATAAGTTTATTTATCATGAGAAATGAATGAAAATAGAAAATATGAGTCAATTCATTATTTATTTACTCAATTTTTTTTTTCTTAAAATGGAAGTGAGAATGGTTATCGCTATATTAATCTGAGATTGAGAAATGAGATTGACAATCTCATGTCATTATTTCGGATTGTGACTCTCATTCGTATTATTAACATTAAATTACCATTTATCTTTAGTTTAATTACAAAATATTATATTAAAAAATAATAATCTATATTAATTATTTTTATTAACTAAATATAATATATTTTTTATTAACTTAATATTATATAACTATCCTAATTACTATTAATTTTATTAGAGTAAATAAAGAACTTTTTTTTATCATAATATATTATTATATTTATATTATTATATTTTTTTATACTTTACTTATTTTAATTCATTTTTCTGTACTCTTTTTAATTTTTGAAAACAAAAAATTACACAATTTAATTTTATTGCCTTAATATCATAATGATTATTTTACTTTTGATTAATAGAATGATAATAAATAAAAAAATTACTCGTTTTTTAAATTTTTGAAAACACAATTAATAAATGGGTATACAAGTAAATTTACAACATTTCATTCCGATTCTGGATTCAAGTAAACGCATGAATAAGATTCGTAGTGACTCCGATTCCGAATCCTAAAACCAAGTGAACAAATTATTCGGATTCCGAATTCTCATTCCGAATCCCGGAATCCTACTTACTCCGATTCATGCCCATACCGATTACGCGTAAGTAAACACACACATAATTTTACATAAAATTATAAATAAGTAAACTAATTATTAAAAATTATTTATTAAAAAAATTATAATTATCGGATTTGTCCAGCTACCGAATAGGAGAGTATATTTCATGTATTGTTTTATAAAGTCTATGATTTAGGCTATTAGATTTTGTTAAATTCAGTTAAATTAGTTCGGTAATTGAAAAAATAATAACTTTAGTTTAGTTTCCTATTTGTTTTAAACGTTTTAGTTGGAATTTACTTTAACTTTTCGAAAAAAATTATTTCAAACTTACTATTATTTGGTTAATTTATATTCTTGTGTTTTTGCTTCTCTATAAATTAGATTAGTGATTGTAGTTTCATTTAAAGTTAGTTGATGAAGGAATATAGAGATTCACTCTTCTTTTTTTTTTTTCTTTTTTTTTTTTTTTTTTTCTCAATTGAGTTCTTCTTTATCTCTACAATTCTTTCTTAATTCTTCTTTGGTCTCACTATTTTTTTTTTAATCTCTTCTATGATTTTGATATAATTTAATAATTCAGAACGGCACACGATATTCATAATTTTTTTTTTTTTTTTGGATTACCACAAATTCTCCACCTTATTCAACTCATATGGGGTAGTCCGAACTCTGAGCTTTTAGAAACTCCATGATAAGAAATGCTCTGACCTTAGTCTGAATATAGAAGTATAGCCATGAATCAAAGGAGTGGAAAAAAAGTGGCCGTTGTATTATAAAAATTGGAACACATGTGCGGCTGAGAAATATATATATATATAAACAAAAAAACAAAACAAAAAAGAAAAAAAGAAAAAAAGTAGAAAGTCGGAAGAGTGTCGGATGAAAGATTACGCTTTTTAATTCTATTTTGATGAGGAGGAGTTTATTTGGGACAAGAGGAGTAGGAAGGAGGTGGACATTGCACTTGTTTCTCAAAGTGGTTGGTAGGGTCCTTAATTTAATTAATTTTTCTCGCTCAAAGTGCTCTCTATGTCTCCCTTAGTAATTTATTTAATTGGTCTTTAGTTTAATATTTTATTTTCTCTAAAGATATTATATAATATATAATATGAGCTACTCCACATACATATATGTCGCCAATATTGCATGCACATATAACTATATTTCGTAGCCCATATAACTTCAAATTAAAGAGTCATATTTGCCTTACTCTTAAAAACAATGCAAGCTAATATATCATGGAATGATCATCTACATTGATCTAAAGCATGCTGCTAAAAGAAACGCTTCTAGTGTTAAAAAGCTCTAATCTTGGAAGATTCTAGTGTTCCCACCCATTACTTTTATACGTTTTATTTAATCGTGATTGTAGAATTTCAATCAAATAATGCATATGGTATATGAAGTTGAATATCGTCATAATTTTTTTTTTTTTTTTAATATCAAGTAAGGCACATCGATTGGGTACTTTTTTCTTCTTTTTTTATTTTTTGTTATCCTTTATAGAATTTTCCACTAAGCTTGGCCCCTAGATGAACAGTGCGCCAAACATCCATAAAACTCAAGCCTCTATTACCTTTGACGTTCAAGAACTTAAAATTATTTATTCTATTTTGTATTTTGTGGTTAATTTTATTTGAATAATTAAAAAAAAAAAAGAAAAAGAAAGAGAGAGTGCTGTTAAAGGGAATTAGTGACTTAAGTATAAACATTAGACACACAAAAAAAGACATCAAAATGATGTACGACATGTCGTTTGTCACCTAGAATTGTCGTTTATACTTTTAACTTAGAGTGAATCCACTAGAAAAGAAAATTAGTAACGATATGCCAAGCAAATATGTTTAAAAAAAAAAAAAAAGCATATATTTTACACAACATCGTATGCTTATGAACGACAAGTAGCATAGAGACATTATATATTTAGACGTCGTTGGATGTGGATTACGAACTTGTCGTTTTAGCCCCATTTAATTTTTATGGTTTTCAATAAAACATGTTCTTTTTTCTTCATTAAAAAAATAAGAAAAATGTCTTCTTAAGATTCAGGAAAACGAACATGCCGTTTTTAGGTTGTCGTTTCTCTAGGAGTCGTTGACGTTTTGATTTGGATGCAGAAGATGATAAAGGATATATGCTTATATATATATATATATATATATATATATGTTGTTCATACTTCATAGTTCATCCTAGTTAAAGGTGGTCGTTTTTCCTCTCATCAAAATGACATGTCGTTTTCTGGTCCGAACAACGTAAAGGAAATGACAAGTTGTATGTAACAATCTCAATAAGTTTCTCCTAATATTACAGGAATTAACAATTAAAATCGAGCATGGCTAAATTCCTTTAGTTGATCAGGGAAATTTATTCTGCATAGGAGCTTCTTCATAAAATAGTAAACTACATGTAATTTCTTCTATATATATATATATATATATATATATCAAATAAACCAGCCAAGAGTATAAAATATTGCATCATTATGATTAAGTCAGAGCTAGAGCGAACACAATAAGAGCCCTATGAAAGCCTCTTTGAGGACAGAGATAATGAAAGAAGCCATGCTTACGCAATGGCTGAAAAAATGGTTTGCGTCTGTTTCGGACGCCACAATGTCTTCTGAACACACAGCAAACCTTCCTTGTCATTTGAAAAGACCAATCTGATATTCCACTTGAGAGACTTGGCCATGCTCTCGACCTCGTTTATGGTTTCGACATCATCTCGCACGATCAGCTTTCCCTCTGGCCTTAGAATCCTATCAACTTCAGCAATCACGCCCCTTAACCCGCACCTGATTCGATTTAGTACCATAACCAAACACAATCACAAGATTCACTCAGGATATTACTTGTTTTGCATCAAACACTGCACAACATGCATTTTTGACGACCAAAAACTACAACTACCAGTAATATAAACATACCTTTTTTTAGTAAGTGAGAAGAGATGATCTGCGTGAAGAAGATCGTAAGTTCTTGGGTAGGTACTGAAGGATTCACACCAATCATGATATATCCCGATTAAACCACGCTCATATATTATTGGAAGCGTGTCTGGAGAATCAATTGGAACTACATTCATAACCCACAATTTCAAGTCTTTCAGTGCAGCAGCAAACCTGAAAAGCAAAAGTTATTGAGGACAAGAATAGGACCTTAAGATGCATTTCCTAGGGATTGAAATCCAGTCGAGTTCGTATCCTATTTTACTATAGATTTTCTTGATTTTGATTTTTTTGGAACGAAATAAAATAGGAATTGAGGATTTCACTGCAAATATCGAAATGAAAACTTATAGTAATTGGCAACAAATCCAAACTTTGCAAGAAAATTGAGTGATCATCTAAAGGAACATAGCTTACCCTCCATATACAGCTTTCATGTCCATGACATTCCTCACAGAAGACCAGCCGATTCCCATCCCTTCCAAGTACGACTCGGAAACTACTTTTTTCCAGCGCTTGTGGTCCGCAGCAAAATCTACCAGGGCAGCTTTGCCATAGACTCCAACCTGAGACTTTAACCAGTAAGGAGGTTTCTCCAACCTCGAAGGCCATTGTGCAGGCCAATGAGACCCTCGCTCTGATGCGTCCTCTGGCACTTTGTGCATGCATGCCTCTAGTGGTACATTCCTGATGAAACGTAGTAAAGCCACTTAAGATTGGAAGTATTATTGCACAACTTTATACAAAGAAAAATAGTCACACTTGGATATGTCCACTGCACGACAGAAAATGGCTAGAAAAGCATGCATGAAAGTAAGTACCAGGCTGCATTTGGATCATCAGAGTCACTGCAGAGCGGGGGTTCGTTCTCTGGTCTATTAGAATAACACTCGTTGGAGGTCGGTTTTCTGAATATTGCTGCAGCCACTTCATTGAGTTTGTCCCTGTTAACCTCCACCAGATCCCAGCACATTGATTTTGTTAATTTAGACATGGCTGCCATCAATTACCACGGCACAGCGAGAAAGAGAGTACGTTAAACAAACCAATAAATAAGGAAAACCTAATCTCTCCACTTAGATGAAGAAAAATATGAGCTAAATCAAATCCACCTTTCCAAATGTCAACATCCTCCGGAAGTGATTGATAAACCGGAGTAGCGGACCAAACAAAGTAACCACCTGGTCTCAAGACGCGATCCAATTCTAGTAGAAGTTTCCCACCTGCATTGTTAATCCAACTCATATCTTTTAAGCTACAAAAGATTCTTGAAACAAAGGGATAATGGGAGTTCTTTGGGTTTGCAAATATTACCTTCAATGTGCCAGGGAACCCTACATCGAGCGCAGTGGACAATGTCAAAGACAGCACCAGGGAAGGGTAGTCTCTTGGTGCCCATAACAGCTGATATAGCAGGGATTCCCCGTTCGAGTGCAAATTGCACTTGCGCTTCATGCTCATCTTTGGGGGCCAATGAAATCGCAAGAACATCTCTCTCAAATAGGTACCCTCCAAAGCTGGCCACCCCACACCCGACATCCAAAATCACACGGCTTCTTTTTCCCCATGCGATATCAGGAAGAGTCTGCATCACAACCAACACAAAATGTCCATTTTATGTCTCTACTAAAAATTCGACTAACAAGCAAGAAACAGAACAAGGTGTTACGTTACTGCAGAGCAAAAGTAAACAATGAGTTTGCTAAAATATCAGAACAATGAAGATAAAAAAACCCGAGATAAAGATATGGAGATGGGGGTTTTGGGATCTTGGACTGAGTTGGTAAAGACAGCTAATGCAAAAGCGAAAAAGCAAAGCAGTGTCTAAACCATCCGGAAATAACAAGACCTGTGCAACTAAACTAACAAGGACTCAAAGTTGGAAGGGATTCAGATGGCAACCAAATTAACATATTTAGTTTATCGCGTATTTTAGGTTTGTACTCTATGAATCCAATTTGGTTTTGTTGAAAACTGTAGTTTTGGGTTCCTTCTTACTTTAATTTTTGAATAAATTTCGGTGGAGAGGCATTGCCTTTCTCACAATCTTGCACACACAAAAAAACACACAACAAACAGAGAAATGACAAAGGGCTTACATTTTGAATGAAATCAATGTAGTAGAGAGCTCCATTCTTAAACTGGGTTCCACCTCCGGGAAAAGTAAGGAATTCACCACTTGCTTTAACCCAATTCTGGTGGCCCTTAACCTTTGCAAGCTTGATGTGAGGAACATTATTGTACAATATCTGCATCAACAAATTCACCACAAAAACAATAAATTACAATCTCACGCAAAACCGCAAGTGTCGTTCCCTACATTTACTGCACAAATTGACCTACCTTGTCCCTGCTTGTAGGCCACTCGACCGGTCGTTTATACCCCTCGGGCAAAGGAACTAGACATGTGGGAGGCTCATCAGGGCAGTGCCTCTCTCTATGTTCATAGTGCTTTGTACTTGGAAGATTTCTGATAGCTTCCCAGTTGTCCAAACAAGGGATGTAGTCTGGTCCCGCCGTGACATTACATAGCTTCCAAGAACCGCCATTTTGGCTATTGGACGTAACTGAATCATGTTGTAATCTTTTCTCATTCTGTGACTCCACAGCTTGAGTTGACCATCCCCCCTTCTCAACTTTGGTTTCCTCCAAAAGTTCCAAAGCCTCGTTGTCTCCTTTCGCCTTGTTTTCTTCCGTATTTTCATGGGAATCACTCTCCCTCTCTTGAGTTTGCTCTACATTCTCCTGATCAGCCTCACTAATCTGTTTTGTTTCATCACCATTCTCCTCTCTGACCTCTTCCGATTCTGACCTCTCACTTTCATCCGTTTTCTCATCAGAATCGTTCGAAGATTCTACTTCCACTGATCTTGGAGTTTCTTCTTGACTTTCCTGGGATGTCTGAGACTCACCGTCAGAAGAGTCTTCAAATTGCTTGGGATCTTTATTAGATACGACTTGTCGTTTCATCACATCGTTCAAAGCATCGTCGGATGCTAATTCTTCTTGATCCTGAACTGGGACTGTGGATGACATGAACACCCAAATGCCAACTAAACAAAATGCAACAAACACTACTACACTGATTGTTGAACAACAATTCGATGATTTTCTCCCTTCAACCCGGGAGTTCTTCCCCAAGGCCATAATCTTTAAGCTAATTACTCACACACCTGAAAAGGGTCCGTCAAGAAAAACTTAGATTTTCCATCCACAAAAAAACAATTGAAGACACTATTTGATCACAAACTCAACTTTCTTGAGAACTTCACCACACCATTAAAGACTAATTAAAAAGTGGGCTTTTTTTTTTTTTCTTTTTTTTTTCTTTTTCTTTTTTCCAATATTTTCTTATCTGGTGCTTTCTCTAAGAATACGAGGAAAAAGGAACCAAAAAAAACCAGATCCAAGGTTAAAGGAAGAACTTTTCAGAATAAAAAGTTCGAATTTTTGCTGCTATAAGTTCAAGTGTAAGTATTTTTATAGTGCTACTACAGAGAGCAAACGTAGATACTAGAACTGATCAGAAACAATAAACAGAGAAAATCATAGCACAATATCATGCATAGAAAAAACAAAAGGGAAAAGTGAAAAGAAAAATGAAAAATGAAAAACTTTCGTGGGATTTGCATGTTGAAGAGGAAAATATGTATATGTATAAACTGTAGCTAAGTATATGCCTTCTTACTTGGCTGAGACAATGCAAGACTTTTTATGAGCTAATTATGATTTTCCATTTCCTTTTATGCCTCCGAAGAAAAGCAAAGAACTCAGTAGGGGCTTTTTAAAGCTTCTCTTAATTCTTGTGTTTTAATTAATATGATTTTGTTTTGATAAACCATATACTGGTAGAAACCTTAAAACAGTACTATTAACAGGGTGAGGCAGAGAGAGTGTGCGTGGTTTGTCTTTTTCTGCCTCTTTCCCAACGGGGCCCAACAGGCTTATAGCTAAGGTTAAGACGTGACACAAGAGGGGAAAAAGAAAATGAAAAAAAAAAAAAGAAAAGGAAAAAGTAAAAAGTAAAAAGTGAAAAGTGAAAGTTAAAAAACAAAAAACTGGGATTTTGAGGAGAAAATTGGAAGAAATTTTTCTGAGACAAAGTTAAAAAGTTATTTCATGGGGAATTAAATTATCAATTAATGTCATCTGAGTATTAAGTATTACAATATCCTAAATTAGGAATTTCCTATTATGGCTATTTGATAGGAAGGAAAAGAAAACAAAAGTCTCTTTTTAATCATTCTTTTTTTTTTTTTTAAGTTTTTTATCATTCTTTTGAGATGTAGAGATTTTTCAATAGGACACTTTGTAATTACTTACATGAATAGGCTTATTACCTATTTATCCTTATTTCTACACTAAACGGTTTTTTTTTTTTCAATTGAAAAACTAATTATTCATATAATAATTAGTTTCTTCATATAATTAGCAATAAACTGAAAAAAGGAATCTTCTTTCTTTCATTCATATTTCCTGTCCTTTGAATATTTTTTTAATGTCTCACTTTTTTTTTTCCCTCTCTCTCTATTTGGTAAAAAGAGAGGTTCCTTCAAATATTTAATGGATAAGAAGGAGATTAGTTCGGGAGGAAAATCCCATGATTTACCAAACTATGATAGTGAAAGATGAAAGAAGTCCACAAATCTGAATAATTGAATTTAATTGAATAAAGAAGAAGGCATTTTTCATTTTTCACCCAAAAAGAGAATCAACAAACAAAGCACCGACACCCCACGAGCAGGAAATATCTTGTTTTGCAATGGTCCATTATGGCATTCACTTTAGGGTCAAGTATTTCAATAAATGTTCCCATGAGGTTGGCCCCTCACCCCCCAATATGAGCACCCATTGTCATTTACATACTAAAAATACGCATAATCAATCGAAATTCTTGTCAACAAATAGTGTTTAATCAATAAATAATGAGACGTATCATGAAAAATATTATGATGAACATCATGAGTGTACACATATCAAAATTTTGTGAATTCAGTAAAATTAAAATGACTATTTTGTTCCTATTTATTTTACCTTTAATAACTTATATTTTACTTTCATTATGTATCATGAAGTTACTTTCTCATGGTGTATCATTTTTCTTGATCATGTGTTGATTTTTTTTTATTTTTTAGAAAACAAATTACAGTTATTTTTTGTTTCAAAATTTCCACTTTTTATAGATAACAATTTGCATAAAACATATAATTAAGCCTGGCAATTCGAATTAGTTCGCATTAGAGAAGTGCGTTCAAATATAAGATTTTAATTAATCATGTTAACTATAGTTAGTCACCCAATAAGTCCGTGTTGGTTTTGATTCATGTTGAAATTATTGTTTAATAATCAACATTGTTAATGTACTTGATCTACTTTTCAAAAGCCTATGATGATAAAACATGCCAACTAATAAGCTTTCAATTTTATTGATGAAAACAGAATCATGAAAATCAAATTGTTGATTAACATTTTTTTTTTATTGAATTAAAGAAGAGACTAGTGATGTCTTTATATCCCTGAACCAAAGTCATTTTGAGAATCTACTGATATCACAGGTGAAATAAAAAGAGGACCTGACTTATACTTTCTCATCTAACATTCAAGAAGTTCGAAATCATCAAAGCACAGATAATTGGATTCAAGAAGTTCGAAATCATCAAAGCACGGATAATTGGATTCGATCCTTGATCCAGAGGTGGTGGTGAATGGTGATTAACAAAGCAGGTTAGTTATTTCAATAAGTACCAATTAACAAGATTTGTTGAAACTACTATTTTGTTCCCCTTAAATCGAGTTCATAAAAACCATGTGGAGTAGCTGTTTTGTCGTAATCGGTGTGAGTCTCACAATCAATGCATTTTTTTCTGTATCGATAAAGCAGAGAAGATGTGTAACTTTAATAGTTGTCGAATGGCCCATGTGAGTTAGACCCATTTTGTCAATCTTTTTGGCTCTCTCCAGTCTCCATGATGCAATCATCATTAGATGTCTAGTATATATATTTTTGATGATTTGGGTCGTGTTCATCAAATTTCTTAAATTTGTTTGTTTCCCTATACTTCAACATCTTCTCTCGTAATTTAAAACATATATTTGTCTTAAAAAACCAAAATTTTATTATTATAATGTATAAATTTAAACCAAAATTAGAATTATAATATATATATATATAGAGTATTCTAAAAATTTAGTGGTTAATTATCTTAAATTCTTAATGGAGTGTTGTTTTTGTCGAAAGCCAATAACTAATTTGGGAACAAAAAAAAGCACGGGTTTCTTTATCCAATCAATAAATTAAAATAATACATCAAGAGAGGTTTATATAAGCTAACTTGAAAACTATATGAAAAAAGACTAATCTACCATTAACTGCTAAAAAGAAGGAAACCTAATAATAATGGGAAACAAGTAATAAATAATATAAAATTATATGATCTAAGATCCCCATCAAACTCACGATATTGCTGCAAGTAACATTGAGAGTTTGTCAAATAAGAAATAGAAACGCGAAGCGGAAAGCGTCTTGATAAACATGTCAGTAATCTGTATGGTAGAAGAAATAAAAGGCTATACGATGGTGCGAAGTTGATAATGAAGTCGAGTGACATGACAATCAATCTCAATATGTTTGGTCTACTCATGGAACACTGAATTGCGGGTAATCTGAATAGCGCTCTGACTATCAAAATATAAGGGAGTAGGTCGATGAAGAAAAACACACATATCTGCAAGCAACCGATGTAACCAAACTATCTCACAAGTAGTAGAAGTCATGGCATGATATTCTGTTTCAATGGAGAACGAGAAATAACGTCTTGCTTTTTACTTTTCCAAGAAATAAGAGAGTAGCCCAAAAAGATATAGAAACTAATGATGGACTTGTGATCTGTCGGATTACTAGCTCAATTAGCATCAGAATAAGCACATAGCTCTAAGGACGAACTAGATGGAAGTAAAAAACTCTGAAACTGAGTACCCCAAAAATACCACAAAATACGAAGAACTGCAAGCGCAATGAACTGTAGTAGGTGCAGTGACAAACTGGTAACTATTTAAACTGCATGTGCAATATCTAGTCGAGTAATAGTAAGATAAACCAAGCTGCCAACAATAGTTTGGTATAAACTATCCGACAAAGAAAGACCATCAAAAAGAGAGTACCGAGCATTAGTCTCAAGATGTGTATCAACACTCTTATTATCAGTAAGACATGCACGCTCAAATATATCAGCCATA
The DNA here is from genome assembly GCA_038430175.1 of Ficus hirta. NCBI lineage: Eukaryota > Viridiplantae > Streptophyta > Magnoliopsida > Rosales > Moraceae > Ficus > Ficus hirta. The sequence goes on along the minus strand of CM076588.1, from coordinate 19,494,717 downwards.
TACTTTGATTGGGAGAGAAGATAACCTTTCGAAAAAGAGGCAACCTTAATGCCCAGAAAATAATGTAGTGAGCACAGATATTTCATGGCAAAACAACGAGCTAACTCAATCTTCAGTACTGCAATCCCGTCAACATCATCACCAGTAATAATTATATCATCAGCATATAAAAACAGTAGAACCCCGCACTAGGATATCTAACAAACAAAGCTGAATCATACTGACTAGAGCGAAAGCCAAGCGAAGTAATCACGGAAGAGAACTTCTCAAACTAGTTTCGGGGTGCCTGTTTTAGACCATTAAGGGCTATTCTGAGCCGGCAACTTCACCAGGTTGATGAGAAACACCAGGAGGAGGTACTATGTAAACTTCTTCATAAAGATCACCATTCAGAAATGCATTTTTAACATCCATTTTAAATATGTGCCATTGACGAACAGAGGCAACTACAATGAGAGTGCGAACAGTAGTTATTTTTGCAATTAGGGCGAAAGTCTCCTCATAATCCAACGAGACCAATTGCTTGTTTACTTGGTGGTAAAGGTACCAAGTCCCATGTATGTGTCTGATGCAAAGTAATAAGTTCCTCAGCCATAGCATCCTGTCAAAGTAGATCACAAACAGCCTCTCTGTAGGACAATGGCTCAAAAAGATGATGAATAAAAGTTAAAAAAAAAAAAAAAGTGAAAGAGCTAGAATAACAAGAGTAAGCAAAATCTGGCAGCTTAGTAGACTTACGAAAACGCATAGAGTGACGAAGAGGAGGAGGAAGATGAGGAGGTGCCACAGTCTCAGGAGGTGATTGTGCAGCCATAGGGGGAGAGGGAGCAATGGTAGTATCAGGAGCCAGAGTACTATAATTTGCTGAGCTATCAGTGGAAAATCTGTAAGAAGCATTATCTGAAACTAGTGAAGATGCTTGTGAAATAGTTTATGGGACTGTATCAATGTCAAGAGTGAAATGATCAATATGTATGAGATCAGATTTGGTCGCATTATGAAAACTAGCAGGAATAGAAAAGAATGAGATATGTTCAAGAAATACAACATGACAAGAGGCATATAATTTTTGGCTAACTAGATCAAAAACACGATATCTTTTTTGACCTGCACCATAACCTAAATGGACACACATAACAGACTGCAATGACAATTTACTACGCTCGACATGAGGATGAAAGACAAAACAGGTGGAACCAAAAACACGTAAGAATAATCAGGAGCATATCCGTACAAATTTTCAAATAGTGACAAACGTGAATTGTGGGAGGTTGGAATCCTATTAATCAAATGAGCAGTAATAAGAATTGTTTCTCCCCAAAATTCACTAGGAACACTGGCAAACAACAAAAGAGAACGAGCAGTTTCAACAAGATGCCTATGTTTTCTTTTAGCAACACCATTTTGTTCCGGAGTATCTGAACAAGAAGTTTGGTGAATTGTTCCATCGAAAGCAAGTGCATTATAAAAATCATTAGAAGTAAATTCTCCTCCCAAATCATAATGAACACATCCGAATGTTGAGTTTTTACAACAGCTCGGAAAGTATTGAAAATAGTAAGAAGATTAGAATGACGCTTTATAAGATAAACTCAATATTATCGAGTGCAGTCATCAATAAACGAAACATAATATCGCAACCCCCCTTTGTGAGCACAGGAGAAGGTCTTCACACATCAAAATGAACGAGATCAAATGGTGCAAAAGAAAAAGAAAGACTTTTACAAAATGGTAAAGTAGAAAATTTTTCCAGTTTACAAGCACTATTATCAGAAATATCATGAGTTTTTAAATTGCCTAATGCTCCTATTAAAGCTAAAAACTATAAACGAGACGCTGAAACATGACCAAGACGAGAATGCCATAAATAAAAATCAGAAGACGAACGATTTAGATGAAAAGAAGACAAGTCCACACTAGAAACTGTAACTTCTGGTACTTTGAGCTCATCTAAAACATAGAGTCCCCCTTGCCTACGGCCTTTCCCAATTAGCTTCTGAGATTGCGGATCCTGCACGTAACAAGTGGAAGAAGAAAAAGAGACTAGGCATCCTGACTTACACAATTGACTAACAGAGATAAGATTTAAAGTAAGACTATGAATGTGATAAATATTAGAAATAGACATATAAGGTGTGACAATCGAACCAACGTCTACTAATGGCATAGGAGTACCATCAGCAGTCATAACAAAAATAGATGAATTAGGAGAGAAAGAAATTAAAGATGATAGATTAGGTTACATATGATGAGAAGCTGTAGAATCTAAGACCCACAAGGAAGAAGATATACTTGAATGACTAAAGGATGACAAACCAATATGAGAGAAGGCAGACTTAGCTTGTAAATGTGTGGCTGTGTGGTAAGAAATTTCTAAAATTGCTCGAACATAGATTGATCTAATGACTGTACAGCCATTGCAAAATTTGGTTGAGGTAATCAGTATGTCCACTGTTGATTATCAAATTTCGATGAAGGAGGAGGCAATAATCACTAAACAAAAAAGAACAATATTGCGATGCAAAATCAAACCAAAAAACAATCAAGACGTGCAAAAGCAAGCAAATATGAAGCAAATAACGATTGTAAGGATGATCCGGGAAAAAAAATGATGCTCTTGTACGAACGACGGCAATGTATAAACAGCGGTGACGTTCTTGTACAAACGACGGTAGTGTATAGACGTTGTACGGGCTTGTACGGAAGCGACGGATGAGCAGTTGTACGGGTGTGTACGGACAGCGATGCCCCCCAGTAGAAATCAACGAAGAATTAGATCAGTAAAAGCTTTTGCAGAGAACAAACGTTCTTCAGCAATATTAACAAAATCTATAAGATGGTGTCTCTAATATCATGTAGAAAACCAAGAACCAATTTGGGAACAAGAGACAGTTAGGGTTTTTTATTCCAATCAATAAATCAAATTAATACATCAAAAGAGGTTTATATAGGCTAACTTGAAAAATATATATGTAAAAAAAAGAGTAATCTACCTTAACTGTTAAAAAGAAGAAAACCTAATAATAATAAAAAATAAATAATAAATAGATATAAAACTATATAATCTAACAATTTTAAACCTCTGGGAGTTTTACAACATATATGGTTCTTTTTATCCCCAACAAAAACTGTAACTTTCGCTATTTTAATGTTTTATTTATAATTATCTATAATCAAACTTACCGCATGTGATACAAAATTATTCTCGTTTGTAGTTAAAACGTTAAACATTAATTAAACGATTAGAAATTATAATTTTCTGTAAGTAATGAAAAAAAAAACCCTTCTAAACCATATCAAAAAGTTAGGCAAAAGAGTTTTTAGATATGGTCTTTTTTTTTTTCCCTGCCTGTCAAAAAGAATTTTTTAGCAATGAAAAAAAAAAAAAAAAAAGGAATGAAGAGGGGCAATTTTGATATGTTAATTGTCATGTGGAAGTGTCATGTAGAGGGAAGACCACATCATCACATTATCCACAAGTTATCAAAAACTGAATCTCATGATGACGTGTCACAGAGTTGGAGCCCCTAGCCAATCACCGATCAGTATTCTTTTTATTTATTTTTTTTAAGTCATAAAATTAATTTTTTTTTTTTTTTTTTTTTTTAAATGTGCGGTGCAAGAGAAATGACAAAGATTTTAGACTCAAGAGGGGAGGGTGGGGTCGGTGTATGAGAGTCCACAGAACCAGAAACTTTGAACACCCAATTCTCCACTCATTTTGACTCTTTCTTTTCTCTCTCTCTCCTCTCATGGTTTCACTCTCTTAAAAAAAATGGTGAGAATTGAAGGATGAGGAAGAGAAGGAGGAGGAGAAAGTAAAGTAGTTAGTAGTATAGGAGAGGGTTATGCATCTTCCATGGCCTGCCATTGTTCTGTTATTTCTTCATCTCCATCTTATGGGGGTGGTGTTTTGCCTTCACTTGCAATGCAGATGAGGAACGTCAACATCATGAAGAGTAATAGTAGTAGTCCAAACTTTGTAATGTCCTCAAACTCAAAAAGGCCCAACTTTGCTCTTCTTTGTTCCTTCAACAGAGACCCTTACACAACCGTTGTTTCTGAGGTACCCACCACCACCACCAACACCAACATTTTCCTCTCCCACATTTGCGTTATTTTCATAGCCTTCTGAGTTGACAAGTTAGAAATTGATAAGAGTTTTATGAAATGGGTTATTATTTAATTTACTTGGTTCTCTTTTTATTTGTTGGTCTTATATATAGTCTGTCAATTTTGATAAAAACTTTAGTGTTGCGTCATATAAAGGAGATGTTTTGTTTCTTTTTCATTTCTTTTAGACGACACTTGTTTCACATCATAGTTGACCATTTCAAATCCTTCCAACTTCAGGACTTGTGAGTGCTCTTTTTTTTTCTTTTTTTTCTTTTTTGTGGTGGTAATTATGGTGGAAAACATTTTAAGAGATGGCTAAGGATAATATTTACCTGTTTAATTTGCTATTCATTCTTTTCCCTAAATTATGATTGGCAGACATCATAGTTGGTTGACTACCATAACATCTTCTTATTATATCATCTTAGATAGAAATGAGCATTTTCCATGCTGCCAAGTTTGAAAAGAAATGATGCTTTTTTGAAGCAGCTCAATGGTTGCCTCATATTGTTAAGTAGTGTCGTATTGTATCAACTGGCTCTGTATATAAAATATTGTCGTTTCTAGTAATGTTGTCGTTTTTTCTACTATGATGAATGAAGGCTGTTAGGTTGTTGGGTGCTCCAGCGAGGTTTGAAGCTTCAAAGCTAAAAGTGGTATTGACAAGAGAGGTGGATGTGAATAACAAGTATGCTGGAGTCATCCCAAGAACTTATATCTTGTCCCATTGTGACTTCACCGCTAACTTGACCTTAACTATCTCCCATGTCATCAACCTTGAGCAGGTATTTACATATACATATGTAGATATATATATATATATATATATTTGCCTTTTTCAGTTGTGTACTTTTATTAGAAATCACCATTTGACCCTAATAATTTTGTTATTTGGGATGGCTTTGCCATGACAGTTAAGAGGGTGGTACAGGAAGGATGATGTGGTTGCTGAGTGGAAAAAGGTGAATGGTGATATGTGTCTTCATGTCCATTGCTTTGTGAGCGGCCCGAATCTATTGTTAGAACTCGCTGCTGAGCTCAGATACCAAATATTCTCCAAAGAATTGCCTTTGGTAAGTGTGTCTTCTTGTGTTGTGATTGCAGGCTTAGCCTAACGGGAATTCCACTTTTAGTTTTGATGTCAAGACCTTATGTTCAGATCATAATCATACCCCCTGCCTCTAGTTCTAAGAAAGAAGGGAAAAAAGGGGAAGTGGTGCACACACACGCACACACACATATATGCATATGCCCAAAAGAAACTAAGGAAGAAGGAAGAAAGGTATATATATAACTTTTTGTGTGAAAAATAGAGAGAAAGGAAAGATCTCTCTTTTATTGTGTTTGATATGGATTCTTTCTTAGAAGGATCAAAATTAGAGTCTTGTGGAGAAGTTTTAAATCTTTCTCGTGGCATAACATTTGTTCCAAATTACTCATTAAAACAGGTTCTGAGAGCCGTGCTTCATGGCGATTCAGCGCTACTCACAGAGCACCCTGAGCTACTGGATTCTTTGGTGAGGGTTTACTTCCATTCAAGCTTGCAAAAGTACAACAAGATGGAATGTTGGGGTCCTCTCAGGGATGCTATTGAGGTAATAATAATAATAATAATAATAATAATAATCACCTAAAAATTCAACATTTAGTAACTTTGGAAATTGAAATTTTCTTTCTTTCTTTCTTCTTCTTTTTTTTTTTTTCCCTCTCAGGGAAGGCAAGAGGATAGAATCCAAAGGTTATTAACAACAAGTTCAGTTGGAAGCAGGAAATGGAAAGGCCCAAAAGCCATATTTCAAGCTCTTTTTGCCTTACTTCTTTAACCTCCATTATTCCACACATCACTGAAAATTGAGAACATAATAATTTGTATATCCATCTTTCTTTCTCTTTAAAAAGGCTCAACGACTGCAACACATGAAGGAACAAAAAAAAAAAAAAAAAAAAAAAGGACTTCCAGAGGCCATTTGTGAAAAGGAATATGAGGATATGGAGGAAATTTATTGGGAAATTTTTCAAAATCCAAAACAGCTCCTCTTTTAACAGGGATTGTTTCAGGAGGCCATTTGATTCATTTTTTGTCTTCCCCCTTTTTTCTTGATTGGAAATACATGTTATTAACTCTCAGCTCTTGTGAAACCAAGAGCACATTCTTGGATCTGTTGTTATTCATCAACTGTCAATGCTTCAATGAAGGTCCTTTTCTGGTTGTTGTTTTGCATTTTATATATATTTATATAAATATATATATATATATATTAACTTCAGAAAAGAAAAAAGGAATATAGCAAATCTAAAAGAGGCTTCCCTGCTATGGTAATGCACACCCGATTGCACTTTTGTGCCAGTAATTAGTTTTATGGCTGAGAAAGAGCAAAGCAACGTGTGTGTGTGTGTGTGTGTTATATATAAGTGTCATTTATGGACAGAGGGTGCTATTGTAATGCACATGATGGAGTGTTTGTTATATGTGTGTGTGTGCTCTCGCTCGCGCGCGCGTGTCTATATGTGTGTGTTTATGCGTTCGGGGATTTCTGAGGGCCTATAAAACTAAGTGCTTGCAATATCATATTGGACGCCATTGAGATCGAAAGCTAAAAGAAAAATATGAAAATCTCAATTCCGAACTCGGCTTTATTTATTATTATTATTTTTTTAAACAAAAGTATAAGGAAAATTAAAGAAAAAAAAAAGTCAGTCGGAGGAGAATCGACGTTGCAGGAAGGAGCAAGACGGAGAGGTCCTACAGCAGATCAATTTCAGTAACTCAGTATCTTGCTTTCGCCAAGGACCTCTTTTATGTGATTGGTTTTTTGGTTTGTAGTTTTATGTGTAATAATAGTAATATCTTCATCGTTTTTTAATCTAAATATTGTGTTTTAGTTTGTTAATTCTAATAATGGAGGTGATCTCCATACCTTCCAGGTTGATTGTTTGTCAGTCAGATCTGAGTCTTGACGTTATTTTGGCCCTGCTATAATTGCTTCTATACGAAGTTAGTGGTGGCCCTAATGCTACTGAGTCTTGGCCCTCGATCGATCGAGATATTCCATCGATTGTCGGGATTTTGTCAAAAAAAGTCTTACATGTACTCGATTTTAGCATGCCAAGGTATGCACCTGTTATCGGACTTCAAGCATATGTCTTTCTCTTTGAACGTCATCAGAATTTACTGATGGATCCGTTCTTATTGAAGGATTTTATCTCATGTAATACGGGGTCATTTGTTATATTTTATGTCTTTATATCTACTTATTAAATTTAATGAAATTCTAGTTTCAAAATATATATATATTAATCTTTTTCCTTTGTACTATAGTACGGGTTAATATAGTAATTTCATAAAGTAATACTGGACTTTGCTTCTAATTAAAAAAAAAAAAAAGGAATATGTGAAAAAATTGTCTATTTTAAGCATTATTTTAATAAATGTCATAAGTTTTGATAAATAAAGAGAGCGGTCATTTTCTTAAAAATGAATCATGATCTGATTAAGTATTTATTGACATCTTATTCAGTATTTAACTAATATCAATCAATAATTTATTGGTCAATAACTGACGACCTTGATGGACAATCACAAATATTTGAATTAAACTATGAACCTGTCAACTATTTTACTGATTATCATCAATTTCCCAATAAAAAAGAAATTCGGTCATTTAGTCACCTCACCTAATTTTCCTTAAAAAATTAGAGGTAAAAAAGATATTTCTTCTTTAACAAAATTGTCAAAAAAAAAAAAAGAGCTATTTTCCTTTTCGTACGTTGCATTTTTTTTTTCTTTTGTTCTGAAAATGTACTCTGCATTTTTAGAACCTAAGGATGCCTTTTTTTTTTTTTTTTGTTTCTTCTTCTTTCACGCTTTTGAAGCTGCACTTGTTGGGGTTATCATGGTAATTGATGTTTCTATTCAATATGATCGGAGATTTCTTTGGTTTCATTGTAATGCAACCTATGTTATTGACCTTCTTGAATCTCGTAATAGGAATGTTCCATGGAAGTTTTATGCAAGATGGGATCGAGCCATGAAACATTTAGAGAAAATTTTCTTTCAGGTTCTCATATCTTCTAAAAAGTAAATTATGTAGCTGACAAACTTACTTAAATGAATTCAATCTTGAAAATAATATATATAATTGGAGGTTTAAATTTCCAATCAGGTTTTATATATATATATATATATATATATATATATATATCTTTTGCATTATTTTTATTATTTTCTCTTCCGCACCTGCGTGTGCATTTGTTACTCTATTCCGTTTCCTTGTTAAACATCCTTTTCTTTTATATAAACTAATATAACATGGGATAGGTTTGATGAGGGTGCTAAATGAGTGACAACCAAATCAAAACGGCTTGGTGTATTTATGGATTATTGTCATCAATATTTATTAAAAGGAACACACATATGCAAAACTGTTTTTGTTTTTTGGTTTTTGTTTTTCAAATTTTCGAGATTTTTTTAATAGAAAGACTTTTAATTTCAAGATCATCCATTTAATAATAGATTTTAATTCTATAAGTGGTGTTAAGATTTTATTTTATTTTATTTTATTTTTTGAAAAAAGGTGTTAAGATAATATTTTGACCATACAAAAATATATTTGTTTGATGGTAAAAATTTGGTTTATACTATATATTATTAAGGGCACTACATAAATATTGTAGAAATTTAACCAATCAAAGATTAAATTTAAATAGAAGATTAACTTTCTAATTTTTGTTTAATAAAGAAATAAGTTAGTTTCTCCCTTAAAAAAGATACATATTTATATATATACACACACACACATCTATATAATATAAAGTATGTAATTATGCAGCGTCAAGGGTTGACAAAAACAAGACGAAAGAAGAAAAAAGAGGCTAACATGAAGGGCGGCGATCGGCTGTCCGACTTGCCGGAAAACGCCATCCACCACATCATGTCGTTTCTTTCGCCTAAGGAATCACTCCGTCTATCCATCTTGTCAAAACGACTGTCGTCTGCGCACCTATCCTCCCCATCCATCTACTTCTTCTCCTCCTTCTGGAAGTTTCACGAGGACCTCCTCTTGGACTCCGTCCGCTCCTCCCTTAAACGACGTCGCACCCTCGACCACACCACCTTCCAAAAGCTCAGCTTCGACCTTTACGTTTTCACAGATCGACGTAGTCCTCATTGGGCATTGAAAACCTTAAAATCTGCCGCAGAAACACTTGAGGATTTGGCCAACTTTGCCCTAGATAAGAACATCCCCGACGTGTTTCTAACCTGTCATGGCGATTACGAGACATGCCGGGGTTGGCAAGACACCAACGTAACGATTCGAAGTACGTTGCCGAATGTGAACGTCCTACTTTCCTCGGCAACAATCAAACAGTCTTATGTACGTTGAATATTTAAAATTGGAAAATTGTGAATTGTTATTGAATAGTGCCACTAGGGTTTATCTTGAGAATTTGAAAAGCATGGATTTTAGTAGAAGTTACCTAGAATTTCCCTACTTAGAGATTGAAAGTCCGAATCTAGTTTGGTTTCAATATTGTTGGAATTTGTTAATCTCATCTCCAGTAGTATTCATCTCCTCGAATCTAAAAGACGTGGAGCTCTGCTTCGAGTACTTGGACTGCACTAAGACGACAGAATACTTGACGGATTTTCTCAACCGCTTTGCGCATTGCAACACGGTTAAATTTAAATCATCCAGCAACCGTGTTGAGGTAAACAAGCGCACTACATGATATTTGTAGTATAATTGAAATCGTTTTGTTTTTTTCTTAATTTTTTTACCTTCAAGAAGTTATATTTTAGTTTCGTGAATATGAATGGTAACACTTTTTTTTCTCTCTCTTTTTCACTACATGTATACATTCATGCATAAAGATGAGAAGCTATATATAGCTCATGATTGTAAAATTGATTTTTGGCCTCTTTGTAAAGAGTACTTTATCTATACTGAACAAGTGAGAAAGACCTTGATTCCTCCACTTTACGGCGTCAAGCATCTCGAGATACAAGTTCCGACACTCGTATCGAAGAGAATTGTGGAATTGGTAGACAGCTTCCTTTGGTCTGCTCCTCATCTAGAATCTCTATCATTCCTTGTCGGACATCATCCAACAACGAAGTCCTTAATAACTATCTAACAGTTAGCCCATTTGTGAATTGTTGTTGTTATTTGACACACTCTAGGGTCGGATGAAATTTTGTTGAACTTGAATTTATGCTCCTGAATTACATTGATCAATAATTATTTACTTGTTATTGTTGTACTTTAAATTTCGCAGTTCTGTCATGGTGTGCCTGAGACTTCGGAGGAAGTCGAAGAAGAGGAAGATTGTACTGTAAGTACTTGCTGCTCGTTGTCTCCGGTGAAATGTTGGCGACATGACTTGATCGAAGTTGCAATACACAACTGTGATGATTGTGTTAGGATGAGTCTGCAGAACTATTTTATCGAAAATGCCAAGGCCAGGATCGCGGTTATTTGAAAAAGCCGGCATCAATTAACATTTTAATTTGCTTTTGAGCTCTGTTTACTATCCACAGATATGGCTTTTTCGGTTTAATATTTGCCACCGTGCTATATTTTTCCATGGATTATTAGAGATTGCTTGGGTTTAACTTCGGTCTATTTTAAACTCATGACCTTTTATGAACATATCTTTCTTAATTATGTGCTCATTAACCAAAATAAAACTCGTTTTATTATAAATAAGAAACAAATTGCTGACATCTATATTGGCTAAAGAAAACAACGAAGTGGTGACTTGGGACCAAAATGGATAAACATCGATTTTGTATCGAAACTATACTGATGTCCATGAAAGTAGCAAGAAGGTTCCTCTTCATAGTCTCCCAAAAATGTACTTAGAACGCATTTTACTAATCCTGAGCAAGCAGCCAAAATCTCTCTCACTCTCTTCCTCTTCTGAAATTGATCATGATATGTTAATAATTGGTAAAGTCTCTCTTTGTTGGCCTCATCATGGAGAGGAAGATGATCATGGTGAGAGAGGGGACGTTGGTATTGGAATCGGCAGTAGCAGTTGCGAGAAGGAGCAGAAGCAGCAACAAGACCAAGAATGAGAGGCGCGGTATATGTCCCTCCGCTAAAAGGCGGCATCAAGCGCAGGATTTTTTGCAGTTTTTCTCAAACAACTCAAGCTTGCAACGCAACACCTCCTTCATCATGATCTACTTTCTAACTCATGATGAGGCCAAAACTAGCTACTTCATGAGTTTGAGTTTTTACTCATCATCCATGTATTCTAGAATAATACAAAAAAGTAAAATTTTTGAATTACGTTGTATACTTTTTAAATAAAAATAAAACACATGGTATAAAAATATAAACAATACATATATAATTGTAGTCTCTTTCTTTTTTAAGAGTAATTTGGTCATTTTAAGGTCAAAATTAAGTGTCAATAGAGAAAGGTTATAAATTTATGTATTAAGCGTAATCTAATGATATACAAATCTAAAAGTTCAAAACGCATGGTAAAATTTCTAAATAAAAATTAAATACAGGATACAAAAATGTAAATAACCTTTTCTTTCACAATCTTTTTTCTTCCCCTCTCAACTGAGAGAAGGAATTATCACGTGACCAAAGAAAATGAGTAATACTTTAAATAAACTATAGAATTATTTTCACTCATGCCCATGAATTTTTATTTCATTTTCACTTTATCTCTTGAATTTTAAAAACTCTTACTTACCCTCTGAATTTTGAATAAATTTCACTTAACCTCTTTTACTAGATTTCGGTTAAAAACTTGCATATGAAAATGAATCAAGTATGATTATGTGATATTTTCCATTTGTTTTTAATATGAATCTTATGTTCGAGAATGATGCTTTTAGACAAGGTTAAAAGATAACTTGAAATACAAGATAGATGTCTGTTAGTTATATAACTTATTAAATATGTGTTCAAGGAACAAATGAAATTTAAGTAGAGACTGGTTTCCTTGTGGAATTAAGCTTAAAGTAGTTCTTTGCAAACTGTCGACACAGCTGAGAAAACAACAAATCGGTATTTGTATTGAGCAGCAGGAAGGTTCCTTCCCAAACCCGCCCAAGTGTTACTTTTGAACCTCTCTCTCTCTCTATATATATATATATATATGTGTGTGTGTGTGTGTGTGTGTGTGTACATATAGATATATATTATCAGTCCATAGACTCTCATTTACTGGTCTCTTCATGGAGAGGAAGATAACGATGGTGAGAGAGGGGTTGAGCAAGAGCAAGAGCAAGAGGTGTGCAAGTGCCCCTCCGCTAAGAGGCGGCGTCAAGCGGAGGATTTTCATGCTTCTTCTCAAACAGCTCAAGCTTCTGACGCCGCAACTCCTCCATCTCCATGATCATGATCATGGTCTGCTTTCCCACTCATGAAGTCACAACTACGTCCATGACTACCTACTACATCTCTGTTTTTCATTCAATAAATAAGCATATATACTTGTGCGTATATATATATATATGTATATAAACCTGCATACATGCATATGAAATGTAATTATATGTAGGCGCATTCATGGCCTCTTCTTTTGTAATTTCGTGTATAACATATATATAAATTCAAAATCAAATAAGGAGCATCAATAAAATGAAATTATGTGCAATAAGCAGGTCATCTCAAATAAACCAGCTACTAAAACAACACACACGAACCAAAACCCAAAAAGGTTCCTATAGCAACAAATTATTTCACAGAAGTCAATATCATCATGATAATCAAGTAAAAGAGAACTCTGATGTATTTATGTTCACAAGCTGTAGCACTTTGGAAACCGAGACTCGGGATCACTCAAAATGACCTGTTGGGTTTAGACGTCGAAGAGGAAGACGACTTCGCTTTCGCAAAATCAACAAGATCTTTAAAGAGAGCGTCTTCCGGTTTTTCTTGCTTCGTTGGAGCAAAGGAGTTTAGAGACAGATTCTGAGTCTGTCCCACTAAACTGTCATATGACGAGCTCGATCCACTACTTGAATGAGAAGTGTGTTGTTGCTCAAAAAACTGCTGTCTCTGGTTGTACCTGGAAGGCGGAGGCGGAAGAGAGCCAGAAGACTGAGATTCCCAAGGAGCTGGGGGCACATGATCCGCAGATCTGCTGGTGGGAGCTGGCTCGTCGTAGACCGGCTTTTCGCTGAACAATGGCGATGAATTTACGGCGCTGGACGATGGAGGAGAAGATGAAAATGTGGAACTCAGTGCTGGGGCAGAACCCGCGTTTGAATGAACTGGTGGAGCCACATAAGATGTATGTTCTGATGTTTCATCGAATCCAGACTTGTAGGTATCGCCGCTCAGATAATCGACCGAGCCGGCATCTGTGGCTACTGGCCTTTTCGATGATGGTGGAGGAGGAATAAGTGGACTCGCCCGCACAGGTTCAGTCCTTGAGTTGGCTGGTTTATGTCCATGTCCGTGCAGGTTATCTCTTGATGACCTGAAATAGTTCAATTGCAAACGCTGAATTCTAGAAGAAACTGTGCAAAGAATGAATGGACAGAATCTCGTATTTAAGCATCATTGACAGCAAATAATGAAGGCATTATCATGACTCTAATATAGCAAAGAAAACCCGACGCCCCAATTTCTAGCAAATGAATGAAAACTTGTGCTTTTAAGTTTTAGGTAGTAGACGAAGAGAAGTCAAAACTATGACTTTAAAGCAAGAGTTTGAAACTACAAGTTTTAAAGAGCTTAAAGGGGAAAAAATGAGATTCAAATTTACTAATTAACAATGAAAATGTTAAAATGAAGTACATAAAATCCTATTGAAGCTTTGATATAAGTTTCAAATTTTTGATTTTTACCTGTGGGCTAGCTGGGAAAATTCATCTTCTGGTTCATCATCCTCATGGTTGACGTTCACAAGTGGCACTACTGAAGATACCGCTCCATGTGTGCCTGCAGTAGGAGTTCCTTTTGCAATTTCATCGTGCCGGGAAAGCACACGTTGCAAATTATCATTCAGTGCCAATCCTTGACATAGAAGCTCTTCATCTCTGAAAAGAAATCAGCATCAGTTATTAGCATCATCAAACCTAAATACTATTGAAAATACAAAGTTGAACAATCTCTTACGTGGTGTCGTTCACAAGTAGCATGACACGCTTTTGGTAAGAACGACATTGATCAACAAGGTCAACTATCACTTCATCCTTCACACCCTGTCATAATATCCAGACACAATTTCCCAAGAACCGATGAATTGGTTATTTTGAAAAACAAAATTTTCCAGAAGATATATACATATATATATATATAGATACATTTATACGAAAACTATGTACCATATTCTACGTATTTTCAACGATTTTAGAATTGAAATGTTACTATAACAGCCACAATTCATAATTTTACTACAGGGAAACAGAATCCTCTGCCTCTAAAACAAGCAGCAGCATCCAAGTAAAATAGATCTTCCATATGAGAAGCCCAGAATATTGGTAAACGCAGATGAGTCGAAGAGGTGAGGTTTCCCCGATAACTCATCCAGAATTTAGAAATGGCTATAGAAAATATTACCTGAGAATTCTTAGGATCCAACGCCCCAAGCATATCCGTCAAAACATCTGCTAGTCCTTGAGCATTTTTAATCTCTAGCAAGCTGATAACCAAAATTTTTATTCAGAAGGAATCTAACATCAATTGACTAATAGTCATGGCCAGGTGAAATGGAAGTTTAACAAAGGAAAAATAAAAACCCTTGAAGAAACTAACCCTATGTTTGGATGACATATCCAATTTTGGAAATTGGAAAATTTTTACAAAAAATTGTTGTATCAACTTTTTCCATCATTCTCTCATTTTCAAAAAGAAAAACTATCTCACTTTCAAACTTGCTTGTACAATACCCTTTTGGAAAAAGAAAAGGGAACTTTTTGAAATCTTCTCACAATGCACTATTCCCAACCATTTTTTCTCATTCCAAACAACTTTTTATTTTAGAAAAATTTTTTTTACACATAACACCATCTTATTCTCAAAATAAAAAGACTTTCTCATTTAAAATTAAAAAAAAAATTTCCTTTTCGAAAATGGATACGCGATCCAAAAAGAGATGTTTCTGGTTAAACTATGCCAACAGACATTCTTACAAGGGAACGTACATATGAGAAATGGAACTCATGACATTACGGAACTGGAACTGCAGTAACTACAAAATAGGGTGAACATTCTGCTGCTGGCAGGGATTTTCCACATTTCACTAAAACTTCACAGGCTAGTGAGCCGTAAGGAAATTCTAAACCGAGGATGGTTGTAATGGTGCATAGATTAAGTTAGACATTGGTGGTTGTCTTTTAGTGGTGAGATAAGGTCTCAACAGAATTACTATAAAGTTGAAAGTACAAACTTCAATCAAATAATGATTACTATTGGGTTCACAAGCTTGTTGTTCAGTGCTTATGTTATCACGGAATTCTTTATTGGAGTGCCTCGTATTCACGTGAAAGTTGTATATGTTAGATATGTATGGGGGAAAAAGGAGGGACACGGAGAGGAGGCCTTCCATGGATTAAAATAGAAAAACTCAGAGGGAAGTCATTGAGACAATACCTGAGGCCAGAAGCATCGGATTGTAGAGAGGCCTGGATAACAGCGTCATTGAACTCTGAAACAGGTGGAATGATTGGTTGGGTCTGAGGTGGAGTAAAGAATGGCACGCTGTTCTCTACTCGAGGTGGAAATTCAACTCCAGCAGCCTGACAACAAGAAAAGCAAATAAAAGAATTATTTCAACATGTACTCGTGACCATGACATCCACCAGCACTCAAGCATCAGGGGAAACACCAAAGGCATCCACACCATAGATGGAAAAAATTTAAACTGTTTTCGTAACAAAAAACTAACATTCACATCCAAACAACAAGTCGAACATATGATTCACGTAAGACAAACCAAATTTTAAGCAGAATTCTTAGCTTAGGCAAACCTAGAAAATAATATGGCTGCTTTTCCAACTAAACGTACTAAATAACACATCATAACCATTTACCGTCAGCTCATTATATGCTGCGTAGTACTGAGGATATCTCCCCCCGGGTCCCCCAAAAGCTTCTTGCCATGTATCTATTAGGATTAGGATCTTTTCCCTCACATTCAAGTCCGGCTGCAGAGTTTAGACCATACATGAGGGGAAGAAAAAAAAAAGTTAGTATCCCAGACGAGAGAATGATAAAATAAGTACTCAAATTAGAATGGAACAACAAAAAAGGAACAGATATGATCATAGTAAAGAAAAATAAATAAAATAAAATCAGGATACCTTCTTCTTTACGATTTTAACCATGTCGTGTAAGATGTCACGCTCAATGATCAGCTGAAAAACATTCTCACCACAGTTTTTGCTCAAAGTCTCCAAAGCCTTCACCAATATGCCAAAAAAAAAAAAAAGAAAGAAAGAAAGAGTGCATCACATTTGAGTTATATTTGTTTCTTCTCATGCCTTAAAAAGGACAACATAAAAGCAATAACTGATTCATATGAATGAGTTTCATAGGCATGTTCAGCAAAAGCGAACTCATATCAAGGATGCAAGTACATAATGCACATGATGTATGTAGAAAATCCCAATAGAAAAGAAATACTAACAAAAAGAGCCAGAAGCTGAATCTTCGGATTTCTACTGCCAAGACGCTTCTTGAGTGTCTTCAAGGCATCTTTTGCTTGCCTGCAGTTTCCAATTCGATTCAAACACGCAAATAAATATTAGGGCATTTTAACTAACAAAAATAGAAAACTAATTCTAGGGCCAAGAAATGAATATAAAAAAATATACAGGGAAATTTAAGTAGCTATACCCAGGGTCCATATTAATAATATCGCATAATTCGATGTTTATTGCCCAGTCTGGACCGATCAGCATCTCACTAGTCGCCCTCTCGGCACAGGCAGCAGCATTGTTAGCCATGTCTACGGCCCTTTCGGTCAAGTCTCTTGTCCTTGAATTCGAAATTTCCTAACACAACACAATCGACCCAAATTCAGTCATACAAATTAGTCCACAAACATCAACAAAATTTTTGCTCCCATCAGCATCAACCGCGTTTTGTTAATGATTTTTGTCCCACAATTCTAAAACCCTACAATGTAAACTGTTCATTGACCCACCTAGACAACAGAAAATGAAAATTTAAAATGTAGATAATTCACTGACCCACCAAAACAAAAGGGCATCATCAAAACATGGAAATAGACATCAATTCCTTGCAAAATTCAAGAAACACAAAGAACTTTAATTTCCTTACCTTGCAAGCAAAATTATCCATAAAAAAATTAAAATCCCAAAATAATAAACACAAAATACAAACAACAACAACAACAATAACAATAATAATAATAATACGAATACACAACGGGGATATTTTACAAACGCATCCACCTGCTAATCAAGAGAAGCCAGAGAAGAATTTCTACACCAAATTACCCCAGGAAAAAAAAAAAGGCTAAATAAAAAGATCGTTAAATATAATTCAAGAAACATCGAAGTGAAACGCAATAGATACTAAAAATTCAAACCCGCATCGCAAAAACCTCACTGATTATCATACACAGCTTTATAATTAGGGACAGAAATGGAATCGATTCATATAAACACGAGAAGAAATGAAAGCCAACCTCGAAATTTCCAGCGAGAAATTGAATTAAAAATGAAGAGAATTGGAATCGGAAGAAAACAATTTAGTGCTGTGAATTGATGATCTAAAGGGTAGGGTTTTACCTGTGAAAACCCAGAAGAGGATTGGCCGATTAGGATCAGAAGCTGAGTAAATGAGAGAAATGATTTTCCAGAGAGAGAGATGTGAGAAAAACAAAAATGAAAAATGGGTCTTCTTTCTTTTTTGCCTCTTTTTTTTTTTTTTTTTTTTTTTTTTCTCCTTTTCTTCTCGTGGGGATTTGTTGGTTTGGTAGCTCTGCTCCTTTTGCGTCAGCTTCTGCCGTTTGGAATCAATTTGGACTTTTATAATTTTTTATTTTAATTTTATTATTATTATTTGGAAATTTTCCTAGTGGGTACACAACAACATGAGTAGTGTGTAAATTAGACAAATGTATACATGTATATGAACATATATTAATTGATTTTATTTTGGATAATGCAAATATCCTATCTCGAATCTCAAATTGACCTTCCTTATCCCAAGTTTAATTGAGATTAAATTCGTTTTTGTGTCACTTTTATATTTTTAAGTCATATGAAAAATACTCCTTTACTTTAACAGAAAAAGAATCATGAATTATCATCCAATCTTTATTTTGATCACTTATATAAGTGGCAGTGGTCATTAATTGAGAATGTTTTATTTTGAGCATCCACCTTTATCAAGTTACTAGTTAGAGTGTGACACGTAACAAAAATATATCAGCATTTTTCATTTCAAAAATATTACTAAAAAAACAGCATTTCAATTTTAGAACAAAAACAAAAACAAAAATAAATAAAAATAAAAAAGAGCATTGTGGATGTGGTTAGCAGATTTGACTTTTCTTTTATAGGAGTTAGGGACTCGAGAGAGAAAAGGACCGTAGAAGAATTATCAGAGCCGTAAACGTGTGGGTCCTACAGATGAGGGTCCCACAAAAGGAAGTCAGGCATTTTTATTTTTAGCGCTGAATTGAATTCTCTTCTTTCGTTTGAAGGCTGATTCTGGAAGCTTTGGAAAGTCAAACCTCTCACAAATTCTATTTGGGCCTCGCCCAGAAGCCCACCTCAACTGGTTGATCGGGTCAACGTTTTTTTTTTTTTTTTTTGAAATAATTACACAATTCATTTTTAGAGTTTCGTTTTAAAATATATTAATTTTTTAATAATATTATATATATATATATTTTTTTTAAGAAAAAGACTATAATAAAACTCTTTTTATATATCATATCAATAGAGTTTTATCTAAAACAGTTCAAAATTAAGTGAATGGACAAGAAATTAAAAGTGTATAATAACTAAAATATACATTGATCTATGAGATTTCATCAAAAAAAAAATTTTGAAGCCTCTGACTGTTCTACTTCGTCAGGCAAGGGAAGGGGGCTGGTGGAAGGTCATCAGAGGAGGCCCTGGTGGGTGATTTTTGCAGGTTGGGGTTCGCCAGGAGTAGCGATTTCACCCTCACCGGATGTGGGGGGCTGTTCGAGGTCGCCGAACGTTCGCGGTAGGAGGTGGTTTTTGAAGTCGCCGAATGTAGGGGGGTTGCTGTTTCACAGGTTGGTGTGGGGGGGGGGGGGGGAGTTTCGAAGGTTGGTGGGTCGGAGCGATTCGCGCCGTCGTCGAACGGTCAATAGGGAAAGGCAGTTTCGAAGGTTGGTAGTGGGGCAATTCATGATTTGCCCTCGCCGAATGGCCGGGGTAGGCAATTCACAATTCGCCGCCACCGAACGGGTGAGGTGATTTACGATTCACCGTTGCCAAACGACTGTGGGGCGTGATTTCACCTCACTGAACTTCGTTGGGGGGGGCAGATGTGGTTTTCTAGTCAAGGTTGGGTTTTTTTTTTTTTTTTTTGCGTTGATTTTTTTTTAATTTCTTTTATTTCCTACCACTATTAAGTAAAATTATTTACAAGAAAATAACATATTTACTTTATTTCCTACCACTGTCAAATAAAAATTAGATACAAAAAAATATTAGATTTCCAATAAAATATTGACTTTACAAGAAAATAACATATTTACTTTATTTCCTATAGCTATCAAATAAAATTATTTACAATAAAATATTGGATTTAAAAGAAATTAGCATATTTATTTTTTCCTTGATATTCATAATTCTTTACCTAGATAAATAAAAGACTTTACACAATATTTATTATCTTTTTATCTGATTTTAATAAGTTTTCTTTTATTTTTTTTATTGCTTATTATAATTTTGCTTAAATTCTAAATAAGCCCCAATCTTTTGAAAACCCTAAAATTTCCCCAAATGAAACCCAATTTCATCCAAGAGCTACAAAACACAGTCACCGAAGAAGACGAACCAGACGCCGGAGCTCGCGACGAAACGTACTTAGGAACAACGAAATAACATCGTTGGAGAACGGCGATCTTTGCGAGGGAGGTCTGCTTGATCGCGGTGGACGATCAAGCGGTCTTGGCGGTCGTCGTTTCGAGGTCGGAAGTTCGCGATCAACGCGATTTCCTCGCGATTTACGACAAATTTTAGCGCGATTCTACCACTATCTGGTTGTATGTCGCCGTGATTATCGCGTCGTCTCACCGTCGCGATTTTCCGATGGGCTCGTCGTGGGGATCGCGAAGTTTTTTGGACCTCTCCGCCGTGGGTTTGCGAAATCAATCTCTGATTTCGTTTGTCTTGCCATAGAGAAATCGGTCACTGACGACGACGGCGATGGCGAGGAGGATTTCCGTCAACTGTGCGTACTTCCCGTTGTCGACGACGTTCGCCGGCGCCGGTGCCGGCCCTGGCGGCTATGACTTGAAAAATCTGACTGGCTGGAGAGCAATGGAGTGGGGGTAAAACTGGAATTTCGAGAAAATAATAAAATTAATATGCTATAATTTTCTAGTCTTCAAAAATCTGCTATTTTATTAATTTCCAATCTCAATTTATGCTATTTGGCTCCTCGGCTCCTCCTCCCAAGAAAAAAAAAAAGATTTGTCTCAAGTACTTAATTGTTGGTAAGAACTCCTCTTTAGTTTTAACCGTACATTATAAGTGGTTTGAGATATAATTTAATAATAATATTATAATTAATTTAATCTAAAAATATAAAATTTGAATATCTATCTAAGGCCTCGTTTGCTTCACCAACTCAAACTCAAAATTTTCATATCAGTTTTTGTCTTTTTTTGAAAAAGTTTTTCGTCTTTTCTGAAAAAAATTTTTGTCTTTTCTGAAAAGTCAACAAAAATTACTATTTAAACTTAAAATTTCTAACTCAAACCGTTTCACCAAACGGACCCTAAGTTAAGAAAAAAAAAAAAATATATGTAATGTATTGTTTCCAGCAATATATATTATACTAATATACTAAAGGAAAAGGGTTTTACTGTTCTTTCTGCAGTAACAAACAGTGACTTTTGCTTTTTTATTTTTTTTTTATTTTTACTGTTTTCTCTACAGTATTGTACAGTAATGTATAGTAGTTACTTTTTCTACAGTAACATAACGATTTTGCCCCTATCTCATGTGCTGATTTTGGCTTATCTACGGTGAAAGGACGGTTTTATCCTTATATATTTTACTGTGTTGTCTACAGTGTAGAGTCTTTTTTGCCCCTCTAATTTAGTTGGTTTTCCTCCATCTATAGTGAGTTGACCTTTTTACCCCTATTATACAGAAATTACCGGCTGCCCGCACAATACAATTACCGTTTTACCCCTATTTTTTAGTTGCTTTTCTTTTTTCTACAGTGTGTTACTGGTTTTACCCCTATTTAGGGGGTGGTTGGTGTATGAGTTTGAGTTAAGATTTGTAAGTTAAAATAGTAATTTTGGTTGACTTTTTCAGAAAAGACAAAAAACTTTTGAGGAAAAAGACAAAAAACATGATGAAAAAAGTACAGTTTAGTTAAACAGAGTCAATTGCCAAACAAAGCCTTAGAGTTTTTTTTTTTTTTTTCTTAAAATTATTTTTGTCATTTTTTTTGGACGCTAAATTTTAGACATTAGATTCCGATCTATTGTTGTATTGTGTTTTTGCTCACTTTGTCTTTTTTTGATTTTTAAACGATTTTTTACTTTAAATTTTTTATCTTTATTTTGGATTTTTTTTTCTAGGTTTTTTTTTGTTTTTTGGTCTCTTTTTTGTTTCTTTTGTTCTATTTTTTAAAGATCCTTTTTTTTTTTTAAGGATTCTGCATGCATTTTTGTTTGTTTTGTTTTATATTTTAAAATTTTTTTTTTTATGTATATAACCTGATCAAAATTTATTTCTTTTTTGGGTTTTTTTATAAAAACAGTAAAAAAAAAATGAGAAAATGATATATATATATTTTATTTTGTTATAATTTTTTTTGTTAGGGTTAGTTTTTTCCGGTTCTTTTGAATTTAAAGATTTTTGTTTTTTTTTTTGTTTTTTGTTTTATTTTTGTTTTAATTTTTTTTCTTTAAATGAGTATGACTACAGAAGAATTTTTTATTTTTTTGCTTTTGTTTTCGTTATTATTATTGTTAGTACTATTGTCATTTTGATTTTACATCTTTATTATTGAAAGAGATTTTGAGAAAAATTATACTTATTATACTTATAATATTTATTTTAATTAACTATTTTGATTATATAATACTCAGTTTTTTTATTTATTTTTTTCTTCCTTGTGCAACGCACTCGTATATATCTATAGAGAAAGAAAAAAGAAAAAAGCGAATAATGTTCTGAAATTGTATGCTCGAGAAGTTGGGCCCAAGCCCAAACGAATGAGAAGTGAACTGGGAGCCCAAAATGAATTTGTGGGTTGAATGGTTGGTAACGAACCTGTGACCAGTGGCAGGCCGGTTGACAGTTATCAAGGTATCAGAATGGTAAACGGCTGGTAACTTAAGGGCATAATTTTATATTCTATAATATATATGTATATATAGTGTCATTACAAGATATGTGTATAATGTCATGACATGTAAAATAACATTTTTCTAAAATAAAATGTTTATATATGTGGCACTACTGTAAAGAACCCATTAGAGTTGAATTGATTTCATAAGAGTGGTTATGTTTATGTCAGATTGAATATGAATTGATGCAGGGGAATATCATGGGTGCAAATAGTTAATTACTCTTTCATATAAACATCTCTTAAGTCGAATATGCCTCCAAGACGAATATTTAAGTGCTCAATTCACATGGACCATAATTAAGAGTATGAAATGTTTTTTTTTTTTAAACCAATATTCACAAAAAATTTTCTTTCTTTGAGATAATAAAATTTTATATTTAATTAAAATTAAAAGTCAACCCAATAAATTAGGGTTAACATGATAAAATGATCATTTCTATTAATAATTCTTGAATACAATTCACATGTTATTAACATGTTAATTGACCCATGATAAAATGATCATTTTTATTAACAATTCTTGAATACAATTCACATGTTAATTAACATGTTACTTCAATTCAAAATTGATTGATGGGACGGGGTCAACCAACATTTTAAAGACCATCAATCATTTTCTTTTGGAAAAAAAAAATAGTTTAATCATTTTTTAAAATAAGTGTCTAAAATTATATATTTTCTCCTAAAAATAAAAATATATTTTCAATGATCTGTGTGAACTAGATACATTGGATAAAAGTGATTCTAGATTGTAAGATTCAAAGGACTAGTATATAGATCTGTGTCTTTAATTTAATCACTTATTTTTATTGATAAAAAAAGGATACACCCACAGTTTGCTTCTCCTGTTTTTAGATATATATGGTCCAGTTCAAGACTCTAAGATTCAAATTAAGGACTAGTATATAGATCTGTGTCTTTAATTTAATCACTTATTTTTATTGATAAAAAAAGGATACACCCACAGTTTGCTTATCCTGTTTTTAGATATATATGGTATTGACCAGTTCAAGAGTCATAGAGTCCGTTAAGCCTATTCTAAACACAAATTCTAATATGTGATGTATAACTTGAACCTTTAGTGTGTGTTTGATTGGTTCGCTACAATCAAACAATTATAGTTTTTTTTTTTTTGTCTTTTTTTTTTTAAAGTAAATTCAGTTTCATTAGAATGACCGTCAAGTCAAATATACGGTATAGATAAGTTTGTGTTGACAATAATAACAACGATGATGACCTCATAGTTATGACGAAATTGTTACTTTTCATGTTCACAAGAAATGAATAATATAACCCAACTTGTATTAATTCGTATTTTATTGTCTTGTTATACATGTTCTGATATATTTTCGGTTCCTTATAATAATTAAGGTTCCTTTTGTTTGTTCCGTAGGTTTTTCCTATGTACAGTTGAAGGGCCCAAAAAGGAAAAAAAAAAGTTCATCCACTTGCAGCAATCACCTACCTCTGTCTTGTCCTTAAGCGCAATGTTTATCTTATTACTTTAGTTGACACAGGCCGTGGAAATTAAGTTGGTCATTCTTTAAGGGAAAGTTAGTTGGTCATTCTTTTACTGCTTTTGTAACTTAGTGTTATTTTTTTTTTTTCGGTTTTTTTTTTTAAAATAATTTTATGATAGGCTGTTTATTATATACTATCATAAAAAAAAAAAAAATTTGTTTTTTACTCATTAGATTAATTTTTTAAGTATATGATTGTTCATCTTAAAAATTTTTAATGCATGGCATATGACAATTCCAGCTCAAACGCTCAACAATCCATTAATCAGACATGGACCTTAAAGTGGTATGCACTCTAACGGCCCACAGCACAAAAGTGAAAACTCTATCAACTGTTTAGGAGTATTTTGAGAATGAATTTGAAATAAAACTGAGAAATGTTTTAAGAACGGTGTTAGGGATATATATTTTTTTTAAAATTGTGTTTGATTGTGTTTTTAGAGAGATTGGTTTGAATATAATAAAAAGTAAAATTGTGTTTGAGTATGTTTTTAAAAATATTTGTTGGGTCTATAAAAGCTTTAGAAAAACAATTTTATTTAATCTTCTCATTATTTAACAATTTGTTTTTGTAACTTGGTGTAAAACAAAAGTTAGATCAGCAGAACCATTTCTGGAAAATATATAATAACAATTTGAGAATGGTACCAAACAAGTCCTCTCTCTCTTCTCTCTCTCTCTCTCTCTCTCTCTAAGTCGTTGCTCAATTTTGTTACGGAACATGCACTCGTGGGGGCCCACAGCACAACACAGAGGCACCCGATCTATAAATAAAAGGCAATGAGGAGGAGCTCGTTTCATGCATGCAAAGTAGACACAGCAACTTTAATATTCTAAATTAAAACCCACTACTTTGCTCTCTCTTTCTCTTATTTCTCTTAATTAATTAGTTGATTAGAATGGGATCATTAGCTTCTGATCATAATGAAGATGATCAAGTCCCCACAATTGACTATTTGATGCTCTTCTCCACTGATCCTCATCAACGTTCCAAAGCCCTCGATCACCTTACCCATGCCTGCCTCGACTTTGGCTTCTTCTATGTAATTATACATATATATATATATACACATACCCACACAAATAAACCAATATACTCATGAATTTTGTTTATGCTTACCCTTTACTTCTTTCCTAATCTCCACATGATTGTTTTTGTTATCAACTAATTATATCTGTGATCTCTACATATATATATATATATATAAATATATAATATCTCTGTTTGTGTTGCAGTTGGTGAATCATGGCATTCCTGATTATGTTTTCGAGAGCGTTTTCAAGGGGATTTCTGATTTCTTCGATCCGACGGAGGTGGAGGACCGGAGGCAGTACGAGAAAAAGAATCCGACGGATAGGATCAGATGGGGCTTGCGCTCCTCACCAGGAGAGAACAGGGAATATCTCAAGGTGGTTGCACATCCCCACTTCCATTGCCCTCCTAAACCAGCCGGTTTCAGGTATATATATATATATATACACACACGCACAAATTATATAGTACATGTAGAGCCAAGCAATTTATATATATGTATATATATGGAAGAGTTTTCAATAATTATTCTAATATTTATCCATCAATGATTATCGTTGTTTTTTACCGCATGATATTAATCGGATGGTTATAATAAAATAAGAAGTTTATCAAAAAAATTTAATGACAATTAATGAACATAGAACTTAAATAGCTTATTAATGAGATTTAGATGAATAACTTGTTGTAAACTAGCTGAGATGGCTTTTTTAAGTATTTTTTTTTATAGGAAGGTCTATTGATCCTTTCCTCTTTCCACTCATTTTTTAACAAATTATATTATTACTGAATTATCCTTATATGATATTAAGATAAAAGCATTTTAAACTATAGTAGTGGCACACCTTATCTTAAAATTTAAAAATAAAATCATATCTTTTTAAACATAACTATTAATTCTTAGCAAAGAATCAATCCTAATCTAAATTATTAGGAAAAAAAAAAAATCGTTGTCATCTCAAAAGAGCAGTGAATATTGATATTTTTTAACTTGAAATAAAATCTTCAAATTTGGATTAGTTAATGATGATTATGTTCATTATTCTTATACGAAAAGAAATGATTTTTTGAAAGCAATATTTTTGTTGCCACTGACCATGGGATTTTGAATTCCATAATTTCTTCTACTTTTTATAAGGTGGAGTTCGTGATTTTGTTGCTTCAACCTCTCCTTTTGTTTTAAATTAGCTAAACAAATAGAAAAGAAATGAGAAATTTGGGGGGGGGGGGGGGGGGGGGTGGGTGGGGTATTTGTGGGGGGGAAGTGGCGCTGAGGGACAAGAAAAAAACAAAAAAAAACGTGAGATTGTTTCGAAGGGAATGGAATAGTGGGCGGGGTTGCTTTACAAAATCATTCTGGGTGGTTTGATATATTCCTTGCTTTTACAAAATCGTTCTTGAGGGTATATATATTTAACTAAAGAAATGAAGGTGGAGGAAGTTTGCTTGGTAAAAAAATATTATAATTTGATTATAGGTTTTTTTGGAATTAAAGAAGGATGTAACAAGTAATAATTAAAGTTTAAAATTTTGGTGGTGCATGGATTAAGTTTAAAAGTTAGCAGGTTATTTAACCTACAAAAGCAAGTTATATAAAATATCACATCATTAAATATAATTAAAGAAAGTACTTTTTTTTTTTTTTTTTTTACAATTTTGTCTGTAACCATCCATAGTTACAAAACAAGAATACCTATTGAAATCACATTCATATATATATATATATATATATATGTATATTTACATATCCTTGTGAATTAAGAGTATAACATTATGTTACACATCTGGAAAATACATAAAGGACGTACGTTCATTCGTTGTTTTTGGATGGAAAATAATTCTGGTCATGAAAAACAAAGTTTTATATGACACCGTTACGAAACTAAAATTGAACTTCTGAGGAATATTAAATAAACAGGGATAAAATATTCATTCAAATTTTTGTTCAATTCACGGAATTTTGTATGTGTGTGTGTGTGTGTATATATATATTAGCTTTCTTAATATTTATGATATTTTTTTCAGGATGTATATGACATGTAAAAAGAGTCGGGGATTTTTATTCAGAGAGGGAGCTAATTTTTTTTAAGATCACAAATTGATTTTTTTAAAAACTTTCAGAGGAGCTATATTGTAATTTGATGTAAATATATGTAGATTTGAGTTGAATTTTCTCAATTCTTGTGGGATTAATTAAAATATACGAATTTTGAGAGGATGATAAAATGGTTTTCTCAATTTTTGTAGAGGTTATATTTAAAAATAACAGTAATTTTTAAAAGAACAAAAAATATGAGCTGCTTCTTGCATGGCATCCATGTGTAAAAATGATTTTTCTTGTTAAAATTATTATTATTGTTTACTATTATATATAGATCTATTCTTTTATGTTTAATCTGATATTGTTTGTTTTTGGACATGCAGTGAGGCTATGGACGATTATTTCAATAGAATGAGAAAAGTGGTACGTGGTTTGGGGAAAGCAGTATCGAAAACTTTAGGATTTGAAGAATGCTACATAGACAAGGCATTGAACCTCGAATCGGGATTCGATGTCTCTGCCATGAACCTTTACCCTCCGAATTTCGAGTCCAAAGGTACTGTGGGTGTGCCTGATCATACTGATCCTGGGTTTTTCGTCTCACTCGTTCAAGACATTAATGGCGGCCTCCAGATACTATCTCATACCGGAAACTGGATTAACGTCGTTAATATGCCCCCTAACGCTATCTTCATCAATCTTGGCGATCACCTTGAGGTATACATAACAAAAAAAAAAAAAAAAGATGATAATATTATAGGGAATATCTCAAGTAAACTCTTTAATTATCTTTTTTTTTTTTTGGTATAAATAATGTGATAAGTGAGATGTTATTTTCTAATTAGCGCATCTAGTAATAGGAAGTTATATTAACCAATTGAAAATTAATCACTTTTTTGTCGTGTCAATATTTAGTATGAAAAATTTAGCAGATTATAACTTGAGGTCATTTTAATGGCAGATTTTAACGAATGGAAAGTACAAGAGTCATGTACACAGAGTGGTGGTGGACAACAACAAAGTGAAGAGGATATCTGTGGCCACACTTCACGGGCCCTCCTTGGACACAATGGTTCAGCCGGCGCCGGAGTTTGTCGATGACTCTCACCCACCCGCGTATCGCGGCGCCACCTACAAGCAGTCCTTGGAGGCCAACGGTGGTGATGAGATTGATGTTCAATCTAGTCTTGACCAACTTCGCCTTCAAGCCCTTTAAATTAATAATCAAACCTTAATAAAATAAATTAGTTTATGTTTATATGTTTGGTCTCATATTGTCTGAATTGCAAGTTGTGTGCTTATCTATATCATGTACCATACGGTTTTTCATCCGTTAGATTTCGCTGTGTTATATCCATTTGATTAAAGCAGGTTTATGTATGATAATAATAATTTATTAAATGATTTCTCCACGTTTAGATTTTGATGCAAAAACTAATATTTTGCTCTTTATATATGTTGGTATGAAAAGGCAATCAAACTTCTCATGCATGAAGGTCGTATTATTAGATTATATAATTTATCGTGACGTACTATTTAATATTTTGTTTTTAAGAGACGTACAATTTAATCTTAAAAACTATGAAAACATAGCCTAGATTCTCGTACATATCCTTTAGCAAAAAAAAAAAAAAAAAAAAAAGAAGAAGATTCTTGTACATATCTAACTCTTGGAAAAATTTTAAAAACTTCTACATCAATTTTAGTTAGAAGTTTTACACAAAATGACCATTTTCAAACACCCCTTTTAAATAATGTCTAAAAACAAACTTATTTACAAATTTGAACAAATTTTAATTTTTCATCCTTTTTTATTCCAGATTTAACCTTCAACATTTTTTGACATGTTTATATATATAAATATATATATATATATAAGGATTATTTTTTTATGGAAAAAATTGTTTTTATTACATATCCGGATTCCTCTTTTATACATATATATATATATATATATACATATTATCAATATTCAATGTTTTATATATATCCGGATTTTTGTTATCAATAATGACCATAGTATTTACAATTTATGTTTTGATATAGAAGAAATAATAATATGGTCAATATGGTAATGACTTTGTCACTTTAATGATTGTATTTTGTCATATGATATTTACACTATTAGGATTTTATCATTATATTTTATATTCCTAATTAATGATAATATGATCCCGATATATATATATATATATATGACAATGGCCAGAATACTTTATCAAAAAACTTCATAGAGTATATTGTAGGTTTTATTACGATCACTACCATAATGACTATGGTTTTATTACGATAACTACCATAATATACAATGACAACTTCCGGACACTCAGTCTCCACCCTCTACTGAGAGGTGCACCATGTTGATAGGAATCGGCAAAGACCTCCGGAACCACAAAAATCCTTAGTTAGAATGACTCAGCACCTTTTGAGATTCTACTCATCGATCTCGTCGGTGGGAAAGATTATGGGTTGCTTCGACTTCTCCTTGTCGTTCTAGTGCGGGTTTACTATGTCATGAAGAAAAAAAATACACCAATTATAATTTCTTAGCAAATTCACCTCATCAATATAATATTGACAGTAAACACAAAAAACCAACAACAAATAATTAAAAAAAATATATGATAAGTTTTTTGGGATGAAATTTTAGGTGAATGAGATTTTTTTTTTTGGAATAAATCTTTTTCGGTAACTGATATGAATGAGATCAATTTTTAGATTCTTTTTTTTTTTTTTTTTTTTTTTTTCTGTTTTCTTAAATTAGAATTAATGTTATTTATGTCAAGACAACATGATCAATTGTCTTTTTTGTTCAATTTTATAAATAAGTTTGTTTTTGGACATTATTTAAAACCACTGCTCAAATTTAGCCATATATGTAAATGATCCTTTTAGTTGTTGTAAAAACCATTACCCTCATCATCGTGTGTTGACTCAGATGCCCTGATGAATATGTTTTGCTTTATTGTTAAGATAATTTTCTTTTTTTTTGAGTCTTATATTATAAAAACACAATAACGTAATAGATATATAAAGATATTGGGCCCTACACTTAACATGTTGATCTTTTAAAATGGAAGTCTAATCTCTTACTAGTCTTAAATCCTTATTTTTCTCTCTAATCTTTACATGGTATCATAACCTACAAAGCTCAAACGGGTGATTCATTCTATCCAATATAAAATTGGTGACTACAAAGAGAATACCATCTTATAAGGCGTGTTAAAGGTTAAAAAAAATCCAAGTCCCATATTATAAAATCATAATAATAATAACAGACATATAAAGGCATTAAGTCATTTCACTTAAGTTGAATTTTTAAAATGAAAGCCCGATCTCTCCTCTTCTTCTCTCTAGCCATCACATTCATCCTATTATTTACTAATAATAGGTTGTACATAAGTGTTTTTACTTTTTAGTTATTGAATAAATTTTAATAATTTAATTTATGTTCACATTCACCTTAAAAATAAGAATATACCAGATGGTACACAAAAATGCTCTCACTTTTATATACCAGACTATTAAAATTAAATTAAACAATTAAAGAATTGGTATTTCATCGATAAAATAAAATAACGTGTGCAGCATACATTATTCCAATTACAAAATACTAATTTCGTGGTTATAGATCATACATACTTTTTTTTAATAACATACTTCTTGTTGTATATATAAGATACGTATATGTTTATACTTCCTTCGGTTCGACGAAGGCCTTAGCTATTTGCCAATTAATAAATAAATAAATAAATAAGTGTATAAGACCTTGTCAACTAAATTATTGAATAATTTAATCTGGAAAATAAAGTACATAATCTACAAGTTGCTATCTTCAACAAGAAATAAAAATATAAAAGTTGTCATAGCCTAGAGAACCACCAAAATCAAAATAATTCTTTTTTTTTAATTATTTTAAATAAATGACAAGAGAAGTCACGAAGCCAAAAAGCCGTCTAGATTATACATTGCATTTAAATCTTTTAAATGTTGTCATCAAATTAATTATATGAATCCAAATATAAAATTTGAATTGTGCTTTCAAATTAAATGTGCGTTTGAATAGTTTTAATAAAAGTAATATTTAAATAGTATAAATGTAGAAAAATGAGTATGGTACATATTTTTAAAAAATGAAAATTTACATTTAGATTTGAGTTGAGTTGTCATGAATAGAGAAATCACTTAAATATTTCGTCATTAACCAAACACACAATAAATATAAAAAATTTAAAGAGAAATTGGCCTCAATGGTCCGTAAACTATTTAAAATGTGACACTTTGATCCCTATTTTTTTTAGCCATGTTGACCCTAAACTCTTTAAAAAGGTGATGGTTTGGTTCTTTCTATGTAGTTTCATTAAAAAACTCACAGAATGGTCACGTGAGAAGCACGTTTTGTGCTTTTTGAAGGACAATACCCCTAAAAAGATGAAAATACCCTTATTTGTATTTAAAAAAAAAAAAACAGAGGAGAGACCTTCTCCTCTCCCCTCCCTTCCCTCTTTCCCAACCCCACACCCCTACCCAGATCGGACGTCGATGCCGACACCGACGCTAAAGTCGGAGGCCGTCTCCCTCCATCCCTCTCTCCCTCGTTCCCCTTCTCCCCCCCGTTCGATCCCCTTTGCCCCAGCACGATTTGTGTTTTTCCCCCACCCCCTCTGACGTTGCGATTTTGCCCCCCCCCCCTGCCGCATCGATTTGGGATTGCGGCGGTTGGAAGGGGGGCCGAAATTCGCAACGCCGGAGGGGGTGGGGGCAAAACACAAATCAAGCTGTGGCGAAGGGGATCAAGCGGGGGAGGGAGGGGAAAGGAAGGAGAGAGGGAGGGAGGGAGGGAGACGACTTCTGGCTCTGGCGTCAGCATCTGATATGGGGGTAGGGGGAGGGAGGAAGGGGAGGGGAGGGGAGCGAGAGAGATGTCTCTCCTTTTTTTTTTTTTTTTTTTTAATAAATATATAAATACAAATAAGGGTATTTTTGTTTTTTTAGGGATATTTTCCTTTAAAAAGCACAAAACGTACTTCTCATGTGACCATTCCATGAGTTTTTTAACGAAACCAGACGGAAAGACCAAATCGTCACCTTTTTGAAGAGTTTAGGGTCAGCATGGCAAAAAAAAAAAAAAAAAGAACAGGGATCAAAGTATCACTCTTAAAGAGTTCAAGGACTATTGAAGCCAATTACTCAAATTTAAATCTTTATAGTGATCCAAACAAGAGCTTAAATAAATAAACAATAACGTTAAAAGTATCATAGCCACTCTCAAATCCGAGCATCGAGACGTATCAAATTAGGAGTGCCTATCTTGATCAATGATCATCATGAATCCGTATGTGTTTAAAAATCCAACGGTAATTAAGGGCTTGTTAGAACATCGAATCGAATTGGAAAAAATAAAATTTAATTGACTTTTTTTTGAAGAAAAAATCAAACATACTTATTTTTCTTACACCTATCATATCTAGATTCCCAATTTAAATCGATATGCAAAACAAATCTAACACTCCTAGGTAATAACATGATAACACGACTCGAAACTAACACGAACCTCACGGGTTAGTGTTGGAAAAAAAAAAAAAAAAGGTACGGGTTAGCTTTGGGTTGACATGAAACTGACACGAAAAAAAGAGGTCAATTCCAGGTTGGCTACGATAATTTTTTGAAATTGTTAATTTGATATGACTATGTAATAAACTTGTAATCTTCTGATAGTTTTTCTCATAATGTTGTACTCTTATTTGCTAATTTTAATAGGTATTACCGTATTTTAGGAAGTTGTAAAAATTTAATTTGTTAAATAGTATAAAAAAAACTCAAGAAAAATACCTTACTTTCGTGTGAATCATAGGTTCACGAGTTAATTTCGTGTCACGGGTCATTTTTAAATAGTGTTTGTGCATCAAGTAATTGTGTCGTGTTCATCTCACAATTTTCAAAGATTTCGTGTCACAAGTCATGTTCGAGTTGGGATATTCGTGTTATAGCTGTACTCCATAAAAGAGTTTAAACTTCATCGAGCATTTATGCATGACAGATATTAGGGAATTCGTGTTATACCTGTACTCCATTAAAGAGCATAAACTTCATCTAATTCGTGTTATGCCTGTACTCCGTGAAAGAGTATAAACTTCATCTAGCAGTTTTTCTGGACTGATTATAGGGGATTCGTATTATACCTGTACTCCGTGAAAGAGTATAAACTTCCTTAGCTGTTATGCAGGACAGATATTAGGGAATTAGTGTAAGCCTGTACTCCTTGAAAGAGTACAAAATTCATATGTGATTGTTATTATTTTTTAGTTTGATCTTGTTTTTTAAGGGTTAGGATGTTTATTTATGCATAGTTCATTTGTAATAAATGATATTTTTCTTAACCATGTACTTTTTTGATTGGAGACCCTTACCCATATTATTGTATGGTCGGGATGATGCCACATGAACCGATAAACAAATTTTGATAAACAGACTTGGCAGTTTAGTTTATTGCAGTTCATATTAGACTATATGCACTTGTTTCTTTAAAAAAAAAAAAAAAAAGGCAGTTTAATGTTGTAAATCTTCTTAACGTGACAGTATGTAGTAATACAGTAACTACTTTTTTCATGTATGTTCATATTTTATTTTTTGACATGAGTGGCTGACCTATGAAGTGGCAAGAATCAAAGGCATTGTCAATGACGGTAGCAGGTCATAATACAGAAAATCCACAAGCAGGTAACAATACAGAAAATCCACTAATTTCTTCTTTTGTTTTAAATATTTGTTTTTAGTCGTAGTTGTTAAACTTTTAATTAATTGCTTGCACGATGTAAAAATCAATTCTCATATTTTCTTTGTGGTTTTGATTAATTAATGAGTGATTTTTTATTTTTAGATGAAAATGGTCTATTTGAAGTCATAAAATGCTCTATGTCAGGGGAGGGAGAACTGATATTTCTCAAGAGACAACTGATTTTTAAGTGAGACTTTTGCCTTATATTTTGTTTATTATTTTTTTAAGTACGTTTATTTTCCTTTCTCAAACAAAAGAAAAAGAGTTGCTTGCTTTTGTTGTTTTCTTTTTTTTTTTTTTATTATTATTTTCATTTTTATGAAGTTTGTTGCTTGAATTGGAATGAAATCCGTTTTCTCTCTCTCTCTCTCTCTCTCTCTCTCTCTCTCTCTCTTTCTCTCTCTTTCTTCCCTGCTTTTACCTTTTTACAGTGCTCTTTCACTTCTTGCGATGGGAAAGCCAGTGGCGTTGCAACTAGAGTTAGCGCCTGATTCGATTAATACCTAGTGCACTGTGGAATACCTGCTAATATCAGCTGGTAACATTTATGTTTAGTTTTTAAATGTTTGCAATTAAAAAAAAAAATGTTGTGAAGTTTGTTGCTTGCTTTGCATTAATGAAATCATTACTTTCTTTTTTCTGGCTTTTTTTCACAGTGCTCTTTCACTATTCTTGGGATGGAAAAGCCAGACAGGTTGCATCCAGAGTTAGCAGCAGATTTGATTAATATATGTTGCACTATGGAATAACTGCTAATATCAGCTGGTAACTATTACGTTTTGTTTCTAAATGTTTGCAATTTTTTACTCTTCTCTTTATCATTTGTGTAATGACTTGATCTTCTTGTTTTTGTTTTTTTAGATTTGGCCTCTTCTGATCAAGAGGACGTACTAGAGCTATAACATGATCTACAGGACTGCAAGGTGTGTATTCTCTTCTTAAAATTGTGATATACATTTGAATCTTTGAATTATAACTCGTCTTTACAAGAATGGACAACAGTGACAACTTGGTTAAATGTTGGCGTCCAGAATAAGCAGTTTATCATCTTAAAAAAACGATGTTCAGGTGAAGATATCATACATTGTTGAAGAAAATCAGGTAGTTCTCTTTTTTAAGTTTCTTCGCAATGTGTCTTTACTGCTGGGAACTTTGTGGATGAACGGGTGAAGGTTTATTTGTTTACTGATTTTGTAGGATGTGAAGATCTCATGAAGTTGCCATTTTTTAGGATAAGCAGTTTATCTCATCCATTGTTGACAAAAATCAGGTAGTTCTCTTTTTTAAGTTTCTTCGTCTTATATGTGTACGCTGTGAAAGAGTATAAACTTCATTAGCAGTTATGCAAGACAGATATTAGGGAATTCATATTATACGTGTACTCCGTGAAAGAGTATAAACTTCATCTTACAGTTATTCTCGACTGATGATAGGAATTCATGTTATGCCTGTATTCCGTGAAAGGGTATAAACTTCATCTAGCAGTTATGTAGGATAGATAGTAGGGAATTCGTGTTATACCTGTACTCCACGAAAGAGTATAAACTTCATCTGGCGGTTATTCTGGAATGATGAAAGGGAATTTGTATTATACCTCTACTCCGTGAAAGAGTATAAACTTCAGTAGCAGTTATGCAGGACAGATATTCGGGAATTTGTGTTATGCATGTATTCCTTGAAAGAGTACAAAATTCAATTTGATTGTTATTATTTTTAAGTTTGAGCTTGTTTTTTAGGGTTAGGATGTTTATTTATGCATAGTTCGTTTTTTAATAAAAGATATTTTTGTTAACCATATAGTTTTTTGAGTGGAGACACTTACCCTTTTAACTGTATGGTCGGGATGATGCCCATCAACCGACAAACAAAATTTGATAAACAAAATTTGGTTAACCATGAGTATGTTCTCCTTTCAAAGACAATTAATTACGTAAACAATCCTATTCTACAACAGATTCTGATGGTGAGGTGGTCTAATATGAATATCTCCTACTTGGATCAGCTTATCAAAGATTGACCGAGCTTGACAAGCCATCATAGAGGGGAGTTAGGGGGACCACCATAGTTTTTCACAAGAAAACTCATGCCAGTGAATCTGAGGTAAGAAAATATTTGATTGGCATATGATATTTCTTTTTCGCTACAAATTCTTTGTTTGATTAGGTCATCTCTTCCTAGGCAAATGACACACTGGTAGTACCTAAGAGTAGCAAGCTCTCATGGGCTGGCTAACATGTTTTGGAGGAAAGCATAGCTTGAGTAGCAATCTCATTCATAGCTCAACCCAACATGTTCTGTTACCTATATTTTGTTTGAGCCTTTTTTTTTTTTTTGTTATTTTGTATTGGTACTTATTATTATTTCGTAGTAGAATTAGTATTTTTATCTTCCTAGTATTTGAACTTGGTTATCTAGTGAGATTGAGATTGATTAGTCCATAAACAAAGCTTTAGACTTTAGTTTCGTATGCGTGTTTTTTTTTTTTTTTTTAATGCAGAACAAAATCTTTGGAAATTTGTGTTTGATTATGACTTTTGGTATTTTTTGGTGGCTATCTATCTATATTTAGCTTGAGTTTACTTAGGGGTTTTGTTATTTATTGTCAGGTCCCAGATCTTTATCTCGTTAGTATTTCAGATGAATTAGGACTCCTGAATACATAAGGCTTTATCTTTGTAATACAGTTCTATTTTGCAGTATTGTTATCAAATTACGTTGTTATTTTTGTGTACTTTCTATCTGTACTCCTTGAAAGAGTATAAACTTCATCTTTCCTTCTACTCTACTGCGTTAAGCGGTGATGTAGAATAGATAAATAGCGGATTCGTGTTTACTGAGAATTTTTATTTATTTATTTATTTGGTGGTTATCTATATTTAGTTTGAGTGTGCTTAGGATATAATTTATTATCAGGCCTGGGATGTTAAGATATCTAGCATTGTATTTGAATCTGAATAGACTATGATTTATTAGCCTTATTCCTTGAAAGAGTATAAACTTCAGCTAGTTTAGTGTATTTTCTACTTCATATGTTACGAAGTTAGTTTGGTGTATTTTCTACCTTACTCCTTGAAAGAGTATAAACTATTTTTGTGTCTTTTCTGCCTTACTCTCTTGAAAGAGTATAAACTTCATATGGTTTTTTCTACCTACTCCTTGAAAGAGTATAAAGTGTTTTTGTGTTTTTTCTTCCTTACTCTCTTGAAAGAGTAAAAACTTGATATGGTATTTTCTACCTTACTCCTTGAAAGAGTATAAACTATTTTTGTGTATGCTCTTCCTTACTTTCAAATCTGAGGCATCAAGTGATGATGTAAGACACATATTAGGGAATTCTTGTTTGTTAGGATTTTTTTTTAGGAGAATTTGATTAGAAATATTATTCGCTATTTACTTTCAGGTTTAGGATGCTTATCTATTTATAGTGGTAACGTAGAACAGATGATTAGTGCTGAGGGAAGTTAGGAATTTAGAGTATCGGGTGAAGTTGGGCCAGGCAAACTTTTCATGTAGGATGAGAAGGGTGAATTGGAAAGTCAAGGGGGGGTGGGCGGCAAGGAAGATAAGAATGAATGAAGAGATTATGCATGATGAGACCGGAAATGGTTATTTTGCAGGAAGTTAAAAAGAGTCGCTTGATGAAAGGTTGGTAGCGTTTCAAGTTCATGGAAGAACTAAAAGCAATGATGGAACATTCAGGAGATGGAAAAAAAAAAAAAAAAATAGAAAAAGAAAAGAAGAGGTTTAATTTTGGACATTGAAGGTTGGTGAAAAGTCATGTTATCCCTGAAATATAGATCAGGCTGCACAGCAAGGAAGAAAATGGTCCTCTTGGAAACAACGGAAGTTCATTAAGTAGTCAGGGGTGGAAGGATTCATGGAAACAAAGGAATGAAGACACTAGTTGTTGGAATAAGGGTGTCTACGGAGATTTAAGGTTGGTCAAGTGATGCTATTTCCGAAATTGAGCGGCTGGACATCAAGGAGAAAAAAAAATTCATTTAAGTTGTTAAGGTTGGAAAGATTTTCAAGTTCATTGAAAAACTGAAAGGAATGAATGAGGATAATAGGAGATGGATAGAGGATTTCTTTGGAGATATAAGGTTGGTGAAAATGGATGTTATCTCTTTCATCGAGAGGCTGGACAGCAAGAAGGAAAACGAGCCTCTTAAAAACAAGAACTGATATTCATCAAGTTGTCAAGGGTTCATGGAAAAACTATAACGAATGAAGGAAATTATTAGGAAGTGGAATAGGGATGTCTATGGAGATCTAAGAATGTTTTTGGAGATTTGAGGATGGTGAAAATTGATGTCATCTCCGAAAATGAGAGGCTCGACAATAAGATGGAAACCGGGCTTTTGAAAAAAAACTGAAATCTCATTTAGTTGTCAAGGGTGGGAGGGTTGCTTATCTGTTTAGTTTGTTGTTTGAATTAGAACTCCTGATTAGGACACTATTTCTCCGTTTAGAACATTAGGATTTACCAACCTTTGTAATGTAGTTTACATTTTTTGTTATTATTGTCAGACTTCATCTTTCCTTCTATATATTACGCAGCAGCGTCGAGAGGTGATGTCGGACAAATTAGAGAATTTGTGTTTTACTACAATTTCTATTTTTCTTGTCTGTCATATAGTTTCAATTTTCGTTAGGATTATATTCTTTTTTATCCGGATTAGGATGTTTGTCTACTTAGTATTGTATTAGCTTGATCTTCGTAACAGAGTATTTTTCTGTCCTTACCCCTTAGAAACAGTATAAACTTCAATTTCCCTTCTATTTCTCTCTGTTATAAACAGCGACGTGGTACAAAATTATTAGGAAATATGTGTTAAGGATTTCTACTCTTTTTATTTGGCTGGTTTCCTATATTTCGTTTGCATTTGATCAGGATTTTTGTTATTTATTATTGGGATTAGGATGTTTATCTATCTAATATTTTAATTGAATTACGACTCTGATAAGAAGACTCTATCGTCGTAATGTACTTTAGTTTTCTATTATTAACATCAAATTATGCAGTTATTTTAGAGAATACTCTATCCTAACTTTTGCAAGAGTAACTAATGTTATTTGTCATTTCTAGTTTTGGAGTTACAAATTATGCAATCAATTATATAAGTTATTTAGTTTTTCAAGCGGAGAGTTTTGCCTTTTTCACTACTTTTTTTCTTGCCCTTTTCACTACTTGATTGCGAAGGTCTAACTTACAAAACTTGAGGAATAAGAAATCATGGTGATTCGTATTATTGCAATTAGATTCAATTTTGAAGTTTTATTTCACTTGCTAGTTGATATTCGTCTTTTTTTTTTTTTTTTTTCCTTTCCTTCGGACCAAAGAAATTTGTAAGGTATAAATGGCCTTCATTATCTCTCTCTCTCTCTCTCTCTCTCTCTATATTATATATATATATATATATATTCTTTTTGGTTCAATTAGTAGAAAACTGCCCTATATTGAATGCTTGGGCAAATGGAATATTGTTTTGTAGAGATAAACAGCTATTTACTGTGATATGAATATTTTGACGTGGCAGTTTTCATGCTCGTACTTCTTTTTTGATTTATTGATATTAGTTATAAATATATATCATCTTTTTTTTTCAATTATTATTGTTACTGTTACTGTTACAGAATTTGTCA
This sequence comes from Ficus hirta, assembly GCA_038430175.1. NCBI lineage: Eukaryota > Viridiplantae > Streptophyta > Magnoliopsida > Rosales > Moraceae > Ficus > Ficus hirta. The sequence goes on along the minus strand of CM076588.1, from coordinate 19,455,059 downwards.
TTGACTGCAATACTTTTCTCATGGTTTTAAAATGACTTAATGGAATAATGAGCTGCGAAGCGACAAATAGCAAGTGCATCTTACATATATATGTGTGTGTAATATAATGATATATATTACGAAAAAAGGCTAAGGACCATTTCCATATCAAAAACAAAATTAATACAAGATATTTCATCTCTTTATATCCTGAAAAGAACTGAGAATATTCGATACTTATTCGAGATAAAGTTTTTTTTTTTGTTGAACTTACAAAGTTTTGTTTTGCTTATGGAACACGATATTTTCTAAACTATGCTATGTTTTGAGTAGAGACACTTGTCCTTTTTAGATTACTTTTACGTGGATAAATGACATTTTCTAAGAGGTAATAAACAGTCGAAGTTTTGAAATATTAAAATAATGACTGTACGTTTAGAAAATTATCAGATTAATGATTAAGTGATTAATCGATATTAATATAAATTTTTTAGTTATCACTAATTAACAGTTATTTTTTTAAATACAATTTTTTTTATCATTTATTTAAATAATGATTTGTTTGAAATTTAGGTTCTAATCTAAAAATTTCAACTTTTTTTTTAATAGAAAAGTCAACAAATTTATTAACTAATTTTTGAAAAGTTAATCAACTCTGACGTAAAAATTCCAATTCCAACTGTTGTTCCAAACACACCGTAAATGTTTAAAACTTGTATGTTTACTTAACTTTTCCTTTAATTAAAGTGTAGGAGTAGGACCCAACTGAAAAAATAAAAATAAAATAAAAAAAGAGCTAGGCTGACAAACAACATCAAACGACATAAACTGGACGGAAAACATAAAAACGACAACGCACTTAAAAAAACAACATAAATTGGAGGAAACCACAAGAATAATCTTGAAGAACGACATCGACGACAGGAACAATAAAACAACAACAAACCGCAAAACAACTCAGACCATGTAGGCGATATCAACAATTCAACATAACAAAACGTATCTGTTTGAGATTGACACCAACTGAAAACATACAGAAAAACATGAGTTTTGCTTCATCTTCCAATTTTTCCTGTTTTCCTATTACAAAACAGGTTTCATGCAGATTATTTTTTTCATTCGTTTATTTTTTCAGATTTATTTGTAGGAAAAATTTACATTAGAAACAGTAGTTTTGTGCCATCAATAGCTATTATTCTTTTAACCATTACATTAATTTTTTTAACGGTTAGTATCTGCTTTAAAAATTTATAACGCACGATGCATAATTGCTTTTAGATATAGATCAGATCATTAAAAATTGACTTAAAAAATAATATTGATATGTTCGTATCATAACATTTTCCTTATTTATACGGGTGCTTGAGGACATGGAGAAGAATGTAAAGGAGAATTCTTTAGAAAAAGAAAAAATGGTGAAGTCATGAATTGAATCAAATCATACCAAGGAGTATTCTCTGTGAAGGATCTGATAGAAGAGTAAACATGAATGAATCATATTCATATATACCAAGGAGAGTATCATCCAATTAGCATATTAATTAATAAATTGGTTGGACTGACTACTTAGGCCTGCTTTATACCACATAATTTGAAATTAATTCAGAACCAGAAGTTCCTCTACTTTGAAAGCAAAGTTTCACCGTTAAAATGTCCATCACTTTGAAATTTTGAACCATGGTGATAGAGATTTGCTGTTTAAATGCCCACTCACTTTGTGCCGTTTGGTGAGCCAACAAATCTCTTTCAACTCATTTAAAGTTTTTGAGGACCACCATTATAATAAATTTTTAATAAAAATCTCACTATTCTTTCACTATTTAAATCTAAAGAGGAATGTTAATTGCGCTCTTTCTATGATCTATATCGTTAGTTTCTGCATAATTCACATAAGTTTACAGTTCAAATTGTTCATTTACGACGCTGGCAAATGCATTTGACATTTCTCTTAAATCTAATAATGTTTGTACTGCTTTAAACAGAACACTTTCCAAGCACATCCTCAACAGATCCATGTACGTTTGCTTTTATTGTAGAATTTATTTCTAATTAATACTATTAACACTCATTAATCATACACTTAAAGTGAAACTTATGAATTCAAATCATACATCTTCAACATATCAAAAGACTCAACTCTGGGGGACATGCATGAATTGAAAAGAACCAAAAAACAAAAAAACAAAAACAAAAAACAAAAAAAAAACATGCTTGCTGAGAATATAGACAAAAAAACGGTACAACTTTGATGAAATATCACATTACATAATATAAAGCAAGCACTGCTAAAAAGGGATGTGATATATTAATACACCAATATGAAAAAACATCTCCTTTTATCAACTTCATTGAAAAACACCTCAATCATTCCTCTTCTTTGCTTTCCTTTTCCCTATAATAAACCACCAGCAACCACCACCGCTGCTGCCGACACGGCGGCTTCCTTGCCTGCATTTACATTAAAAACCAGGAGTAATTATTAGAACATTATATATATATATATATATATATAGTTTGAGGTTATTAACTTGACTTTGATTCTAATTAAAGTCTTGTGTGAATGGCCAAGTAAATTTGTAATTATTTATGTTGCTTTTTGTACAAGACAAACAAACTATTTAAGACATCGAAAGTTTACCAACCGTGTCACGAGATATCTCATGCCATATACAATGCCAACCTTTTGACCAGTTCTTATACTTCACATTTCCCTTGCTTTCTCTTTTCCACAATTCTCTGTCCCTATTACCCGTTTTCTAGATATCCATGGACAAAATTCTTTTAGCTCCAAACAATTCATAGGATTTCTGTTTCCCATTTCCCCTGTTTTCTTTTCTTATTAGAAACTCCTCGGTTTTCTAGATCAAACTCAAACTTGTTCTCACTAACATCCTATTAAAAATGTTGTTCAGTTCTCAAATTAGCACAAAACATAACATGGACTTGAAACTTGTAACCCCAATTGCCCAACAAACCCCCCCCCCCCCCAAAAAAAAAAAAAAAAAGACTTATTTTCTTCTAAGTTAGTCTGGATGTTAATCATATTAAATAAAGTAAAAAAAAGGGTTAAAAAAACATATCTGAGACCAGTAAAATTACGTTAAAAATCATATCATAACTCAAAACAAATGGGGTAAATAGCATTTAACAAGAATTAGATCCCAGTATATATATAAATATATATAACAAGGGTATGAGAAGATGAATATAAAGAAACCTGATGCTGCTGCTGCTTCTACTGCTGACACTGCTGCTTCTGCTACCAGAACTGCTCTTCGTGCTTCCGCTGTTTCCACTGCTCGACAGCTGATCACTCCCACTCTGATCTCCACCCACCGAATATCTCTTCTTCCACCACTCTTTATCCACACCCGTACTACTACTATTACTATTAGATCCTCCATTTTCAGACACCAAATTTGCAGGCTTCGGGGACACTTTCGCGCTCATGTTGTTGTTATTATTATTATTCACTCCACTCACTTGCTCCTTATTCTTCAAAACCATCTTCTTCTTCTTATTCTTCGTCGTCGTCGGCGGCTTCGTCTTCGCCGCCGCCGCCGCCACCGCCTTTTTCTTCGACCCGAACGACACCGGAAACACCATCTTCAGAAGCAAACCGGACCCGTTCTCCTCCACCCTGCCGCTTCTCCTCATGCTGCTCCCGCCGCCGCCGTCGTAGCTCCTCCTCTTCTGACTGTCTCTCCTCTCCAAGCTCTGATCGGTTTCGGCTTTTAGCTGATGATCATGGTCGTGATGATGAAGCGGTCGAGGATGTTCGACGAGATCTTTCAACGACAGCTCGTAGCAGGACTCGGGCATGTTCCTCACCATCTCCATCAGCTCCCGCTGTCCCCTGGCGATCGCCTGCGCCCGCGACGCAGGGGATAAGCTCCGGTAGTGGTTCCTCTGCTGCTGCGGCCGTGGAGGGCTCGGGCAGGGGCTTCTCGTTCTTGTTGTCGTTGTCGTTTTTGATGTTGTTGTTGTCGTTGATGTCGGTCCCCAGAGAGGAGGAGAGGAAAATCCGGAGGCGTGATGATCATTGTCGTCGTCGTTGCAGTAGTTCTTTGCTGTCGTTTGAGCTCGGTAAGCATAGTTCATCCTCGTTTCCCAGTTTTCATGTCGTTCGTCGCTACTTCTGGGTATAATCCCACCGGCTTTGTGGAACAGAAAAGGGTCTTCTTGTTGTGGTGATTCTAAGCCTGCTGGTTCTAGCATTATTATTGTTTGTTTGGTTGTTTTTTTGAGGAGGGAGAAAATGGAGTTTGAGATCGAGTATGAGGGTTTTGATTTAGCAAAGAGATGGTTGTCTAGGCCATTATCTTCACCGACCTTTTGAGGTTTTTTCTTTTTTTAATTCAGAATTTTTTTTTTCCTTGGTGACCAAGCTGTATTTATTTGGAAGGAGTTCAGCTCATATCTCTTTAAAGTCAAGAAGTTCTAGAGGTTGTTGGGTTGGGTTAGATGTGGGGACCACCTCCTCGAATTTTATTTGTTTTTTAAACTTAATTAATTATTTATTTTGTCTTTTGAGGTAAAATCTTTTTTTTTTTTCTTTTTTTTTGTGATCCATGTAGACCGGAAAGACTCTGCTGATGTCCCCATGCCACTTAATTTATTTCAAAAATTTGACTTTTTCGACTTGTTATTATTATCTAAAATCTGATTGATTTTTTTTTGAATTATTTTTTGAAATGTGGAGGAGCTAATAATTGTTACATCACTAGCATTTTTTTTTTCTAAGCAATTTTTATGTCTTTTCAAAACCCATGAAGCAATTTCCATCAAAAAAGAAAAAAATGAAAAGCTAGCTCATGTGTCTTGTTTGGTGCTCCGTAATTATATTGTCTGATTAGAGCAATTTCCTTTATTTTAGGCTTTTAGATTTATATATAATTCTTTTTAAGTAAATGTCCTTTTAATAAGAAACTTTCAGAAATGTCTTTTTTTTTTTTTTTTTTTTTAATAATATTTTTAGGCCTCACATAGGCTGGTAGGCTGGACACGTTTTCATTGTTTAATGAACCACCGGTCTAAGACTTCCTTCCATAACCATTTTTCCTTTCTATATCTTGAAAGTGATGGCGATTTAGTTAATTTTCAAATTTTTATTTTTTAAGGAAAAAATTCTATAACAACATGTAGAAAATACCCTTAGTTAAATCTTACTAAATTAATAAAGTGTGAGAATTTAAAAAAAAAAAAAAAAAAAAAGAGTTAAAATTTGTGCCCGGTACGTATACTCCTTTTTTTGTACTCTAAAAATCCTCTATAGAGAGAGAGAGAGAGAGAGCAAAGAAAATCTAGAAAGGAGCAAACGTTTATCTTCAACGATTTAGGCAGACATCATTAGACAGACCCTCCTTGTACCACATGACATATGTCCTTTCAATTGGGTTTCCGTTGATACTAAGAAAACCCAATCTTCTCTTTACAGGGGGGGGGGGGGGGGGGGACAAAACCCAATCTTCAACACATAATTATTCCTTCATTTTCAAGGTAGATTAGCTTTTTTAGATAGTTATTGGAAAAGCCAGCCTTAATCAATCACAGTTTCATCATTTGATGATTCTTAATTAACTACACTATCAAAGTGATAGCCACCGACATTTATCAAATTAATTAGAGAATCTAACCAAACTTTCTTATTCCAAAGCTTTTAAATTAGGTAACTAATAAACCACTTTTGTCTCAATTATACTACAAAATTTATACAATTTGGATTCTTAAATTTTAGTATCCATTTGAATTATTAGTTGAACCATAAAATTTAGATTTGATTCGATAATCATAATTAAATGTGTGCAAGAAAGAGAGAAAAAATAAATATGATGCGCTTTTTAAAAACGTAAAATGAAAATTTTGGATCCAAAAATTGTTATCCAAACACACTCGTAACATTATAATGTGAGAAATGAGATCTAATAAGCAAATGTAATTCAATTGTGCGTTCTTTCATAAAAGAGAATGGGCAGATACCTAGACACCTTTGGGGCCACTAGGGCAATGACAACGGTTTGCATTGATTTACCTTCACACTTTACTATATACTTGACTTTTACTTTTTTTTTTTTCCTTTTACCTTTTTTTTTCACTGTACAAAAAGGCAAAAAGCACGAAGCATCTTGGTGTCTTTTTCAACCATGGAGCCCATCCATAGTCAGCATGTTTTTTCTTGCACCTTACCTAAAGTGAAAAAAAAAAAAAAAAAAAAAAACATAACAAAAGCAATAGTTTAGGTACAATGCAAAATAATTACAGATATTGCAGTTTCCAACATTTCATAATTTGGGTTTTGAAGTTGTGACGCTTAAATGCCTCATTTCTCTATTAACGCTCGTATTAAATACGTTTTTAGGGGCTAATACCAATTTGTGGTTGTAGACGTGATTGATAATTTGACATTTGATTACACTACAAATATAGAGTTAAAAAAAAAAAAGACAGAGAATCTAAGGTTTAGCAAATATGCTTGTGGTTTATAACTAGCAGCCTTATAAAGTAATTTTCAGTAAGCAGTGTATTAAATAAAAACTTAGAAAATGATTAACATAGAATCCAATTACTTTTTAACAGCTTTAAGAAGTTAAAAATCGTTGCTTTTAACTTTTGCCATTCGTAAAAGCAGAATTAGAAAATTGATTCTGTATGTATCTAGAAGTTTTGGAGAGAAGCACAGCTATAACAATTAACAAATAATGTATTCTGATAACGGAAACATTTATAAACATTTAGTACTAAAATATTGGAGGAGACTATATGAGAAAAGGATTCTCTAATTTCTTACTTTAAAAAAATCTTATAGTTTGAGTCTAGATATGATTTAGAAAATCTACTAGAATAAACAAAAAACACCATTTAATAAATAGAGAATAACAAGCGTGCAGCTTATTGAGGAAATAAAAAAATAATTAAAAAAAGGAACGTATGGAGGAAAAAAAATGTCAAGCAATTTACGTGTAAATTACTCAGTAGCAGACAAAATGAATAGACTAATGTGAATCATCCTTTTTAGCCACTGCAGAAAACTACGAATCTAGAAGGGATTTTTAGGCCGTCGAGTCTATTTCTACATATACACATATATATATTTTTTGTTTTGTTTTTATTTTTGATGAAAGCAGTGATTACGTAAGGAATGATATTATTGATAGTTTGGAAAAAGAAAAAAAAGGGGAAAAAAAGGTCAATCCGATTTAGATAGCTCGTGTTTTTGGAAAAAAAAAAAATAAATTGTATTTCTAAAGTCTTTAGGGTTGCGATGTATAAAGAGACTTGCAAAAGCAAAAGTCTCAACTCTCGAGATCAAATTATTAGTGATGCAACAAGTTTAGTCGTCGTTTGGGAGTTTCACATGTCGTTTTTTAGTACTTCCACCAATTGCTAGTTTATTTCCCCTTTTGTTTCTTCTATTGTTTAGGTACTTCTTGTTAAACGGCACTGTTTAGATAAATCAAAACATTGTACAAATAGGGTGGTCATGAATCCACAGGGCATAGACTTGAATATTAAGTTGTTGAGACACAAAGATGCATCTCCATGTACCCTCGGTCACGGATTTGGCTCCTTCCTAGCTTCTTGCGGTGTCATTTATATTTTACACTCCTGTTTTAGGGGTTATTAGTCTATAAATAAGCATTTTTTCCTAAGGTCATTTTGTTGAAATTCTGTACGTTGTACCTAGAACATGCTCTGATTCTTGCTTCTTGACGTGAGGCCTTTTTTTTCCTGTTAAATGATAATTTAATTAATCAATTGTCTTTTTATATTGCACACGTGCATAGACCAAGAGGTGGGCGTTTCGTATTGGTCAGAAAATTTCCATCGTATAGTTCTCTTCTTTCTTTTGTTTTGTTTCTATTTTTTTTCCTTCCTTCTAGATTACGACTGACTTCAAAATTTTTGACAATTTTTTGTTTTTGAAAAAAAAAAAATAAAAAAAAAAGTAGGCAAAGTTATCAACTTGTGTTTCTGATCTATTGGAACAAGAGCGCACGAGCAAAAGACGTGATGGGACGATTCTACTAGCATCATAGTATCTTCTCAAATCCAAAAATACCCAAAAAAAAAAAACAAAACAAAACTCTCCATTTCAACTCCAGGATCTCAATCATCTACCTTTAATAATATCGTAACATATTAATTGAAAACATATATTTTTAATCAAAATATCATATAAAATCAATAACAAAGTCATGTTAATTAAATATGCGTCATATCATATTATTAGATAAACATAAAAGATAGACATAGATAAAGGAACATACGGATCAAATTCCTTCAGCTAGGGCTGGATTTCTTGTGGGCTTTGCTTCGCAAAAGAAAGGGGGAAGTTCAGATCCAGCCCCAGATTGGCCCAGCTTGATGATAATGAATTGGATCCGGCCTGGTCCACTGTTCATAAGCGATTTTAGCCCAAGCCTAAGCTTTTAATCACAAAAAGAAAATTAGTTAAAAATACAATGATTTATCCGTTTTTTTTTTTTTGATCGAAATGATTTATCTGTTAACATAGTTAATTAATTAAAAATACATATTAACATTAATAAATTAGTGATTATTCATTTTTTAATAAGTTATTAACCACTGATTGACAGTTAAAAAGGGGGGGGGGGGGGGTGTTAATTTTCATAACTTTAAAAAACAGTGAATATTTATTGAAAAATCCTTCTTTTTTCTTTTTTAATTAAAAACTATTACTCATATATCCTTAACATATATATACAAAAAAGTAAACTAGTATTCTAAATATATTACTTTTCATACTTCTTTTTGGCAATAAATATATTTCATTTTTACATTAGTATATACTCGTAATCACATAGAAAGCATTTTTATCATGGTCAATTAGTGATCAATAGTAGTTTCTCTAAATAAAAGAATTTTTTATATTTATTTGAATAAATGTTTAAAGCCTACCTAATTATCTAATTTTTCTTTAATATATATATGTATATATATATATATATATATATTTTTTAATGGGAGACAATATACTAATACAAGAGATCACATTTCGCATTGCTTTAGGGAGGGAAAGAGAGAGAACACATTTGGCAACCGACTAGAAAAGCACCCATAAAACCTACTTATGAGTAATGAGTTACGAGGTTTATGCTTGTTGGCTTTGCAACTTGAGAAAACTTACGTTGTCAAAAAACTCAAATGTGTTTTAAGTAAGCCGACACTGAAAGTGGCAATTGTATTTGTATGCACCCATTTCTCAAGCAAGTCAACGGTTCTGTTTCTTACTACTCTCACCTCTTAGACCGTTGTTCTTCGTTAAAGTCTTTTAATTTTCTCAAATCCATTCATGCCCAGTTGTCAAAACTCGGTTTTAACACCCATACGTTTCTGGGTAATCGTTCTCTCGATCTCTACTCTCAGTTCGACATTGTTGAGAATGCACTGAAGGTGTTTGATGATATTACTGACAAGAACTGTGTTTCCTGGAACATATGCTTGAAGGGTTTGTTACGACACGGCAGTCTTCGAAAGGCCCGTGTGTTGTTCGATGAAATGCCCGTGAGAGATGTGGTTAGTTGGAACTCGATGATGTCGGGTTATTCTTCACACGGGCTTGTTGATCATGCTCTGGAGATTTATTTGAAGATGCAGAGTGTTGGCGTGAGACCGAATCAGTACACGTTCTCGATTTTGATATCGCTCGTTTCGTCTGCTTGTCATGGCAAGCAAGTACATGGTCGGATGATTCGAACTAGTGGAGTGAGTTTATCCAATGTTGTGCTCGGTAATTCGTTGATTGCCATGTATGGAAAACTTGGTCTTGTTGATTATGCTTTTGGGGTGTTTATGACCATGGTGAAGGTTGATACAATCTCTTGGAACTCTTTAATTTGGGTTTGTTATAAATTGGGGCATGCACAGCTGGCATTGGATCAGTTCTGTTTGATGAGAGCAACTGAGCATTCACCTGATCAGTTTACAATATCTACAGTGATAGGTGTTTGCTGTGACATGAGAGGTTTGGAAAAGGGTAAGCAAATATTCACTTTCTGTTTCAAGGTGGGATATTTTTCGAATAGCATTGTTTCGAGTGCAGCTATTGACCTACTTTCCAAATGCAACAGACTGGAGGATGCAGAACGGCTCTTTAGCGAATTAGGTCGATGGGATTCAGCCGTCTGCAATTCCATGATTTCGAGTTATGAGGGACATGGTCTTGAGGAGAATGCAATACAACTTTTTGTGCTGATGTTGAGAGAAAACCTCAGGCCTACTGAATTTACATTCAGCTGTGTTCTGAGCTGTGTATCTGGTTGTCTCCCACCGGATCAGGGGAGTCAAGTTCATTCTTTGATTGTTAAAACAGGTAAGGAGTGGGATTCAATTGTTGGTAGCTCACTTGTACAAATGTATTCTAGTGTTGGAATGATCGACTATGCTATGAAAATCTTTGCCAATTTGGTTGTAAAAGATCTGGTGTCTTGGAACACCATAATACTGGGGCTGACCCACAATGGTCGCGAATTTCAGGCCCTAGACATTTTTAAGGAACTACTTAACCAAGGTCCACAACCAGATCGTATAACACTAACCGGGGTTTTGTTAGCTTGCAACTATGCAAATTGTGTTGACGAGGGAATGATGATCTTTTCATCCATGGAGAAGGAATATGGAATTGTACCAGGGGATGAGCATTATGTTTGTATAGTGGATTCGTTGAGTAAAGTAGGAAAACTCAAAGAGGCAATGAATATTATAGCAGCAATGCCTTATGAACCGAGTTTTGTGCTATGGAGATCGGTTCTTCGTGGTTGTGCCGTTCATGGAGACTTGGAGCTTGCTGAAAGTGTTGCGGAAAGGATGATGGAGTTGGAACCAAAATCATCTCTGCCTTATTTGGTGTTGTCTAGGGAATACGAAACGAGAGGCAGGTGGGAAAGCGTGATACGGGTCAGGAAGGCCATGAAACGTAGATGTGCGAACACGGACATGGTAGAATGTAGTTGGATTGGGGTAAGGAACCAAGTCTACGCTTTTGAGGCAGACCAATTGCTTCATCATGGAGGCAAAGACATTTACATGATGCTGAAATTGCTGTTTTGGGAAATGAAGATGCAAGGTTATATATGAAAACTTTCGAAATGAAGATAGAGTAGTGGTGAATACAGGAAAATGATTATGTCCTGTTATTACCAAGCACTTGCATTTGCTTATACATATTTATTCATTCAATTTATGTTAAAAATATCAGCTTTTCGTTTGTTTTTAATATTACTCCATAGCGATCATAGCCCTCTAAATGGTCTATTATCATTCTGGCTATTTGTTGGGTTTTTTTTTTTTTTTTTTTCAAAATTAAATTTTTTACTGGCAGATCGTAACTAATTCTTTTGGATTGCAGTATTGACAAGGGGAAAAAACTTTTAAATTAGTCGTCTTTTTCTTGAATTAACACATAGCATTTTCTTCACCTACCCTCCCAAATGCTGTAAATGCTTCTAGATTGATACAATAATATCCGCACTAACATCATCTATAGGATGAATACATAATTTCCTCACACACGTGTATATATGTGTGTATATATATACATCTATATATATATATATGTGTGCGTGTGAGGAAAAAAGAATACATATATATATATTTATTTATTCAAGACGGAATCGAATCCGTAACTTCCCTAGAACGTGGTCTTAGGCAGAATAAATGGTATTTAACTGATACTGTAATCGCCTAACACATGATTCACCAATTGTTTAATTTCGTATATTGTACAAGGTGTGTTGTTTGACATTCTATCAAGGGTTCTCTTTTCTCATACACCAATTTTTATTTTATTTTATTTTTTTTATTTTATATTTTTTGTGGCAAGTCCTTTTGATAAGTTGTTTGTTTTTTTTATCGCGCATACATATATACATACATACATACATAAATATATATATATATATATATTCTCTCGTTGCAGTTTTCATCCGCTACTTAAAACCAATAGATGCTTCTTGATTGATACAGTAATTGCCAATTGAGTTCATGATAATAAAATACACAATGCACTGGTACACACCAACTGGTGGTAGCCTAGTCAGTAAGGGTGACGTGACTTAAGAGAGATCCTGAAATGTACGTGCGGAAAGTTGTATGTTAATATTCGGAATTAAAACATTCTCTCACCACAATAAGCGGAAACCATTAAAAAAAAAAAAAAAAAAAAGGAAAGAAAAATTGCCAGAAGCTCACGAAGATTAGTCAATTAATATTGAAATGAGTGTGATTTATTGGTGTTAAACAAACTTATGCAAATAAAAAAAAATGAGTAGAGGGCCTAAATATCAAAATTTGCAAATTCCTATAGTATCAATTTATGAATAAAGGGAACTGTTAAGAAAATATAAAGTGGTTTCGGATGAAGTTGAAAATGAAACATTAAGGTTGAAGGCCAAATATTGTTGGGATGGAAATTTGATCTCTGCCGGGACAACTACTCTTATATGATCCTCAAATCTATGAGCTTCGAGCCTGAAGCGCTCCTCAAGATCAAAGAAAATGGCGTTCCTGCAAGTAATACTCTCTCTTTGATACTCAAGTTAGCAAAGTAATCAAAAATCAGGAGAAAATCTAAGTTCCAAGATTATTAAAAATCCTTTATTTATATGCTTATGTGTGTGAAATCCGGGTTTAATTTCTAACCCTAACCACTTATCCGCAACCAATTTAATCTCATGTTTATTTGTTTTCAACAGTTCAAGGGCCTTTAGCTCATTCTGATCATTTAACATGCACGTACGCACGTCTAACTTTCATGAATAAACCACTTAATTAGGCCAAAAAAAAGAAAGAAAGAAAGAAAGAAAATCCAGTTGAGGTAATTATTTCTAATAAAGAAGCTGCTCTTACAGGAACGTCGTTACTAATTAATACAAATAGAGAAATAACCAGAGTAAGATCAAAGTTTTTAGAGAATGAGAAAGTCTAAAATTCAGAATTATTGGAAAATAAATGGCTCAACTAATAAGATATTTTTCATTATACATGATAGAATCATACAAGAGGGAGCTACAAAGATGAAGCTTGGAAATATAGATTAAATACTCTTAAACAATGTACTGTCACCGATAACTTGGACGTTATAATTTTCATTAATAACCTAATCCATAAACTTTAATGTCAAACTAGATTACTTTCTAGGTAATCTTTCTTTTTAATTTATGGAAAATTCTAGATTGGATTATACATGATGTCTTATATGTATATTATAATTAATTTTATTTTGACATGGTTTTGCTCACACTATGCACTACCGGCAGGAATACTCTATCATATAAACTTCTAATCTCGATATTTTTTCTTCATTATTTTTTATGATGTACATCACTATACAGTTATATATTTGATCAGGGAGGGTCCTAAACTTGAGACATTAGGTTTTCAACCATCAAAAGCAATTTCCCTCCATTTTTATTTTTTATTTTTGAAAGAGGCCCTAGGGTTAAACGTAAAAGACGTTTTTTTTTTATTTTGTTATTTTATAAATTGTTAATTATCGCACGGAAACTAAAATCACTATAAGAAGTCTTATGATTAGGTGGAGATTTATGATTTTGTAGGTAATTAATAATATTAGGTGGAGATTTGAAGTGGGATGTGCTCGCTAAAATGAACAAGAATGTTCCCTTTTTTTGGGTTCAATATTAGAATCTTCTAATTTTATATATCATATCTATCTTCCATATTATTTATTCAATATATATATGTACACATGACACTGACAATAATCTATATGTTTATGGGAGATTTTTACACTTCGTTCCGTAGGAAAGAAAGAAAATGAGATGGAAAGAAAATTTATAAAAGATAAAAAATTAGAACGATGAGGATGATTTTAGTTTTCTTTTAAATTGTTTGATAGAAAATAAGGAAAAAAAATAAGACATTTATATAATTATTATTCTATCCACTTGTTTATATGATTTTAGTTTACAAATAGGGACAAAAAAGTAATTTTAAGCAACATATAGTGGATTTTAGTTTTCCACCCAACGTTGGAGAGAAAACAATTGGTGAGTTCCACTCTATTTTTCCCCCCTCTTTTCTTCCTTCTAACAAACTACATTATCATTTTCCATCCAATTTTCCCTCCACCCACTTTCTGCCTTCCTCTTTTCCATCATATCAAACATAGCGTAAAAGCAAAAAAACAAAAATTATGCTAAATGGACCCTTAATATGGGATGAAGTAGGATTTAATTGCGAACTTAATTAAATGATTTTCTAACTTGATGCTAGTATCACTTCACATCATCACTAAGGTATATACAGCATTGACAACTATATGAGTCTACTAGCACTTTGAACTATTGTATGCAAGGCGCATATTTCCATTATATTTTATACCATCTAGATTGTAGTTTGTTTATTTTTTATTTTACTTGTTTGGTTTTCTAAAATTAATTCTCCACTTCCTCATGAGGGTATATTATATTACACACACATACAAAGCGAAAGGGTATTAAGCTTACAAACTTGAGGTATTGGCAGCTGGTAAATCATGGTGTGCCACAAGGCATTATCGAGAGTGTCCTCAAGGGGATTTCCGATTTCTTTGATCCAACGGATGTGGAGAACCGAAGGGTGTACGCGGGAAAGAATCCGACGGGTATGATCAAATGGGGCATGTGTTCGTCACAAGCTGGGGACAATAGGGAACATCTCAACGTGGTCGTACATCCCCAATTCCACTGTCCTCCTAAACCACCGCATTTCAGGTCCTTTAGAAATAAAAGCGTCATCTTATCAATACTTAAAACTTGTAGAAAAAGTTTTAAAACGAGATATAATATAACATATATTTTCACATTGCTTTTAATGTTACGGTTGTTTGATCACTATAAAACAGCGCGGCTTTAGAAGAATATTGGAAAAGATTGCGAGAGGTGGAGCTAGGTTTGGCCAAGGCAATGTCAAGAGCATTAGGTATCGTACGTAGAATGACATTCAAACAGCAGTACTCCTTGGAAGCCAATGGTTTTCATATTATTGATATCAAATCTAGTCTACAACATACAGCATTAATCCCCGCTATTCACAAAATGGTAGGACCCAGTCCACATGGGCCCACCTGGTATGAGCGATAGGAATCAATCCTCCCATGAGAATGAACACCATTTTTCCTCAACAAATGAAAAAAATGGCATTGATATCAAATCTAGCCTTCAACAAAGAATAATAATATGAGAAAAGCACATGAATGGCATAAATTTAAAGACTATTTTATTAATATAATCCAAAAAATTAACACTAGACTAACATGACACAAAATTAAATTAAAGTTAACTAAAATTTGTGTCGTATTAGTCAATAATAGAAAATTTGTGTCATATTGATCAATAAATAAAAAAAATGTGGTTATTTAAGTTATTTTCACTAATAATCCCCGCTACTCACACAACGATGGGACCAGGTCCATGTGGGCCCACATGGTGCGGGTAATGGAAATAAATCGAGCAATGCTGGGAAACATTAGTAATTTTTACATTCTCTAGTATTTTTCAAACAAATTTCCATGAGAATGAATATCATTTTTCTTCAACAACTAGAAAAAATGGTATTGATATCAAATCTAGCCTTAAACAAAGAGTAATAATCCCCACCACTCGCAAAATGGTGGCACCGGATTCACAGGAGCCCACCTTGTGCGAGTGACGGAAAAAAAATCCCCACGAGAATGAATACCATTTTTCTTCAACCAATGATAATACCCAACATTTGAAAGGACTGTTTCTCACCATCTGAGCCATCAGCAATTACAAGTATATTTTAAATGAATATGCTTCAAATAAATTGAGTACGAGTTTTGTGTGGCGTGAGAATTTTAGGGGGTGTTAATTTTGTTTGGATGTATTAAATTTATTATGATGACCGTATTTGCTATAATGTTTCTTTTTTTTTTTTTTCTTGAGGAAAATAATATAATTATATATGTATCAGCTTAGCTGTGATCTAGAGTGGTAAAAATGTGAATAATTTACACATCACATCAATATATATGTTGATGGGTGTCAATTTAATATTCTCGGCTCCAAAGATGACACAGAGATTTGGCTTAATAAAGTTCTTACATGAATCCATTAAATGTCATTAAGTAAAAAGGCACCGAGTTGAATTAACACTAAGACAAAATGGTGCTAACTTCAATCCATAAGATAAGGGTGCCGATTTCAATAGACAATATGATAAAGGGTAGCGAATTGAACCAACAAATATAGGAAGGCCGAAAGGATATAGTAATATGTTAAACTCTATAAATCACGGGATTTTAGATATTTGTTAAGGGTCATCTCTTAGGAGGCTATAAGTACATGTTAGACAGTCTCTGGAAACCCTAAGTCATATTTTACAAGTTATGTCCATGTATAATTCTCAAAAGAATAGTGAAAGCACCCTAACATCAAAGAGGAAATAGTCATTTCTTAAAAAGTGAACTTCTATAAATTCTTATCTTCTCAACTTTTTTGTATTTTAATTTATTATTTTATGTGAGAGATTATTCATGGTGAGATTATGAGTGAAGAAGTAAATTTTTCGTTGCTAGTGAATTTTCACCGTCAACAATATATGTATGATGTTATCAACAGACGCTATTTTTGGATGGGACTTTGCTTTTTCAGCCAATATCATTTTTAAATGAATATCAAATGTCCAAGTGTTGTCAATCAGTATAAAAAGTTAAATTTTTTTCTTTAATCCTAAAGTTAGAAATGAAAATATAATTAAATAAAATATTAATTGGTGGGCGGGTATGTTATTATTTGATAAGATATTTCCAATGCAAAGTGGGGTTTTAGATTTTGTTCTAGTAAACCAGATCAAGAAATCATTATTTACCCAGAAATCAGATACCGTGTAACAGATATGCATTTTTTTTAATAAGCAAAAAAAAAAAAAAACATTTATATTAAAAAGAAAAAGAAAATAAAGAAAGATAGAGAATTCTTATCCTAATCCATAAAACTTGATCCATGTGTTGGATAGATCAATCAGATAAAAGTACTCGAGCTAGAAGCTGAGTATACATATTATACATGTATGTGTGTTTTTATCAAAATATATTGTGGCCTACCTGTCCAATTAATTAATTTACATGTTGGCTAATATATATATTGTCCATTGCCAAAAATAAAAATAAAAATAAATAAATAATAAAAGAAAAAGAAATCATGCCAATCTCATATTTCCATTTAGTTATTAGTGAAAGATTGTCGTTATACGGGAGTGAACTAAAGAGATAAGGTTCGGAACACTATCGGATCTCTAGTTAGTTGCTAAGGGCCCGTTTGAAGGCAGATTTCAGATATTATTTTACCTTCTGAATTTTAAAATTTTAACTCTACATCAAGTTTTCTCTCTATTACATTTTTAAAAAACTTAAACTTTAAAAGTCCATAACTTTCTTATTTTAAATCGAAATAAGATGATTTTTATGTTAAAATGCTCGAAAAGACGAGACGAATAAGACAATATCTATTTTGCATATTTTTTTCTGAATACATTTTAAATTTTTGTACTATTTCTCTATCACAAAAATTTTTTAAAAGTTTTCCCTCCAAACCCTCAAGTGGACACTAAATTTTTTTTACGAGAGTTTGTCGTCAAATGTTGAGTTCAAATGTTTGTGGGAGGACTACCGAAATGGAACTGTAGATAAGATTGTTGTTGGTCTTGCGCATTTCTGGACATGTGGGTCATCGTTAATTCACTACAGTGAGGCAATGTATAACATTACTCAAGCAGCAATCAATTAACAATTATATATTTTAACTTCTCCCCCCCCCCCCCCCCCCCCCCCTTTTTTTTGGTTGATGTGATTTAATGTGAGATAAAATTTGTCAAACTAATAGTACTGAGCGATAAAAGGCTAATTTAAGAGTTGGTATACCAACCTAAAATATATAAATTAAGTCAGTTCTCCTATATATATATATATATATTAGTTTAAAAGTACATGCGATATATATAATTGGACATATTTAAAAATTTTTACCAAAATAGGAAAAAAATATATAAGTAAAAAATAAACAGAAAAAACAAAAAATAATCAACAAAGTATCTAAAAAAAGAAAAAAAAGCATGAAAAAAAAACCAAAAATATAAAAGGACTAAAATTTTAAAAATAGACCAATACAAAAAAAAAAAAAAAAGGGATTAAAATGAAAAATAAAAAATTGGGCAAAAAAAAAAAAAAAAGAAAATTGAAGGACAAAAAAAAAAAGTTTCATTTCTGACGAAAACTTAAGTGCACATGAGTGCACAGAAGCTCATTTTGAGCTTTCCTATATATGTTTAGAAATAAGCGTGGAACATGTGGTCCTAATTAATAATCACCGACAAGTAAAAAAATAAAATAAAATTGAAGGGCGGAGATTATTAGGAAAGTTAGTATTAATATTAGATAAAGTTATTATTTTGTATGTAATTAGTATTATTATTAGGAATTTTTGATTTATTTATAATTATTGTAATTTAGAATATGTTTTGTTTTTTGTAGATTTATTTGTATTTGACAATTTACTTGATTTTATATATTATAATTTGTATTTATATAAGAGTCTATTTATAATGCTCTTTACTAATAAATTCTTTGTTCTTAATTCATGGATATAGACCAATTTAAATTAAATATCATTGTCTTCCTTTCTTCTCTTATTACCAGTATTATTTTTCTTATTTAATTTCTATAGATCAGAGATGAGTTAATGGGGTCAACTCAAAGACCTTACCCGTCTATAAAATACATTACTCGAAGAGCAATCAATTAACAATCATACATATTTTAACTTCTCCCTTTTGTTTGCTTTATGTGATTTAATGTGATATAACATTTGTGAAACTAATAGTACTGAGCCGTTAAAGGCCAATTGAAGAGTTGGTATACCAACTTAGAATATATAAATTTAGTCATTTATCCTTTATATATATATATATATATATATATATATATAAGCGTGGAACATGTGGTCCTAATAATTTTGTATTTTAATCGATTCAGGTTAATTCAGAGAGACCCTTATCCGTTTTCCGTCTATAAAAGTCATCCTAGATTTGCTCAAAGCATGCATGCAAAATCAACCCTACCTATACTAGCTAATTTCACCAATCTCTCTCTCTGTCTATATATACATATACACATATATATATATATATTTATATATATATGTAATCTCTAATATTCCCACTCTAGCGCTCTCTTTGTGAAATATATTAATTAATGGCTAACAAAGTGGTAGTTCCATTAATGCCAAGTGCAGACTCTATAATTAGTATCGATAATGATAATTATGAGGTCATAATTCCCACCATTGATTACTCTATGCTCTTCTCTAATGATCCTGATCAGCGCTCTAAATCTCTCCATTTCCTTAACCATGTCTCCCAAAACTATGGCTGCTTCCACGTACGTCGACCTACTTCATTTCTTTTATTGTTTCTTTCCTTTTTACTGTTTTTTAATTTTTCGCTCAAACATATATAATATATATACACAAACATACGTATGTATTTGTATTGAGAGAGACTAGACCGAGACGCCTTGTTACACTTTTTTTTTTTTTTTATTTATAAATATATATGTATAATGTCTCAAATTTAGAGTCAAGACTTGATCTTCTGTCCTCAGTTTCTGACTAGTCAATGTCGTCAGGAGAATATTTTGTCACTATTTTTGTTTTGTTTTTTCCCCCCTTGGGTTGATTAATTTTCCGGTTGCGACTGAATAGTTTTATGATTTTGTAGGTAATTAAAAATATTAAGTGGAGATTTGAAGTGGGATGTGCTCGCTAAAATGAACAAGAATGTTCCTTTTTTTTGGGTTCAATATTAGAATCTTCTAATTTTATATATCATATCTATCGTCCTTATTATTTATTCAATATATATATGTACACATGACACTGACAATAATCTATATGTTTATGGGAGATTTTTACACTTCGTTACGTAGGAAAGAAAGAAAATGAGATGGAAAAAAATTTTATAAAAGATAAAAAAATTAGAAAGATGAGGATGATTTTAGTTTTCTTTTAAATTGTTTGATAGAAAATAAGGAAAGAAAATTAGATATTTATACAATTATTATTCTATCCACTTGTTTATATTATTTTAGTTTACAAATAGGGACAAAAAAGTAATTTTAAGCAACATCAAGTGGATTTTAGTTTTCCACCCAATGTTGGAGAGAAAACAATTGGTGAGTTCCACTCTATTTTCCCCCCCTCTTTTCTTCCTTCTAACAAACTACATTATCATTTTCCATCCAATTTTCCCTCCACCAACTTTCTGTCTTCCTCTTTTCCATCATATCAAACATAGCGTAAAAGCAAAAAAACAAAAATTATGCTAAATGGACCCTTAATATGGGATGAAGTAGGATTTAATTGCGAACTTAATTAAATGATTTTCTAACTTGATGCTAGTATCACGTCAAATCACTAAGGTATATACAGCATTGACAACTATATGAGTCTACTAGCACTTTGAACTATTGTATGCAAGGCACATATTTCCATTATATTTTATACCATCTAGATTGTAGTTTTGTTTATTTTTTATTTTATTTGTTTGGTTTTCTAAAATTAATTCTCCACTTCCTCATGAGGGTATATTATATTACACACACATACAAAGCTAAAGGGTATTAAGCTTACAAACTTGAGGTATTGGCAGCTGGTAAATCATGGTGTGCCACAAGAAATTATCGAGAGTGTCCTCAAGGGGATTTCCGATTTCTTTGATCCAACGGATGTGGAGAACCGAAGGGTGTACGCGGGAAAGAATCCGACGGGTATGATCAAATGGGGCATGTGTTCGTCACAAGCTGGGGACAATAGGGAACATCTCAACGTGGTCGTACATCCCCAATTCCACTGTCCTCCTAAACCCCCGCATTTCAGGTCCTTTAAAAATAAAAGCGTCATCTTATCAATACTTAAAACTTGTAGAAAAAGTTTTAAAACGAGATATAATATAACATATATTTTCACATGGCTTTTAATGTTAAGGTTGTTTGATGATCACTATAAAACAGCGCGGCTTTAAAAGAATATTGGAAAAGATTGCGAGAGGTGGAGCTAGGTTTGGCCAAGGCAATGTCAAGAGCATTAGGGTTTGAAGAATGCTACATAGAGAAGGCACTGGATCTGAAATCAGGACTAGATGTGTTTGCCACAAACCTTTACCCACCAAATTTCATGTCGAAAGGTCGTATGGGTTTGGTTGATCATACTGACCCAGGCTTGTTTGTTTCACTCATACAAGATGTCAATGGTGGCCTTCAAGTATTATCCCATGATGGAAAATGGGTCGATGTTAATATGCTTCCTAGTTCCATTTTCATCATCTTTTCGGATCATCTTGAGGTACGTACAAGTATATATATATATATATATATATATATATATTTATATTTATATATATATTGATACATATTTATATATAAGTACATATACATATGTATTCTAGTTTGTTGGCCTTTTTTTTATGAAAATAGAAATGAATTTTTTTATTTTAAAAATAATTTCAAGATTATTTCTAAATGTGTTTGATTGTATTTTTAGAGAGATAGGTTTTAGTTTTATAAAATGATAAATTACTTATTTAGTCCCTAACATTTTTACAGAGTTGTGATTTGTTTCCCAACCTTTTTTTTTTTTTTTTTTTTTTTTTTTGTGTGGTTAAGAGGTCCATAACTCTTTAAAAGGATGCAATTTGATCCTTTTTTCTTAAAAAAAATATTAGAACTGGATGAAATAGATTACGCGCATGACACTTGTAAATTGAATCATGTAAATTTTTGTTTTTTAATTACCCTTAGATAATATATCATGTGTGATTAATGTTATATTTTTGTTAAATTTTTATTCTTTGTTAGTAAAGATGACCATTTAGCCACATAAAAAAAAAAAAAAAAGATTGAGAATCAAATCACAACTTTATAAAAATGTTACGAACCAAATGAACTACTCACCTTTATAAAAAGGTGAAATAGTTTTACCATTTCCGTTTTCATTTTTTTGGGACTTATTTACTTAATTCATATTTTTTATAAATACATCAAAACACAATTATCCTTTCTTATACCTAAATTACCAATCTTTTAGAAACACAATAAAATGCAAGTTTAAAAACTATCCCAGCAACATTCTCGATAAATTATCATTTCCATTTTCAAACTTAAAATAAAACCATCACCAAAATGCTCTATTAATATTCTTTCCCTTTTTTTTTTTTTTTTCCTTGCTTGCTCGTGTAGCAGATTTTAACGAATGGCAAGTGCAAAAGCAAGGTTCACAGAGTGGTGGTGGGCGACAACAAAGTGAGGAGGATATCTGCATCGACACTTCATGGACCGTCGTTGGAAACATTTGTGAAGCCGGGAGTGGAGTTTGTGTACGACTCCCGCCCACCAGCATACCGTGGAATGACCTACGAGGAATCCTTGGAAGCTAACGGTTTTCGCGTGATTGATATCAAATCTAGCCTTCAACAAATGACCATAGTTTCCAACATTTGAAAGGACTGTTCCTTAACTATCTGGACCTCCAAAAAGTACTAGTGCTTTTTAACATTTCTGAAATGATTATATCATATATGCTGAATAAACTTTCCTGTGTGATGAGAGGTTTAGTAGGTGTCAACTTTGTTAATATTGTGATGTCAGTTCATTCTCTATCTTTCTTTTCCATGCTGAGCATGGTAAAGATATGATAAATTAATATATGTATAATTTTTGCTTCATGGTGGCGAAGTTTCCTAGCTTTAATGCTTTGAACATATTTGTATTTTTCGGATTCAATTTATTTGTCCTCTCATTCTTGTCCACTTTCATTTTCTTTTACTAATATTATCACATCAATTAAAAATTATGTCACATCAAATTATAAGAATTGACATATTATCATATTATTAGTGACACAAAAAAAAGACCTAAGTCCTATTTTTCACCCTTAATTGTGGACAGATATATTAATAAGCTATTTGCCATGTGGTAATGGGACTTGATTAGTTTCTCTTCGACTTTACATACAATTATCGGAGATTGAAGTAAATATTTAAATGTTTAAAGTAAATAACAAAAGATAACAAATTTTTTAAGTAAATTATATATTTATTAGAAGTAATAATAGTTACCTAATGCATTTTCTATTTACGATTATTTAATTCAAATATTTTTGAAATCAGCTATTCATTTTGATTATTAATTGTAAAAACGTTATTTACTTTTTTCTCCCTGTAATTAAATTAAATTAGTAGAACACGTTCTTATCAAAATATAAAAAAAAAAAAAAATCCTAAGGGACACGTGCTTACAAACGTGATTAGTTGCTTGATGTCTACTATAACATATAAAATTAGATACATTATGTGGTGAATTCTGTAAGTAAAAAAAAAAAAAAATCAAAGCACTCTTTCTTTTGATTTTGGGGAACGCATTATTACATGTCGTTCAATATCATTTATTGAGAAGAAGAGGGGAAAAAAAAAAGCATTTATCTTCAAGATTGAGACGGCATAAAAACAACAATACTGTGTTTTATTAAAACTAATTAACAAAAGAAGTATTAGAACAAAACTACAAGTAGCAAGATATTAAAAAAAATATCTTATAATGATTACGTAATATAAAACAATGTTATCAGATTTTGTTTATCGGTTGATGTAGCATCATCCTGACTATACAATGGGTAAGTGTCTCTACTCAAAAAATTCAGAAAATATCATTTCAACTAATAATCAATAACTTTGGAAACAAAAGCAGTGATTAGTCATATTTCAATTCATTAACGAGGTATAAAAATGAAATTATGTGCTTATTTGTTTTGTTTTGCTTATTCATTTTTTAATTATCATTTATAAGATATATTAGAGTTTACTATAAAGTAATATTTCATTCTATTGACATCCAGATAAATTTGAAAAAGTGGATAAATGAAGATATGAGATAAAGTGTCTTTACAGTTTTCAAATTATTTTTTAAAATTCGAAGTTCAACATTAATTATTAGGCATGCCTAATAAACATACATGTATTTTTATTCTCTCAATTCATTTTTATATTGGTCATATAAATATCGCAAATTTTGTGATATTAATAACTTAAAACGCAAAGATGTCTCATGTGTGTACATATTTTTTATGGCGGATTAATTGAGGTTGTTGTAACTTATATGTGATTCTAAAATGGAGAAATGTCTATACGAGATCATTAAATCTAAAGAGATCAATAAATCTAAAGAGAAGCTCTATGTTGCATTACATAAGGATGATAACTCTAGCACTATTCTTTTGATGACAAACACAACACATTGTTCTGCGGCTGTGCCTGGTAAAGATTTTAGAGTTGAAGTTGTTGTACCTACAAGCAATGCTCCAATTTCTGCACTCTCTATGAAAACTGATCTAAGTTCTTAAGAACAAGGGGGAGAATATTGTGGACTGGTGCTCAGTGAGTTTTATTTTCTTCTTCAAACTTCTGTTGTTGTTCTATACATTATTATATATGTTCTCTTGACGGTTACAACCAATACCTTATAACATATGAACAAAGTGGCTCGGGGTAAAATAAATACAATGACAATGCACCTTAAAAATCTCTCTCTCTCTCTTGCTTGCTTTGTATCTTTTTGCATTTTGTAATCAGAAGTGTTTGATTTATTCCTACAATGTTACATAATACATTGTTAACTTTTGTTTCATTTAATGGAATGGTCCTTTCTTGATTTGAGATAAAGTGACTTTACAGTTTTCAAATTATTTTTTAAACTTTGAAATCCAACATTAATTATGCATAACCTTGACATAGATTAGGCACGCCTAATAAACATACATGCATTTTATTCTCTCAATTCATTTTTATATTAGTCATATAAATATCGCAAATTGTGTGATATTAATAACTTAGAACACAAAGGTGTCTCATGTGTGTACGTATTTTTTGTGGCAGACTAATTGAGATTGTTGTAACTTATATGTGATTCTAAAATGGAGAAAGGTCTATACGAGATCATTGAATCTAAAGAGATCAATAAATCTAAAGAGAAGCTCTATGTTGCATTACATAAGGATGATAACTCTAGCACTATTCCTTTGATGACAAATACAACACATTGTTCTGCGGCTGTGCCTGGTAAAAATTTTAGAGTTGAAGTTGCTGTGCCTACAAGCAATGCTCCAATTTCTGCACTCTATATGGAAACTGATCTAAGTTCTTCAGAAAAATGTCTTAAGAACAAGGGGGAGAATATTGTGGACTGGTGCTCAGTGAGTTTTATTTTCTTCTTCAAACGTCTGTTGTTGTTCAATATATTATTATATATGTTCTCTTGACGGTTACAACCAACACCTTATAGCATATGAACAAAGTGGCTCGGGGTAAAATAAATACAATGATAATGCACCTTAAAAATCTCTCTCTCTCTTGCCTGCTTTGTATCTTTTTGCATTTTGTAATCAGAAGTGTTTGATTTATTCCTATAATGCTACATAACACATTGTTAACTTTTGTTTCATTTAATGGAATGGTTCTTTCTTGATTTGAGATAAAGTGTCTTTACAGTTTTCAAATGATTTTTTAAACTTCGAAGTCCAACATTAATTATGCATAACCTTGAAATAGATTAGGCACGCCTAATAAACATATATGCATTTTTATTCTCTCAATTTATTTTTATATTGGTCATATAAATATCGCAAATTGTGTGTATTAATAACTTAGAACGCAAATGTGTCTCATGTGTTTACATATTTTTTGTGGCGGATTAAATGAGGTCATTGTAACTTATATGTGATTCTCAAATAGAAAAAGGTCTATACGAGATCATTAAATCTAAAGAGATCAATAAATCTAAAGAGAAGCTCTATGTTGCATTACATAAGGATGATAACTCTAGCACTATTCCTTTGATGATAAACACAACACATTGTTCTGCGGCTGTGCTTGGTAAAGATTTTAGAGTTGAAGTTGTTGTGCCTACAAGCAATGCTCCAATTTCTGCACTCTCTATGGAAACTGATCTAAGTTCTTCAGAAAAATGTTTTAAGAATAAGGGGGAGAATATTGTGGACTGGTGCTCAGTGAGTTTTATTTTCTTCTTCAAACTTCTGTTGTTGTTCTATACATTATTATATATGTTCTCTTGACAGTTACAACCAATACCTTATAGCATATGAACAAAGTGGCTCGGGGTAAAATAAATACAACGATAATGCACTTTAAAAATCTCTCTGATAAGGCCAAGGATCCGGTTCTAGTTCCGGTTGGACCAGTTACAAGAGCGAGGGCAAAGAGGTTCAAGGAGGCTTTAAATACTTTCGTGCAACACATTGTGATAGAGGATGGCAAGTCTACATGTGTGGACTCAACAAATAAAGCTCAAATAGTCAATTTAATTCAAGTTCAGCCAAGTAATTGAAGAAGCCAGTCAGCCATGCAGTCCATGCAAATGGGTGTGCTTTTTGGAGGATTTGATTAGTTTGAACCAAGCTGTTGATTCCCTATTTAGTTGTCCACGTTTTTGGGTGAATTGGGCAAGAATGAGTTAGTTTCCTTTTCCTTATAATAGTTGTAAATGGCTGGAAAATAAAGTCAGACAATTAAGTTAGTTTCCTTTTTAATTTTTTAGGCTAAAATTATTATGTTAGTTTCCTTTTCTTTAGCTTAGAATATTCTAGGAATATTATTGTAATTCCCAGCCTATAAATAGGCCTTATTTTAGATCAATAGGAACTTTTTGGCAATTCTATTCACTCTTGTGATTTTTCTCTCAGTTCTTGTTGAACTAATCGAACTTATCAAGACTTTGTCTTGTGGCGTTCAAATTCGACTTATCAAACGGTTCACCACCACCGATTGTGGCGTCTACGATAATACCAAGGTTCTTGTTTGTGGGTTGGCATTGGGTCGCGGTCATCTATACCAAGGTTCGTGTCACGATTCAAGCAACGGGTCGAGGTCTCCCCCCCCAAACCTGATTGTAGAACGTTCTTGGGTTCCTTTTCGTTGTCGGGTCTCGTTATTCTTGGCGGGGTTCGTATCATTTGGTATCAGAGCCAAGTTCTAGTCTCAGGTTTGCCTATCCTTTAAATTTACTTTTTGTTCAAATTCTGGTTTATTTCCGTTCCAGATTGTTTTAAAAAAAAAAAATTCGTGCTAAAAAAAAAAAAAAAAACGTCAAAAAAAAAAAAACAAGAAAAGAAAACAGAAAGGAGTCTGTAAAAAGAAAAAAAAATTCGAATTCAACAAAAAAAAAAAAAAGAAAACGTCAACAAAAAAAAAAGAAAAGAAAAGAAGACAGAAATGAATCAGTTTAAAAAAAAAATAAAAATAGAAATTAAAAAAAAAAAAAAAAAAGGACTTTGAAAACCATTGATATGTTTGGGATTGACTGTCATTCGCAAATCTTGATTGATGTTTGTATTAGTTTGATAAGAACTCAAGAGGATTTCTAAGAGTGAATTGTGAGGATTTGAGTGACATCTTATTATGGTGTGCAAATACGAGTGAGTGTGAAACCATTATTCGAGTGAAACACATAAGGGAGTGAAATGGTGAGGTCCTTTTTTTTTACTAACTTTGTTTTGCAGCAATCATGTCTTATAATAGCATTACTGATGGTGCCACGGATCCGAAGTTGTTGATTGAGGCCATGATGGGTGAGATGAAGCGTGTGATGCGGTTGGAGTTAGAGCAGATTCACGAGCGGATAGATCGGATGGAGAATACACGTGTGGAGCAGCCACAACCCGCTCCTAATGTGCGAAGAAGAGAAAGAGTTCAACCGAGACATGAAGTGGAGGACTATGAGGAGTTCAATGAGGGCGGTTTTGAGGAGGAGGATGAAAGACGCTCGGTGGGCAGCGTTAGGAGGTTTGGACGGGTTCGAGGAGATAGGAATAGGGTGGATAATGATTTGGGCAGTATTAAGATGAGAATTCCATCATTTCAAGGAAGGAATGATCCCGAGGCGTATTTGGAGTGGGAGAAGAAGGTGGAGTTGGTGTTTGAGTGCCACAACTACTCCGAAATAAAAAAGGTAAAACTTGCCGCCATTGAGTTTTCTAACTACGCTATTGTTTGGTGGGATCAGTTAATGCTCAACAGGAGGCGAAATGGTGAGAGACCAGTGGGCACTTGGGAAGAGATGAAGGCCATCATGCGGAAACGATTTGTGCCAAGCCATTACTATCGGGACCTGTACCGAAAGTTACAAAGATTGGTACAAGGTAATCAAAGTGTGGAAGACTACTACCAAGAGATGGAGGTAGCCATGATTAGAGCCAATGTCGAGGAGGACCGGGAGGCTACCATGTCACACTTTTTGGCTGGTCTAAACCCCGAAATTGCAAACCAAGTGGAGTTGCGTGAGTATGTAGAGTTGGATGAGATGGTACATATGGCCATCAAAATTGAGCACCAACTAAAGAGGAGGGGCAGCAGCTCACGTGGAGTACAAGGTGGGGGATCCTCTTGGAGGCCAAATTTTGCTAGAAGGGAGGAAAAGCAACCAGCCCCGATCAAACCAAAAGTGGATCCAAAACAAGAAGTAGTCAGCCGCCAAACTCAAGGTAAAACGGAACAAACTACTACTCACAATCGTGAAATTAAATGTTTTAGGTGCCAAGGAAGAGGACATATTGCAAATCAATGTCCAAACAAGCGAGTAATGGTCATGTGGGAGAATGGCGAAATTGAAACCGAAAGTGAAGATGATATCGAGTCTATACCGCCATTGGAGGACGCTGACGATGAGGAGTACGCAGCCCAAGGTGAATTGTTAGTGGCTAGAAGAGCGTTAAGTGTACAGGTCAAGGAGGACGAAGATGTACAACGGGAAAACATCTTTCACACTAGGTGCCACGTGAACAACAAGGTATGTAGTGTTATTATTGACGGTGGGAGTTGTACTAATGTTGCTAGCACTACTATGGTAGAGAAATTGGGGCTGCCTACACGAAAACATCTTAGGCCTTATAAGTTGCAATGGTTGAATAATAGCGGCGAAATTAAAGTGAGTAAACAGGTGCTGATTGCGTTCCGCATTGGAAAATATGAAGATGAGGTGTTGTGTGATGTGGTTCCGATGCAAGCAAGCCATTTGTTACTTGGTCGGCCATGGCAATTTGATAGGCATGTGAAACATGATGGATTCACAAACAAATACACATTTGAGTTCAAGCAAAGAAATGTAACTCTTGTACCTATGACTCCGAGACAAGTTTATGAAGATCAAGTGAGGTTACAACAAGAAAGTGAAAAAGAGATTGAGAATGAGAGGAAAAAAAGAGAGAATGAAAAAGAAAAGAGAGAAAAAACGAGATTGAGTGAAACAGAAAAGCAAAACGAAAAAGAAAGTCAGAACTCGAGTGAAGCGAGAAAAGAAGAGGGAAAAAAGAGCTTGATTGCGAGGGCAAGTGAGGTGAAGAGGGCTTTGTTTTCAAAACAGCCAATGATTGTACTATTGTACAAAGAGGCTTTAAACATTAACACACTTGACACTTCTTTGCCTAGTGCAGTTGTCTCTCTTTTGCAGGATTATGAGGATGTCTTTCCCGAGGATCTACCACAAGGATTACCACCTATTCGAGGGATTGAGCATCAAATTGATTTTGTGCCCGGAGCATCCATACCTAACCGACCAGCCTACCGAACCAACCCCGAGGAGACAAAAGAATTACAAAGGCAGGTTAGTGAGTTGATGGAAAAAGGGTATGTGAGAGAAAGTATGAGTCCATGCGCCGTTCCGGTAATTTTAGTTCCTAAGAAGGATGGGACATGGAGGATGTGCGTTGATTGCCGAGCTATCAACAACATAACGGTAAAGTATCGACATCCTATTCCTCGCTTAGATGATATGCTTGATGAGTTGCATGGTTCATATGTGTTTTCGAAGATTGATTTGAAAAGTGGTTATTATCAAATTAGAATGAAAGGAGGTGATGAGTGGAAAATTGCTTTTAAAACTAAACATGGTTTATATGAGTGGTTAGTCATGCCTTTTGGTTTAACTAATGCACCTAGTACATTTATGCGCTTAATGAATCATGTTTTGAGGCCTTTTATTGGCAGATTTGTTGTCGTCTATTTTGATGATATCCTTATTTATAACAAAAGCTTGGAAGAACATGTTATGCATTTACAATCAGTTTTGGATGTTCTTCGAAAGGAGAAATTGTATGCTAACATGAAGAAGTGCACGTTTTGCACCGATAAGCTTGTGTTTCTTGGTTTTGTTGTGAGTGCACAAGGGATACAGGTTGATTAAGAGAAAATAAAGGCAATTAAAGAGTGGCCAACACCCACAAGTGTAGGGCATGTGTGAAGTTTTCATGGGCTTACTAGCTTTTATAGGAGGTTTGTGAAAGACTTTAGCAGCATTGCCGCACCATTGACTGAAGTCATCAAGAAGAGCGTCGGATTCAAATGGAGTGAGGAACAAGAAAAGGCCTTTCAATTACTTAAAGATAAATTGACTAATGCACCTTTACTTTCTTTGCCCGATTTCACTAAGACATTTGAAATTGAATGTGATGCTTCAGGTTTTGCGATAGGAGCAGTCTTGATGCAAGGAGGAAGACCAATTGCGTACTTCAGCGAAAAGCTAAATGGGGCAACACTGAATTACCCAACTTATGACAAGAAGATGTATGCATTGGTTCGAGCATTAGAGACATGGCAGCACTATCTTTGGCCTAAAGAGTTTGTAATTCGTACTAATCATGAGTCCTTGAAGCACTTGAAAGGACAACACAAGTTGAGCAAGCGTCATGCACGATGGGTGGAGTTCCTTGAGACATTTCCATATGTCATTCGATACAAACAAGGTAAGGAAACATTGTTGCTGATGCACTCTCTCGAAGGTATGTGTTAATTTCTACTCTTGAAGCGAAATTACTTGGTTTTGAGCAGATTAAGGAGTTATATTCTTTGGATCGTGACTTTGGAGAAGAGTATAGAATGTATGAGAAAAATGCCATTGGAAAATTTTTTAGACATGAAGGGTTTCTTTTCAGGGAAAATAAGTTGTGTGTGCCTAATTGCTCTTTGAGAGATTTGTTAGTCAGGGAATCCCATGGTGGAGGGTTAATGGGACATTTTGGAGTTGCCAAGACATTGGCTATTTTGTATGAACATTTTTATTGGCCACACATGAAAAGAGATGTAGAGAGAATTTGTGGCAGATGCGTCACTTGTAGGCAGGCAAAATCTCGAGTGCAACCCCATGGATTATACACCCCACTCCCTATACCTAGTGAGCCTTGGATTGATATTTCTATGGATTTTGTTTTGGGTTTACCTAGGTCTAAGCATGAACGTGATTCTATCTTTGTGGTTGTAGATAGATTCTCTAAGATGGCACATTTTATCCCATGTCATAGAACTGATGATGCTTCACATGTTGCAGATTTATTCTTTAAGGAAATTGTAAGGTTACATGGTATGCCTAGGACCATTGTTTCAGATAGGGATGCGAAGTTCTTAAGTTACTTTTGGAAGACCTTGTGGTGTAAGTTAGGTACTAAGCTTTTGTTTTCTACTACTTGTCATCCACAAACTGATGGTCAAACTGAAGTAGTAAATAGGACTTTGTCAACTTTGTTGAGGGCTATCATTAAGAAGAACATTAAGACTTGGGAGGAGTGTTTACCACATGTTGAGTTTGCTTATAATCGTACTATTCATTCTGCTACTAAGTTTTCACCTTTCGAAATTGTTTATGGTTTTAACCCTTTGACTCCATTGGATTTATCTCCATTACCTTTATCTGAGCGTGTGAACTTAGATGGACAAAAGAAGGCTGAATTTGTTAAGCAGATACATGAGAAAGCAAGGCTCAACGTCGAGCGGAGAACGGAGCAATATGTTAATCAAGCCAACAAAGGGCGTCGTAAGCTTATTTTTGAGCCCCGTGATTGGGTTTGGTTGCATATGCGCAAGGAAAGGTTTCCGAATCAAAGGCGCTCAAAGTTGCTTCCACGAGGAGATGGACCGTTTCAAGTTCTTGAGCGCATCAATGACAACGCTTACAAATTGGACTTACCAGGTCAGTATAATATTAGTGCAACTTTTAATGTTTCTGATTTAAGTCCCTTTGATACAGGTGACGATTTGAGGGCAAATCCTCTTCAAGAGGAGGGGAATGATAAGGCCAAGGATCCGATTCTAGTTCCTGTTGGACCAGTTACAAGAGCGAGGGCAAAGAGGTTCAAGGAGGCTTTAAATACTTTCGTGCAACACATTGTGATAGAGGATGGCAAGTCTACATGTGTGGACTCAACAAATAAAGCTCAAATAGTCAATTTAATTCAAGTTCAGCCAAGTAATTGAAGAAGCCAGTCAGCCATGCAGTCCATGCAAATGGGTGTGCTTTTTGGAGGATTTGATTAGTTTGAACCAAGCTGTTGATTCCCTATTTAGTTGTCCACGTTTTTGGGTGAATTGGGCAAGAATGAGTTAGTTTCCTTTTCCTTATAATAGTTGTAAATGGCTAGAAAATAAAGTCAGACAATTAAGTTAGTTTCCTTTTTAATTTTTTAGGCTAAAATTATTATGTTAGTTTCCTTTTCTTTAGCTTAGAATATTCTAGGAATATTATTGTAATTCCCAGCCTATAAATAGGCCTTATTTCAGATCAATAGGAACTTTTTGGCAATTCTATTCACTCTTGTGATTTTTCTCTCAGTTCTTGTTGAACTAATCGAACTTATCAAGACTTTGTCTTGTGGCGTTCAAATTCGACTTATCAAACGGTTCACCACCACCGATTGTGGCGTCTACGACAATACCAAGGTTCTTGTTTGTGGGTTGGCATTGGGTCGCGGTCATCTATACCAAGGTTCGTGTCACGACTCAAGCAACGGGTCGAGGTCTCCCCCCCCAAACCTGATTGTAGAACGTTCTTGGGTTCCTTTTCGTTGTCGGGTCTCGTTATTCTTGGCGGAGTTCGTATCACTCTCTCTCTCTCTTGCTTGCTTTGTATCTTTTTGTATTTTGTAATCAGAAGTGTTTGATTTATTCCTATAATGCTACATAACACATTGTTAACTTTTGTTACATTTAATGGAATGGTCTTTTTTTTTTTTTTTGAGATAAAGTGTCTTTACAGTTTTCAAATGATTTTTTAAACTTCGAAGTGAAACATTAATTATGCATAACCTTGAAATAGATTAGGCATGCCTAATAAACATACATGCATTTTTATTCTCTCAATTCATTTTTATATTGGTTATATAAATATCGCAAATTGTGTGATATTAATAACTTAGAACACAAAGGTGTCTCATGTGTGTACATATTTTTTGTGGCAGACTAATTGAGATTGTTGTAACTTATATGTGATTCTAAAATGGAGAAAGGTCTATACGAGATCATTAAATCTAAAGAGATCGATAAATCTAAAGAGAAGCTCTATGTTGCATTACATAAGGATGATAACTCTAGCACTATTCCTTTGATGATAAACACAACACATTGTTCTGCGGCTGTGCTTGGTAAAGATTTTAGAGTTGAAGTTGTTGTGCCTACAAGCAATGCTCCAATTTCTGCACTCTCTATGGAAAATGATTTAAGTTCTTCAGAAAAATGTTTTAAGAATAAGGGGGAGAATATTGTGGACTGATGCTCAGTGAGTTTTATTTTCTTCTTCAAACTTCTGTTGTTGTTCTATACATTATTATATATGTTCTCTTGACGGTTACAACCAATACCTTGTAGCATATTAACAAAGTGACTTGGGGGAAAATAAATATAATGCTAATGCACCTTAAAAATCTCTCTCTTTCTCTCTCTCTCTTGCTTGCTTTATATCTTTTTGCGTTTTGTAATCAGAAGTGTTTGATTTATTCCTACAATGTTACATAACACATTGTTAACTTTTGTTTCATTTAATGGAATGATCCTTTCTTAATTTGAGATAAAGTGACTTTATAGTTTTCAAATTATTTTTAAACTTTGAAAACCAACATTAATTATGCATAACCGTGACATAGATTAGGCACGCCTAATAAACATACATGCATTTTTATTCTCTCAATTCATTTTTATATTGGTCATATAAATATCGCAAATTGTGTGATATTAATAACTTAGAACACAAAGGTGTCTCATGTGTGTACATATTTTTTGTGGCGGACTAATTGAGATTGTTGTAACTTATATGTGATTCTAAAATGGAGAAAGGTCTATACGAGATCATTAAATCTAAAGAGATCAATAAATCTAAAGAGAAGCTCTATGTTGCATTACATAAGGATGATAACTCTAGCACTATTCCTTTGATGACAAATACAACACATTGTTCTGCGGCTGTGCCTGGTAAAAATTTTAGAGTTGAAGTTGCTGTGCCTACAAGCAATGCTCCAATTTCTGCACTCTCTATGGAAACTGATCTAAGTTCTTCAGAAAAATGTCTTAAGAGCAAGGGGGAGAATATTGTGGACTGGTGCTCAGTGAGTTTTATTTTCTTCTTCAAACGTCTGTTGTTGTTCAATATATTATTATATATGTTCTCTTGACAGTTACAACCAACACCTTATAGCATATGAACAAAGTGGCTCGGGGTAAAATAAATACAATGATAATGCACATTAAAAATCTCGCTCTCTCTTGCTTGCTTTGTATCTTTTTGCATTTTGTAATCAGAAGTGTTTGATTTATTCCTATAATGCTACATAACACATTGTTAACTTTTGTTTCATTTAATGGAATGGTTCTTTCTTGATTTGAGATAAAGTGTCTTTACAGTTTTCAAATGATTTTTTAAACTTCGAAGTCCAACATTAATTATGCATAACCTTGAAATAGATTAGGCACGCCTAATAAACATATATGCATTTTTATTCTCTTAATTTATTTTTATATTGGTCATATAAATATCGCAAATTGTGTGTATTAATAACTTAGAACGCAAATGTGTCTCATGTGTGTACATATTTTTTGTGGCGGATTAAATGAGGTCATTGTAACTTATATGTGATTCTCAAATAGAAAAAGGTCTATACGAGATCATTAAATCTAAAGAGATCAATAAATCTAAAGAGACTTTATGTTGCATTACATAAGGATGATAACTCTAGCACTATTCCTTTGATGACAAACACAACACATTGTTCTACGGCTGTGCCTAGTAAAGATTTTAGAGTTGAAGTTGTTGTGCCTAAAAGCAATGCTCCAATTTCTACACTCTCTATGGAAACTGATCTAATTTCTTCAGAAAAACGTCTTAAAAACAAGGGGAAGAATATTGTGGACTGGTGTTCAGTGAGTTTTATTTTCTTCTTCAAACTTCTGTTGTTGTTCTATACATTATTATATATGTTCTCTTGACAGTTACAACCAATACCTTATAGCATATGAACAAAGTGGCTCGGGGTAAAATAAATACAATGATAATGCACTTTAAAAATCTCTCTCTCTCTCTTGCTTGCTTTGTATCTTTTTGTATTTTGTAATTAGAAGTGTTTGATTTATTCCTATAATGCTACATAACACATTGTTAACTTTTGTTACATTTAATGGAATGGTCTTTTTTTTTATTTGAGATAAAGTGTCTTTACAGTTTTCAAATGATTTTTTAAACTTCGAAGTGAAACATTAATTATGCATAACCTTGAAATAGATTAGGCATGCCTAATAAACATACATGCATTTTTATTCTCTCAATTCATTTTTATATTGGTTATATAAATATCGTAAATTGTGTGATATTAATAACTTAGAACACAAAGGTGTCTCATGTGTGTACATATTTTTTGTGGCAGACTAATTGAGATTGTTGTAACTTATATGTGATTCTAAAATGGAGAAAGGTCTATACGAGATCATTAAATCTAAAGAGATCGATAAATCTAAAGAGAAGCTCTATGTTGCATTACATAAGGATGATAACTCTAGCACTATTCCTTTGATGATAAACACAACACATTGTTCTGCGGCTGTGCCTAGTAAAGATTTTAGAGTTGAAGTTGTTGTGCCTAAAAGCAATGCTCCAATTTCTACACTCTCTATGGAAACTGATCTAATTTCTTCAGAAAAACGTCTTAAAAACAAGGGGAAGAATATTGTGGACTGGTGTTCAGTGAGTTTTATTTTTTTCTTCAAACTTCTATTGTTGTTCTATACATTATTATATATGTTCTCTTGATGGTTACAACCAATATCTTATAGCATATGAACAAAGTGGCTTGGGGGAAAATAAATACAATGATAATGCACCTTAAAAATCTCTCTCTTTCTCACTTGCTTTGTATCTTTTTACATTTTGTAATCAGAAGTGTTTGATTTATTCCTAAAATATTACATAACACTTGTTTATTTATTCAAAGGAAATGGAAAGAAATGAGAGTGACAAGATCAAATATAAGATCATGCTAAAGATGATGGAGATTTACAATAAAGTAAGAGACCTTCTAGTTGGTGATCCCGGAAAATCATATCATTACAAGATTTATTTCTACTATTAAGGCTCAGTTTGAGGGCACGTTTGGAGACGTTGTTTTGGAGGTTGGAGATGGTTTGAGTTTTGGAAATACGTGTTTGGTGAAAATATAATGTTTGGAGTGAAAAGTATAAAAAATTAAAATGTGTTTGGAAAAAAATTAACAATATGGATCGTATTTCATTTATCTCGAAATTCTATGCAATTGGAAAAAAAAAATAGTCATCTCATTTCGACTTAAAATGATAAAGTTATGAACTTTTAAAATTTGATTTTTTTGAAAATATTTGGAAACATGAATACTAAAAGTGAAGGAAAAAGGTAAAAAAAATGTTTGGAAAAAACGTTTGGAAACCTGTCCCCAACGGGTCCTAATATAAGAATTTAGATTTTTTTTAATATAAAAATGTATGTAATGATTGCAATCATAATATTAGAAGTACTTTCTTTAACTTCTTGAACATTAGAAATAAAGGAAACTGAAGTGCATGATGCCCCAAGGGTCGACGTAGAGTGTGTTAGTGACCTTGTTTGAAGAAATGAAAAAGGGAAATCAATCACAACCATTTTTTTTACCATAAATTATCCAATTCAATTGTAAAAAAAATTCTTTCAAATTCAATCAATCCAATCTACTCTAATTTATTTTATAATCCAATCCGATCCAATCCAAATTAGATTGGATTGGATAATTAGATTATACTTATATTTTTATTAAAACTTATTAAAACATACTAATCAAAATTTGTAAACCTGAATTTAATTTTCTTAAAGAGGCAGACATTTAACTAACATGTACAATATCAAATATCTTTATATAAAAAATAATGTTTGGATATCTAAATGTTTTTGGATGGATTGGATCTATTTAGTTGGATGTATTGAGTTACTGGATCTTGTATCCACTCTTAGATTGTGCCCTCCATCACTTTCCGCTTACATATTCCACAGAAATACGTTATTAAAGATTAATAAAAAGTTTTTTTAAAAGATAATTCCTAATCATTGAAAGATAATTATTGGAAAAAAAAAAAAAAAAAGAAAGAAAAAAGAAGAAAGAAATAAATCTTTTTTCAATTCCCTCACTCTTCCTTTCTCTCACACACACCATCCCGTAGGTCCGCATGTCTATTTTACAAATGGGCTGGAAACCTCCCTGGCTACCACAAACTCATTCTTTCCATTCATTACTACCTTCGCACACACTCTCTCTCTTCAACAGTGGACAATTGGCCAAAAAAAATCCCCCAAAATCTCCAAAATTTCTTCAAAACTGAATCCTCCTCTCTCTGTTTTTTAACTTTGATGAGAAATGGTAAAGATTTAAAGTCGCCAAAGAAGAGGCTTCAAGTTCAGCACTCTTTTCGGAGATACTATAGGCGACGATTAGTTTTTAGGCCCCGGCATCTGCCTCCGCCCTCGACTTTTCCCCTCACTCTGTCTGATTCGGTTTTGGGTATTCCCTCTCTCTCTCTCACGCAAAATGGCAAGTGTTGGAATATCTGTTTGGTTTCGTAACAAGATTGTTGAACCTCTTCTCCAAATACTTCGCAGGTATTTCTTTCTTTCTTTCTTTTTTTTTTTTTTTAATTTCATTTTCCCAAGAAAATGCTCTCTTGCTCAGTTACTGCTTTCTAGAGAGTTAAATGTATGTGTTCTTTACGGTTTTGTTGTTTCGTAATTAGAAACAAAATCATAGATCTCCCCAGAATGCACTTAAAACCTTGTTTGGTAGGAGGGAAGGAATAGTGGAAGGGTTTGTTTGGAATTGGTGCAAAGTAAACGAGTAAGGAATCCCCCAATTTTCAATTTTTAATCCCTCCCAATATGGGGTTATTATAGGATTTAGAGAAAAACAACTAATACCAAACACTTCCTTACTTAGGCTATTTATCTATTCTTCCTTGTTATTTTCTGTCTCATTTTACCGCCATACACCCAGCCTAAGAGTTTGTTTATTATCGTGTATTTGAAGGGGTGCAGAACCCAAGCTGTTGGCTTCGTCTGCGGCGCTCGGCATTACCTTGGGAGTGTTCCCCATTTGTGGTTTGTTTTGTTTTTTGCTTCTGTCATTTTGCTTTTCTTGCCTAAATATGTGATACCGTTACCTTACCTAAATAGTTTCCTTCCATTGTTCAGTGGCTTTATTTCATGACACGTTATATTGGGATCATTTCGTCCGTTCTATTGTGTTGGTTCAACGTTATGTTGCTGCTTACACACACGCATTGTCAATCTCGCTATTGTGTCCATAGACCTCAAGTATCATGTCAGTCATTTTTACTTGTAGGATGAGGATCTTACATTTTACCTCCCAGAATCAATTTGAGGAGTTTTTGTTCTAGCATGGTACAACTAACCCACACACACCTGAAAATCACTCTCCAAACCAATGGGGATTCAAATTCTTGTAGATATGTGCCTTTTATGACTTCGTCCTTGTGGAAGATCTGGAGTACGTAGCCCTACTTAGGCTTTCCACCATCAGGCCGACTTTTCCTTCCTTCCCCCCCCCCCCCCCCCCCCGCCCCCCCAACTTCTTCTTCTTCTTCTAGATATGATTCTTTAATTTTCACAGAATTTGCTGTTTAATCCTTCTGCCACGAGTTTTAACCAGTTAGGATTTTGAGTTGTTTCAACGTGTAACTAAGTAAACCTCCAGACTTACAATATTCTGTTAACAGGCGTCACTGTATTTCTATGTGGGATGGCCATTGCTGTTCTTGGATCGCGTTGCCATGCCCCGACTGTGATGCTGGCCAATTTTATTGCCACTCCAATAGAGCTGAGGTATTTATGCTTGTAACTCCCTAATATTAGCAGCACTATTGCCATTGGTATTTTCTGCATTCCATTAGGTTATTGGGTGTCAACTTTTTTTCTTTCTTTTAGATGCTTGTTTTACTTTGGTTTATGATAAATACTCCTTGCATGAACCACATCGATCTTAAATGTCCCATTCAATAATTCTAGTTCTGTCACACATTTTGGTCAGACTTTGTGATTTGTCCTGACCTTTGTGATTCGTCCTCTGGATGTAAGGATCTGAAGGAACATAGCAAGTTTGTTACTTTTCGTGTTTCCACACGTGGCTTTGAGAACCCGATTCATCTATTAGGATGCTTGTGGTACCCTATTTTTTTGTTTTGCTGGGAATGCTTGTGGGACCTTTATTACTCTGAGCTATTATGTTTTTGCTTTGAAGCCTGGTAGTACCTTTCTTGCGCTTTGGTGAAGTGATCTCTGGCGGATCTCATTTTCCTTTGACATCTGATGCTTTGAAGAAAGTTTTAACCGGCCAAGCATCTCATGATGTCCTGCTAAGTATTGCTCACGCGGTACACACTCAGCTCGACATCTTTTATTTTCTCTTACACATACACATACACATACATGCATTAGTGTATACATGATTATAGAATCTCTGTGAATGTATGTGTACTTACCTTAATGTAAAGAGAGAGATCATAATTCAGCTTCCGAGTTTACTATGGTTGCAAGTTTGAAATTTTGAATCAATG
Organism: Ficus hirta; assembly: GCA_038430175.1. Taxonomy (NCBI): domain Eukaryota; kingdom Viridiplantae; phylum Streptophyta; class Magnoliopsida; order Rosales; family Moraceae; genus Ficus; species Ficus hirta. Next base: position 19,415,108 of record CM076588.1, on the reverse strand, counting down.
ATTATCAAGAGGATAATGGCAACTGTTATGATGCAAAACCCAGAAGTGTAACTTTTGACAGAATCATCATCATCATCATCATCATCTTTTTATGTCATGTTACGATGCTAAATGCTAATCTGTTGTTATTCTCTGCAGTTGCTTGGATGGCTCGTAGCTGTGCCTTTTATTTTGGTGGCATTGTACATATTATTTTTACCATGTTTCAAGATCTTGGTCCGCAAGTTCAGCGTCATTCCTTCAAGCCCAAAGAAACCAGTCCATTCACACTCGGAATTGAAGCTTAAGGTGAGGGATGTTTGAGCAGCTTTGCAAGAAGTAACTACTTGCTTCACTCATCCCATGAAGTGGAACTCTGGTTATTTGATTATCATCCAATCATACCACCTGTACATAAAACATTTGTTGTACTCACAATTCAGTATGTTGTGCACGTGTCATTGCTGGCCTTTACTGGTAAAATTCATGAAAATACACAGATGATTGGTTAACTGTTTTGCAGGAAACTGATACAAGTCTGAATATTAGTTGATTTTGAAAACGGGTTTTTAGCAGTTAAGCCTCCTGAACTTCTCGTGATTTAGCGTTTTTGTCCTTGAAATTTTTTTCAGGAGGCGAAGTGCTTGAAGGTTAAAAAACCATTTTCATACTACACTACTTTTTTCATCCAGGTCAACGACTAGCTACACAATCGTTATTGTCTTTGTAAAGTAAAAAACTTGAAGATTTTCCCACTTCTTTGATGATTTTTAGTTGAAATGTTATACGAAATTAAACCGCAATATAATTGAAAGCCAAACGCTCTATTTTCAGTGGAATGGAGATTGTCGGAATGTTGCCATCAGGTTCTCGACTTTAGGGTCTTTTCTACTGCTTTATATATACATATAAGCATATATACATATACATAAGAAGAAATGACTGTACAGTCTCACTTTCGTTCAAAACGGTGTGTTTTGGACAAAAAAACTTTCTTAATTTTTTTAGTCCAATTTTTTTTTGCTTTTGGCCTTTTTTTAATTTTTTTTTTCATTTTAGTCCTTTTTTCTGTATTAGTCAAAAAAAAATTTTAGTTCTTTTGTCTTTTTAATATTTTTTGTTTTTCAAATACTTCGTTGTTTTTTTAACTTTATTTTTTAACTTATTAATTTAATTTCTTCCTACTTAGATTAATTCTCTCAAACATGTCTATCAAATACAAGGCACATATTTTAAACTAGTATATATATATAAGAGAAAAGTATTGACAAGAAATTCCTCTTGCCATGTTAGTTCAGTACTTTGTCTGCGTTGTTATCACTGCAAGTCATATACTCTAGTCAATAGCCCTTTTCTTAGTTCTATGCAGCCTTCCACTTTTGTTATGCACAAAGGTCTGTCCCCACTCTGTATTCCTCGCTGCATGTACACTTGACAACATGAGAAATTCCCTGTGAAAAGGCCAAGTTTGGTTAAAGAAAAGAAATGCAAAGTCAAAAGAATCATATCAGTATCTCAACTTGGGCCTGAAGAGACTGCAAAAACTCTGTTGTTCCAGCTTTATCTGACAAAAGGGTATTGTATTCTTCTTCCAGGGTCTTTATATCCAGCGCCCTTAGATGTGGCTAAAGTCGGCCCACCCATGAAAAAGGAAGACTACAAATGAGTATCTAGTGTTGAACTGTGCATCGTAAGGACAATACTACATAAGAATTGGATTAATTAAAATGTACAATAGAAGCTAAAACTTTCCTCAAACTTGCAAGTAAATTGAATTATTCAGTTATCTGTCCAGCAGAACAAAAATAATTATTGGCACAAAAACGAAATCAGTTATGCGTTTTCTAGTTTTCCAGACCCACAATGCGTACGATGTTAGCAACCTCAAGATATTCCACTTTAACAATCTGAATATTTAGAGTTCTGTAAATGCACACATCTCAAATATATACTGATCAAACCTCTGACCTCAAAATCATTTGCTCTACAGTTAACTTGCTCAATGGCTTGTTTCACCTGAAAGGTAAGAGTACAAAGCAGTGCAGTTATCAGCATGTAATATGGCTCTATCTTATTTTTGGTGGGAGCAAGAAATTTATATTAATTAGGCAACCTTTTTATTCTCCATTACAAGCTTGGATTTCACTTCCAAAATCTCATCAAGCTTGGCCTTAGCGGAGTCTAACTTAGCCATTAGATTCCTCCTTGCATCATCTTCCTGTTATTACAAATACAAATTATAAAATTTTGCTACTCCATATTTCAAAATGATAAATGGAAGAATTACTTTGCCAGATGACCCGTGGTTGAGGTAGTTTTCAAAGCTATACTTCTCTTCCAAAGGATATATAACTATTACTCTCAGAGAAGTGACAGAAAGTAATCTCTTATTTTATTTTATTAGCAAAGATGTAACGGAGTGCAAAAAGCAGTTTGGTTAAACAAGAAAAATAAAACCCAGCACACACGTATAAATCTGTCCGAATAAACAAAAGAAACGAAGAAATAACAAGGACGCACCGTTGCAAGCTTTCCTGCTTTCCTGCTGGTTGCGAGATGATTGAAATAGTCCTACTCACAAACACATTCAAAGGAAAAACCTCTCAGTAAAAAAAAAAAAAAAAAAAAAATGGGCACGACCATACACAATTCTTGTCCACAAAGTTTTGTGAAACAGAATCAAGAAAACAACAGATGGAGAAATCATAGTATTTTTTAACTTATCATCTTGTAGACAGATATTGTTTACTGATGCTACCATTAACTGGTAATGTCGGTAATTAACTAACCGACGAAATCTAAGTGTTGGCATTATTTAACTACTGCTACGACTACACTACTGTTATGCTACTACGCTAATGCTTTTAGCATCATGTTAACCAATGCTTCAAAGCGTTGGCAATGAAAAATCTAGTCAAAGTCAGAGACTTTGACCAGATAATGTTTACCAACACTAAGTGGTAGAGTCGCCAGTTAACTAACTTACCGCTACTGCCATGCTACTACACTAATGCTTTTAGCATCATGTTTCCCATTGCTTCAAAGCATTGGCAATGAAAATCGCAAATGAGATACAAAAACTAGATAGCAATAAAGTTTATACTCCCATTAAAGAGTTCACATTATACTATATACTAAAGTGAAGGTGGTTTTTACTGTTCTTTCTATAGGGATGAACAGTGATTTTTGAATTTTTTCTCTCTGATTTCGCTTCATTAGCGACAGTGCTGCACAGTCATGAACAGTAAATTTGCTACATTAAATAAACAGTGAATGAACAGTAATAAACAGTAAAAAAGAACATTTTCACTGTTTTTTTCTACAGTGATGAACAGTGTTTTTTGATTTTTTTTCTCTCTAATTTCGCTGTCTTAGCTACAGTACTACATATTATTTTTTTCTACAGTAATGAACAGTGTTTTTTGATTTTTTTTTCTCTCTAATTTCGCTTTCTTAGCTACAGTACTACACAGTACTTACTACAGTAAATGAACAGTGAATATACAGTAAATGTGCAATATTTTTACCTTTTTCTACAGCAAAATGACTTTTTTACCCTACATCACTAATTATTTTTTTCCCCACTACAGTGTTATGCCGGTTTTACCCTTCATTTTTTTGATCAATTGATAATTTTACCCTTGGATTTTAGTTACGTTTACTATTTGATACAGTGTTGAGACAACTTTGTCATTCTAAAATTATTAATTTGATGATTTTACCCTTCGTTTGTAGCTGTTTTTTTCCTTTGATACAGTGTTATTCCGATTTTACCCTTCTTTTTTAGTTGCTTTTTTTTTGTTCTACAGTGTGTTGTCAGTTTTACCCGTATTTAGAGTTTGTTTTTTTTCCTTAATATTGTTTTTGCCATTTTTTTTACACTAAATTTTAGACATTAGATTCCGATCTATTGTTGTATTGTGTTTTTGCTCACTCTGCCTTTTTTTTTATTTTTAAACGATTTTTTACTTTAATTTTTTTATCTTTATTTTGGATTTTTTTTGGGTTTTTTTGTGTGTCTTTTTTGTTTCTTTTGTTCTATTTTTAAAAGACTCCTTTTATAGGATTCTGCATGCATTTTTTTTTTTGTGTCTTTTTTGTTTGTTTTATATTTAAAAAATCTTTTTTTTTTTTTTTTTTTACGTTTTTACATGTATATAACCTAATAATTTTTTTTTTGGTTTTTTTTAAAATAGTAAAAAAAAGAGAAAATGTGATATATATTTTATTTTGTTATAATTTTTTTGTTAGGATTAATTTTTTCCGGTTCTTTTGAATCTAAAGATTTTTGTTCTTTTTTTTTTGTTTTTTGTTTTATTTTTGTTTTATTATTATTTTTTGTTTAAATGAGTACGACTACTGAAAATTTTTTTATTTTTTTGCTTTTGTTTTCGTTTTTATTATTGTTAGTACTCATTTTGATTTTACATCTTCACTATTAGGAGAGATTTTGGGAAGAATTATATTTATTATAATTATAATATTTATCTTAACTAACTGCTTTTATTATATAAACTCAGTTTATTTATTTTTTTTCTTCCCCGTGTAACGTACGGGTATTAAACTCGTAAATTCTAAAAGGAGATTATAAAAAAAAAAAAAAATCAAAACCTCTCGATCCCAATACAAAGAAAACACACACAACCCATAAGAAAACAAATAATAAACGAAACAGTAATTATTTGTGACAAAGTTTATACTCCCATTAAGGAGTTAACATAAATTCTAAGAAGTAAAAGGAGACGAATAATTGGAATCTCGGTTTCAAAGAAACACACACAACCTATATTTCTAGTAAGGAGTTCACTACATGAATGGTAAGAAATAAATATATAAACAATTGACATTGTTTTATCTATTTGCAACAAAGTTTATAACCATTAAGGAGTTCACATAAATTCTAAGTAAAAGAAGATGAATAATCGGAATCTCTCGGATCCAATACAAATAAAACACATAAATAAGTAAAAAGAGATCAATAATCGGAATATCTCGGTTTCAATACAAAGAAAACACACACAACCTATGAGGAGAAACAATAAACGAGATAATAATTATATACAACAAAGTTTATACTCCCATTAAGGAGTTCACATAAATTCTAAGAAGTAAAAGGAGATAAAAAAATCGAAATATCTCGATCCCAATACAAAGAAAACACACACAACCCATAAGAAGACAAATAATAAATGAAACAGTAATTATTTGTGACAAAGTTTATACTCCCATTAAGGAGTTCACATAAATTCTAAGAAGTAAAAGGAGACGAATAATTGGAATCTCGATTCCAATACAAAGAAAACACACACAACCTATATTCCTAGTAAGGAGTTCACTACAAAGGAGAAACAATAAACGAGACAATAATTATTTCCAACAAAGTTTATACTCCCATTAAGGAGTTCACATAAATTCTAATACTAAGTTTGGTTTCAAAAAACCTATCAAACGTACCTTTCATGATGCTTGACATGTAGCTTCTCTCTTTCTTAATGCGTCTTGTTTAGCCTCCCTTTGGACTTCTTCTTCGGCTGCCCTTTCCTCTTGCCCATATTTTGCGAATGCACTTGATGTTTGCCGCTCCGTAGCTCCTTATTTAAGAAAATATGACCACAAACCAAAAATAAAAGTTGTTAATAACAATATAAATGACAAGAAGGGATTTATAAACGATAACACATAATAATATAATAAGGTAACAAATAGGTAAAACAACATCTATCACCTTCAGCTTGCTATTTGCCTCTCCGCAGCCCATAATTCCTCAAGCCAAATTGAACAATAATAAGAGTATTGAGTGTCGCATTTAACCCCTGCGACCAAGGTTAGTATCGCATTTAACCCTTGCGGCCTAGGTTGAGTGTCACATTTAACCCCTGTGATCAAGGTTGAGTTTCACATAGTCAAGTTTTCAAGTATAAATATAAGTATAAATATATGTATATATATATATAAGTTTATATACGTAAGTATAGTCAAGTATATAGTATATGTATACAAATATAGTCAAATGTATACATGCCTTGTATGCTGATGTATGTATGCTTGCCTATATGATGTATGTATGCATCGATGGTGTATATGCAACTATTTATGATGTATGCATGAATGTCTATATGTATGCATGAACTTAAGCAATTCATATATAGTGATATACAATTATATAATCAACATTACATCAAATACATCATCACATAATAAAAAAAATAAAAAATTATTAAAAAAAAAAACGAGAAAAAGAAAATGGTTGCTCATGGTTGGTTGCATCCAGTATTTTTTTTCCTGCAAACAACAAATGAGAGACAAAAACTAGACAGCAACAAAGTTTCTGCTCCCATTAAGGAGTTCACATAAATTCTAAGAAGTAAAACGAGATAAAAAAAATCGAAATCTCTCAATCCCAATATAAAGAAAGCACACACAACCCATAAGAAGACAAACAATAAATGAAACAGTAATTATTTGTGACAAAGTTTATACTCCCATTGAGGAGTTCACATAATTCTAAGAAGTAAAAAGAGACGAATAATTGGAATCTCGGTTTCAATACAAAGAAAACACACACAACCTGTATTCCTAGTAAGGAGTTCACTACATGAATTGTAAGAAATAAAAATAGAAACAATTGACACTGTTTTATCCAACACACGTTATGAGTTCACATAATTCCAAGTAAAACGAGATGAATAATTGGAATATCTAGGTTCCAATACAAAGAAAACACACACAACCCACAATGAGACAATTCAAAAAAAAAAAAACACAATCCATACTTGTACAAAGAAAACACACACAACCGATAAGGAGACAAACAATACACGAGACAATAATTATTTGAAACAAAGTTTATACTCCTATTAAGGAGTTCACATAAATTCTAAGTAAAAGGAGATGAATAATTGGAACCTCTCGGTTCCAATACAAATAAAACACACAAATAAGTAAAAGGAGATCAATAATCGTAATTTCTTGGTTCCAATACAAAGAAAACACACACAACCTATAAGGAGAAACAATAAACAAGACAATAATTATTTACAACAAAGTTTATACTCCCATTAAGGAGTTCACATAAATTCTAAGTAAAAGGAGATGAATAATCAGAATCTCTCAGTTCTAGTACAAATAAAACACACACAATCCATACTCCTAGTAAGAACTTCACCACATGAATTGTAAGGGGGGAAAAAAAAGAGAGAAACAATTGACATTGCTTTATCCAACACGTATGATGAGTTGAAATAAATTCTAATAAGTAAAAGGAGATTAATAACCGGAATCTTTCAGATCCAATACAAAGAAAACACACACAATCTCTAAGGAGAAACAATAAACGAGACAATAACAATTTGCAACAAAGTTTATACTCCCATTAAGGAGTGCACATAAATTCTAAGTAAAAGGAGATAAATAATCGGAATCCCTCGGTTCCAATACAAAGAAAATACATACAACCATACTCCTAGTAAGGAGTTCACTACATGAATTGTAAGAAATAAAAAAAGACACAATATAACAAGGAAGAAAAATGTTACCTTGTTTGGATGGTATTTTTCCACCACCAATTGTCATCATAACCACCGAAGACACTAGCATGCATTTCCTACAGTACAAACAGATCATTCTAAAATCTAGTGCAGGCAAGAAGAAACACTAACAATAAGATAGAAATAATAAAGCAATAATTATTAAGGCATAAGAGGGAAATTCTGAAAAACTTTGTTTGATAAAATAAAGGGACCAATAGTACATATAAAATAATATAGAAATACTATGACTACCAATACCAAGTTTGGTTTCAAAAAATCTATCAAACTCACCTTTCATGATGCTTGACATATAGCTTCTCTCTTTCTTAATGTTTCTTGTTTAGCCTCCCGTTGGACCTCTTTTTCCGCTCCGTAGCTCCTCATTTAAGAAAATATGACCATAAGCCAAAAACAAAAGTAGTTAATAACAATATAAATGATGAGATGGGGCTTAGAAACTATACCACATAAAAATATTATAGGTAACAAATAGGTAAAACATATATCACCTTCACTAAATATCATACTTGCTATTTGCCTCTCTGCAGCCTACAAGCCAAATTGAACAATAAAAAGAGTATTAGAGCCACTGGATAACAAAATTAGCAACACTTATTTAAAAAAAAAAAAAAAAAAAAAGCTTTATTAGTTGCTCTTCTGAATAAATGAAAAAGAAGTAATGAACAAGAATATTATTACATTAAAAAAAGACATTTGTCATTGCTCCTCGTTCTCCTAACAGACAATATAAAGGATCAGTAACACTTCTAAATTAAGCATCAAGGAATCTGACTTCATTTAGAAACTAAACTAGTCAAGGAATTAATTTTTTTCCCACAAAATTTTCTTACTATTTATCAGACCTATCATGTAACCTAGAGTAGGTATACTAATTTTAGAAAGAAAACTAGTACCTGTCTCCATTATTTAATGTACTTGCTAAACATCTCTCCGCAGCCTCATAATTCCATTTGTCAAATTGAAAAATAACAGATGGATTAGAACAGTAAACAACAAAATTAGCAACATAAATAAAAAAAAAGAAACGAGAAATGAGTAGATATCATCAATATATTAAAACAAAGCATGGAGCATGAATTATGTTACGTTTAAGCTTTTGGAAAACAAATGCAACTAGGCAACTAACAAGTTATATGAAAATATCATTTTTTTAATCCGTAATATAAAAACAACTACCACATTTGCACATAAATTCGATTTATCAATTGACCCAACATCTTCCTCACTACACAGTGAAAAGGGTAAGTGTCTCCACTCAAAAAACTGTATAGTTCGCAAAATATCATTTCAACTAATAATCAAAACTTAGTAAATGGGAGTAAATGAAAAAATTTGTAGTTATAAAAGAGAAACAATTAAGTACTAGCTATTATCAACAAAACAAAAGGAATGTATAAGTATAAACGCTGACACGTTAAAGATGTTCATGTTACAACATTAAACTTTTTGGTAAAAACAAGTAATTTAATAAGGAAAACAGTACCTGTAGGTGTTATTTGACAAGCAGTATATCCTAATATATGCCCCTCCATGGCCCCTCGTTCCAAAAGAGTAGAATCAGAAGAAGTAAATGGAAAAAGTACTATAACGTAAGTGCATAAAATTATATTAGAACCTAACAAAAAAATGTGCTGATTACAAGTTTTTTTGTTAAACGTTTTTAGTTAACAAGAAGCATTCATAGAAGATTTGCATTGAAAAAAATATTAATAAAGGAAAGAAAAGGCAAAAAGAGCAGCCGCACACGTAGAAGAAAAATTCATGTTATCCCACAGGGCAAGAAGAGATTATAGCAAATATCTGATGAAACAAACAACTATAGCAGCCTAATTTTGAACTAAAACATAGGTCTTTACTATTACTGCTACTACTAAAAGCTAGTCAAAGTCCTCTAACTTTGACCAGATAATGTTTACGGATGCTACCTTGGTAGTGAAGCTAATTCACTAACTTATGGATTCCATTTAGGTGTCAATAAGTTTTGGCATATTTAACTACTGCTAATGCTACTGTAATGCTACTTTTTCTAACTACTACTACTACAGCCAATCCTATTACTACAACTACTGCTAATGCTATTGTTATTGCTACCACTACACTACTTCTATTGTTGCGCTACACTAACTAACTAGTACTACAGCTACTCCTAATACTAGAATTAGTGGTACTCATACTAACTCCTTCTATTGCTATAACTACTACTGCTACCACTAAAAGCTAGTCAAAGTCCTCTAACTTTGACTGGATAATGTTTATCAACACTACTTGATAGTGCCACTAATTCAGTAAATTACGGATTCTATTTAGGTGTCAGTAAGTTTTGGCATAGTTTAACTATTACTAATACTACTACAATGCTACTTTTTCTAACTACTGCCACTAAAGCCAATCCTATTAACTAATTCTACTAATGCTACTGCCACTGGTATTACTACTAACTACTTGCTATTTTGCTACTGCTACTACAAATAAGTTTGGCAATGGAAAAGATGAAGTGCCACAGTGGAAGCGAGTTACATACCTCTATGCCAACAGATGAATGATTGCATATAAGCTTCGGATGGTGATTCTCCTAAATTCTCTTAGGGGGGGTGACTGCATGAACACATGAAAATGTAACTTTAAGTATGTGTGCATCCGCACAAAACTGATTCTTTAATCTAGAGACAAAATAGTCACCTATAAGGTATGTGTGCATTGTTATGCATCACAATTGCTTCTTCCTCCGAGGCCCATCCTCTGAATCAATAATAAGCCCACAAGCAATCAAAGTATCAAACTCAGTCAAAGACCACTAACACATTTCAGAAGAAAAAAAATGAGAAGAGAAAAGGAATGAGGAATTGTCAATTCAGGAAACCCGTATGTGCCATAGACTAAACATTTCTAAAGTACCACTTAAATTGGAAAAAATAATAATAATAAAATAAAATAAAATAAAATAAAGCCACAAAGAAAAACTGGGAAGAGATCATACCCTTTCAAGACTTGTGACATCAAGGTCCTTACGCCAAAGCATTAACCCGAAGGGCACAATCATAGTCGCCAGTTGAACAATAAACTGATTTGAGAAGAGTTTCCAAAGAAAAACTATTAGATATTATTAAAACAGCAGCACAAGCCATAAGTAAAAGGAAAACTATCTTATATAACTACATAAAGAGAAGGAGAAAATTTAACCCGCTTAACTCATTTATGTTGTATTGGCTTTTTTGAAAAAGAGTTCAAGATAAACTTCTCACTGCCATTGCTTTAACAAAAATCAAACAAACAAATATAATACTTAGAATTGAGGTTAAATTTAAGAAAACAGTCGCCAAGAACATTTGAGGATGATACATGACCTTCATGCCTCTGTTCTAGTTGTAACAGAACTATAAACAATATACTAGGCGTTGATTATGTTCAAAAAGACCTATAATCATTTTAACTCAAATAGCTCCTAAGAGTATGCTAAAATCAGAAACTAGATAGGATTACGCACAACTGTGGTACTAGAGCAATATATATATATATATATATATATATATATATATATATATATATACTGGAGAAACGAAGTATGTTTTGAAGGTGTTTACCAGTGTATAGTTTATAGGCTAAGGCACCACAAGTCTCCTGGTCTTGCAGCTTGAGGCAGTGTTTGAGTGACAACCACAGCTAAAATCCACAAAAAAAAAAAAAAAAAAAGATACTAAAAGTTACCAGTAACCCAAAAAAATAAATAAATAAATAAAAATAAAAAAAAAGTAGAAGAACGATAAGTTTGGCAACCACAAAGAACTACTCAAGATGCAGATTCTCATGACAATTAGCAATATGTACGTCATTGGTTTCACATCATGTCAAAAAAGGAAATAAACATGAAGACTAAGGCTAATAGATGCCTTAAAGGAATTGCAAAACGAAGAAAGAAGAACTTACATTTGCACTGATGTACGTTGAACTCTATAAGCAATAGAGTTCCACAGAAACAAGGATTAAGGCATGATTATACACCCACTTAACTAAGAATTCACAAAACCATTAAAAAAAAATTTAAAACTAGGAGAAATTCAACTTAAGAGAATCGGTCTGTACCTGGAGATGGAAAAAGCCACACCAAAATCCGACGAAATGCCTTTCCTTTGAGAGAGTGAGAGAGAGACAGAGAGGCAGAGAAGAAAAATCTGTTGATGCAAAAAAATCAAAAACCCCCAAACGAAACCCCAATGACCGAGAGAGAGAACAAAGAAGAGCCCCAGCACTATTTTATAGACCATTCGGAATAACCCAACGGTCACTTATTCAAAAGATTATATAGGCGATTTTGGTCAAAACCCAAAACTTGGCTACGAAGAAAGAAACTCAGTGAGAGAGGAGAGAGAAAGAAGAGAGAGAAAGAGGAGAGGGAAGAAGGAGAAATAGAAAGAAAATTGATAAGAGTCCCTGTTTGGTTGTTGCTTTCTTTGATGTTTGTTTGTTTTGTTTTGCTGTGTTGACTCAATGTTTTGGTCTGTCGTTGGAGAGCCTATGGCCGTTTGGCCTTTTACTCTCTCTGTGAAGGCTTTGTTCGGTCTACCGTGTTGGTTGTTTTGTTTCGGCGTTTTTATTGAAATGAACTTGAGCATTTAGCCAAAAAAAAAAAAAAAAAAATTGCAAATCAAATGCAATCTTGTTTAAAAATGTTTAATAAAAAAAAGTGAACAATATGTGTATCATGATAGAGGCAGGGTGTGAGTGCTTTTCTCAAACCCGCCTTCACCCTATATCCATCCCGTTTAAGGTATAACATTTATATAGTTACATCAAATTAACACTTTCAAAAAAATTATATATTGTATTCAGATTAGTCCTAGCCAACCCAAAATTGACTCGTTTTTTTTTTTTCGTGTCAATTTCAGGTCAACTCAACTCATACCTTTTCTTTTTTCCTAACACTAACCCGTGATATTTGTGTCATTTTCAAATTATGTTATCGTGTCATAGCCCATTAGTGTAGTTATGTTTGTTTTGCATATCAATTCAAATTGAAAATTTATATACTGTAAGTATTAGAAAAATAAGTATGATTTTAGATTTTTTTTTTAATCGATGTTCTAAACAAACCCTTAATTACCATTGGATTTTTTAATACATATGGAATCATGATGATTGTTGATCAAGATAGACACTTCTAATTTGATCTGTCTCTATGCTCGGATTTGACACCTATGATGCTTTTGGCTTTGATGTTTTTAACGTCATTTTTTTAGAAGTTTTTAATGTTATTGTTTACTTATTTTAGCTCTTGTTGGATCACTATCTCAATTTAAATTTTTTACACTTAAAAACAATGTGTGTTTGGTTGCTAGTGAAACATTGGAGTGATTTCTCTTTTCACAATAATACACTTTTTAATATTATTTTTAATAAGATTATTAAAGCACAAATTGAATTTGAGAATATAATTCAAATTCTGCATTTGGATTTATACATTCAATTTGATGATAATATTTTAAAAAATTTTAATGCAGTTTATAATTCGATCATCCGAGCTATAATTTGGCTTCAACAACTTATCTTGTCATTTATTTGAAAAAAAAAATTTTATTTTGATTTTGGTGGTTGTCTGAGTTATGACAACTTTTTTTATTTTTATTTTGCTGAAGATAGCAACTTGTAGATTATATACATTATTTTCTAGATAAAATGATTCAGCTAATAAGGTCTTATACACTTATTTATAAATAACTGGCAAATAACTTAGGCCTATGTAGAACTGGAGGAAGTATAAACATATACTTATCTTATACATGCTACAAGAAGTACGTATTTAAGATCTACAAATACGAAATTAGTATTTTATAACTAGAATAATGTAAGCATCGTTATTTTAACAGTCTGGTGTATAATTAAGAGAGAGTATTTTCGTATCGAACATAATATAGTTTTTTTTTTCTTTTGGGTGAATACACAATTTAGTAATATAATTAGTGTGGACATGATTATAAATCAAACATTAAAAATCTATTCAAATTAATTTAAAAGTAAAACCACTTACGTACAATCTAATTAATGATTAATAGGATAAAACAGCTGTAAATGATAGATTCATCGGGGCATGATCTGGTTCATGATGATGAGGTAATAATGGTTTTTACAATATATTAAAATTGATGTATATGTTAGATACGTAAGAGAATCTAGGCTAAAATGAAAAAAATAAAAATAAAAATGTCACGTGACAGTTACTAGACCTCCACGTGATTGATAATAGAGCTATTATGTGGCAGTCTTAGAGGAGTGACCAAAAGTCACTATTAAAGAGCCATTGACTTTTCTTTTTATAAGTGGAATTGGAGAGGGAAAAAATGTTAATTTTCCTTTTACCACTGTGGTGGCTTGGTGGCAAAGAAGGCCTATTTAGAGCTTTCGCTTCTATCAGGTCTCGGGTTCTAGCTCTGACGTGTGCGGAGTCTAGCCTTTGGTAAGATAGACCATGTGATGTCTACTCTTGAAGCCTAGAGTCTGTTATTATGAAGACTTACGGTCAGGTTCTTTGTCATTCCATCGGTGTAATCAATGAGTTCACCTAATGACTACTGGGACGAAAGCTCGAGAAGACCACCAATCTCTTTTTCATTTACCAAAAAAATAAAAAATAAAAAATAAAAACCTTAATTTTCGAGTCAATGTTCTAAACAAACGTTTAATTACCATTGGATTTTTGAACATGTATAGATTCATGATCATCATTGATCAATAAAGACACTCTAAACTTGATCAGTCTCCATGCTCGGATTTGACAATGGCTATGATGCTTTTAGTGTCATTGTTTGCTTATTTAAGCTCTTGTTTGACTCACCATCTTAATTTTAATTTTTTTATTCTAAAATTCAATGTGTGTTTGGTCGTATAGCCACTTACATACAATCTAATTAATAATTAAAACAACAAAACAACGATAACAATATATTCATCAGGATATGATTTGGTCAGCATATGATGATGAGGTAATTACTTTTATAATAATTAAAATTGATGTAAAAGTTGTGAAAATTTTTGGATATGTACGAGAATCCGGGCAAAACATAAAATAAAAAAAATACCCTAATTTTCTTTTTACCACTGGTGAAGTGTCATTGACTCTTCTTTTTAAGTGATAATGGAAATGGGAAAAACCTAATACTCTTTTTACCATTGGTGGGGGTGGCTTTGTGGCAAGAAATGCCTACTTAAAACCTTCACTTCTATTAAGTCTCAGGTTCAAGTTGTGACCCATGCAGAGTCTAGTATTTGGCAAGAGAGACCATATGTTATCTGATCTTGAAGTTTGGGGTCTGCTACTATGAAGACCTAGGATTAGGTTCCTTGTCATTTTATCGGTGCGACCAGTGGGCTCACCCAATGACTACTGGGATTGGGGTGTGGGGAGATCACCGATATTCCATTTATTTAAAAAAAAAAAAAGAAAAGAAAAACTTAATTTTCGTTTTAGTATTTATTAATTTAAATTAGTTTAAGGTTTAAAAAAAGTTTAAGCACAAAAGTATTGTTGTTGGTGACATTTTAGTATTAGTTAAGATTTAGTTAAGCACCAACAACTTAATTGTTGTTGATGACATCACCGTTATCCTTTTTATTTAAAAAAAAATAAAAAAGAAAAGAAAAACTTAATTTTCATTTTAGTGTTTATTAATTTAAATTAGTTTAAGGTTTAAAAAAAGGTTTAAGCGCCAAAGAGTTGTTGTTGGTGACATTATAGTATTAGTTAAGATTTAGTAAGTTTGTAACAGTAATTTTGTAGCTTGTTAAATGAAAGAAAAAGCATACTACCCGTGAGATACCCTCCCCCCTCCCAATGAGATACTTGTTTAGAACAATGATTGGAGTTAGATAATTTTGTAAGTTATAATCGAAATATGTCTTTAATTGAAGTATGAATTATAAATGAACTGTAATATTAAAAGTAGTACAACAGTTAAAATGTATTCCGAAGAAAAAAATTGCAGTATGACTGTATGAACTTTGTTTTAGTCCTCTCGTTATTCTATGCGATTAAAAAAAAATCATTTTGACTTGAAACAAGGTAATAGTTCTCAAATGAAGATAAAAATACAAGAAAACCCCTGATTAATTAGTCACTTGCTAGATAACAACCTTGAGGATTGATTTTCTCCTTTCTTTTTTTATTCGCGATTTCTTGAACTGCACTAAGTTAGCGTTCCTTATTTTATATCTACACGATAGTTTTATAAGCAGCACGTGCGATGCACGTGTGTGTTTAGTTTATTACATTTTTTAGAGTAAATTGATACACCAAAACGTTCGTTTCAACCAAAATAAACAAGTTGTACAATAATGACTTTTGAGTTTTCTTGAGAAATAATCTAAAAAAAGAAAATCAAAATACATGAAAGTCGGCTACAGAAATCCTACATGCATGATTGCAGGTACAAGAACAATGATTCCATGAATTTGTTTCTAATTTTGAGGTCTTAAATTCAAACCCTCCACCATCATTCAATGAATTAAAAAGAAAAAAGAAAAAAGAAAAAAATTAATGTATGCACATTAATATTATTATAATTTTTATATCAATGAAGCATACTTGTAAGTGACTTGCTCATTATTCACTTAAAAGGAGAGTTTATTGCCATCCTTTCATTTATTTTAGGCACATCATTTATTATGTTATCCACTAAATAAATTTAAATTTTTATTATTATTTGTTACAGTTTGTTATTTTCTAAAAATGAACCTGCAATTAAATTTTTAAACTTCTTTTTTTAGTCAGTTTTCGTTCCAAGTTCTGTCATGTATTATAAAGATAGAGAGAGAGAAGGAAGAAAACCCATGTAAAACGATGATCAGTGCAGTTTTTTGCAAGGTTTAACGGTGACATTGGAACAGAATCATAGAAAACACGTTCCATAATTATTGATCCGGCCATGATTCATTGATTTGCAATCTGAGAATTTACTATTTATATTTTAATTCAATTTAATAGTTGATACACGTGAATAATGTTCTACAATAGGACAAGGCTCGAAAAGAACCAAATTATGTATGGCAAAAAAATTAGTAATGAAATTCTTGTGGTCGTAGGCATAAGTTCTGTAGAAATTTTATAATTAATATCTTTGTTTTTACGTTATGTGAAAGATTTGGTAGTTAGGATTTTTCAAATTTTTCGTAAAGTTATTAGCAAATAAACTAATAAATTATTTGATTTAATATCATTAGTTTTAATGGTGATTCTTGACTTTGGAATATATCTGTCTCCCTTCGTTTTGTAGGGATATGAATGGCATTCTTTTGTATAAGTTTCCTTCACGTTTTTTAGGTGTTTTGTTTATTAATATTGTATATCACATATATGTATACTTGGGTAAAACGCTGTCTTATGATCGAATACTTTACTTCGATAGTTTTCTTTTTCTTTTTTTTTTTTTTGGATAAAGACAATACTTAAGAGATCTCATGCAGAAATCACGTGGTAACCAAGGATAACTTTTACAAATTCTTATTGATTTTTTGTCACTATCTTAATTGGACTTGCCACTTGAACTTCGAAACGCATACCTATTATTTTATCTTATGAATTTTTTTTTTTTTGGGTAATTATCTTATGCATTTTGAATGCTATAACATTTGTACGTTTGAATGCCTAAGATCCTTTGGTTTAATGGTATTGGAAAGGGAATTAGAGAGGATTTTAGGTGGGACGTTGTGGGTTCGGTCTTTCTCGTAGATTTAACTCATCTATTTCTTTTCATGTTCCTTCAATACATATGATTATGTTTTTTTAATTAACATGATATGATATTTTAATTGATATAACTATATTTTTTTTAATACACATGATTTTTGTACGGACATGTGTGAGACATGAACAAAGGACATGTGGGTAGAATCCCACACTATGCCTCCAATCCGTTTGGTTCGTTGGTTAAAGATGAAATTTTATGTTAGAGTTGGTTGATTTTTCAAAAATTAGTTATAAATTTTATTGACTTTTCAGAAAAAGATAAAAACTGATATGGAAATTTTGAGTTGGAGATGGCAAAGCAAATGCACCAATTTTTGATTCACCAACTATGCCCTTCACGGTTAATAGTTACATATTATTTTGAGCATTAAATATATGAAATTGAACAAAATAAGTTACAAAACTAAAAATAAAAAATAAAAAAAAAATTCAAAATTCAAAAAGAACAAAAATAAAAAATGGATCACTCTATCCATCTCGTTCAATATCTAGTAAAATGCAAACTACAGGGGATCTGACATGTGGCTGAGTTCGTTTGCAAAGTACTGCTTGGCTGTCTTTTCTTGTGATAGTCGAATTGCTTAGAAAGAGAGATGGATAAATAGACTTTTTTTTTTTGTTTTAAATGAAAATTGACGTGTGATTGCATATGGGTTATTAATATTTAAGATAATTAAAGATATTTTTTAAATTAATATTATTCCAAATTTATACTTGAAATAAAGTTAATTAAGGATTTTTTATTTTTAATAAAACTTTATTGAAAAACATAAATCCACTAGATTGGGGTTAAAATAGATAAATATCATTATTCATAAGTCATTAATTAACGAATATATATAACTCATATGTCAAATTCTGTCAAAACGTTAGCAATCTTATCAATCGAAGGTTTACATATATGTATATTTATGGTATAAATGACCAAAATTTAAAATTTAAAGGATAAATTAAAAGTACATATGTGGTATATTTTTAGGGTAACGGTGTAAAAATAGAAAAAACCTTGATGAAATTCAAAATCAAACTAAAAATGCGGTTAACATCGTTTGTCATACTTATCCTAATTCCTGACAAATAGTATTCATGAGCACGTACTAGCTAGCTAGAATTTAATTTAAGAGTTGGATGTATATCTCCCTACTTATATTTAGTGATTACTTATCAATTAAAAAAATATTATGAATGTGAAAAAAAATAACACATATGGCAATTTGGAACCCATATATTATCAAGAATATTTAAACATTGTTGGATATGAGGTGATCAGTACTTTTGAGAGTTGAGAGAGCCCCCCATCCGCCTATAAAAGCCTACTAAAAACCTTCAATAATGCATATACAAAATCAACCACTTCTAGCTAATTTCACCAAGCTTTCATATATACACACACACACACACACATACAATCTCTTCCTGTGTCGATCCTAGCTCTAATATGTGAAATGGCCTCCAACAAAATAGATTTTGTTAGTATTAATAATAAGCCTACTGTTGATCCTGATTATGAGGTCATAATTCCCACCATTGACTACTCTATGCTCTTCTCCAATGATCCTGATCAGCGCTGTAAAGCCCTCCATTACCTTAACCATGTCTCCCAAAACTATGGCTGCTTCCATGTAAGGATATCTTCATTTCTTTTGTTTCTTTTCTTTTCTTTTTTCTTTTTTTTGTTTCCCAAGATACTAATGTTTTATCTAGATTGATCAAAGGTACACTTCTCGTAATAAATCTGTCTTTTATTATGACAATGTCGTAACAAAACTTTTATTTTATATAACAATGACTTTGAAAAAGAATAAATGTTTCGTTACAATCTTTTTAAAGTTATTGTGTTACATTTAAAAAAAAAAAAAAAAAGGGCGATGAACTGAAGGGTGTTGAGCTTTGATGTATTTCCAGCTGGTAAATCATGGTGTGCCACATAGCGTTTTCGAGAGTGTCCTCAAGGAAATTTCCAATTTCTTTGATCCAACGGAGGTGGAGCACCGAAGGTTGTATGAGGGAAAGAATCCAATGGATAGGATTAGATGGGGCCTGAGCTCCTCACTTGAGGAGAATAGGGAACATCTCAAGGTGGTTGTGCATCCCCAATTCCACTGCCCTCTTAAACCTGCCCATTTCAGGTATTTTTTTTTTTTTTGGTTATTTTTCACTACTATTATTTTCGATTTATCGTTTACTTTTTTCGTTTTAAACAAAAGGTATAGTTTTCAATCTTTTGACTTCTGTACCTACTAAGTGTGAGGCTGGTCATCTCAAGGCATGGTTTGTGCACCCCATGGGTTGTATTATTTCTTCTTCATTTCTAAAAGTGACAGTTAACTACACAAAAATGTTGCGACTAAAAGTGTTATATAACAAAAAAATTGTGATTAAAAATTTATGTTTAATTTTCTAGTGCATGATTAGAACTATGAGTGAAGGCCTAAACATGTATGCACTTGTCTGTTGATGTAATTAACAGTGTGGCTTTAGAAGAATATTCAAAAAGACTACGAGAGGTGGAACTCGGGTTGGCAAAAGCAATGTCAAGAGCATTAGGATATGAAGAATGCTTCATAGAAAAGGCACTGAATCTCGAATCAGGATTCGATGTGTTCGTCACAAACCTTTACCCGCCGAATTTCAAGTCCGAAGGCTCAATGGGTTTGGCCGATCATACTGATCCGGGTTTGTTTGTCTCTCTCGTTCAAGATGTTAACGGCGGCCTCCAAGTACTGTCCCATAACGGACAATGGCTCGATGTAAACATGCCCCCTAGCTCCATTTTCATCATCTTTTCGGATCATCTTGAGGTACATGCATATATAATAATACTATTTTATCACCGTTAATGATGTAATCATCCATATATTTCAATATATGAAAGCTGTTATATAGCGAAATATCGGACCGGACCGGTTCTTTTACCTATTTTTTCTTATGCGGTAGTTCTCTTTCTTTAAATATATTACTGCGCAGTACTACTAAAAATTAATTACTTTAAATCTATTTTTAGGGTTCATAAAGATAACTGAAATATATATATTTATGTATGCCTTTCTACAGATTCTTACCAATGGAAAGTGCAAAAGCACTGTTCACAAGGTGATGGTGGGCGACAACAAAGTGAGGAGGATATCTGCAACGACACTTCATGGACCGTCACTAGAAGCATTTGTGAAGCCAGCAATGGAGTTTGTGGACGCCTCTCACCGGCCGCCGGCATACCGTGGAATGACCTACAAGCAGTCCTTGGAAGCAAATGGTTTTCACGAGGTTGATGTTAAATCCAGCCTCAAACAAGTACTAGTAGTACCCAATATTTGAAAGGACTATTCTATCAATAAGGAACAGTTGAAATAAATACGATCACCGTAGCTGTGATCCAGCATGTGTGTGTATATGCATGTATGCGTGTATGTTATATCCCATAATAATTGGTGAGTGGGTATATTAGTAAATAATAATTAAGCTATTTTCCATGCACTAACAACATGGGATAAATAAATAATATTGTAATGTCGGCTTGCGTTAGTACGTCATTGATAATATTTATATAATAAAAAGCAAATTTCGTGTTTAGAATATTTCTGAAGGGCTTGATTCATGTGTTGGATGAATTAGTCAGACTATTTTTATATAGTAGAATTTGTCTTCTCATTTTCCAAGAATCACTGAAACCATAAACTACGACTTTTTATCATTTATTACCATGATTGCAATTCTTTCTAATTATAAATAATATCCTTAAATTAACCCCCGTTTGATTGATCGATTTGAGTTGAAATTTTTATATTGGAGTTTATTAACTTTTTAAAAATTAGTTAATAAATTAGTTGATTTTTCAAGGAAAAACAAAAAAACAAAAAACAAAAACAGGAATTTTTTATGTTGGAGTTGGTGAATCAAACAAACCATAATTTAATTTCAAATTTTGAAAGCTGTCATTTTTTGCTCCTTTATATTTCCCAAAAAAAAAAAAAAAAAAATCTCACAATTAAGCTCTCTCTCTCCACCGGCCAAATACCCACTACCTTTTTTTTCATTTAATTTTTACTCCCATGAGAATGTAGTAACCATATCAGTTATCATTTTTAACTAAAAGTATTCATGAAATCGCATATAATGTTGTGTTGAAGTGGATGGTTACATTTTTTGTGTTCTGTGATTTTTTTTTAAATTTTGTTCGGAGTTTATGATTTTTTTTTTTCAATTTTCATTTTGTGTAATATGAAAAAATAGTTGTATATTATAAAGGTGAAGAAACGTAAAACTTAATCATCATTTCTTTACAAAGAAACATGGTCTGCATGAGAAGAAACTCTTTTGATCATATAAATATGTGTACTATTTTATACGACTTCAAAATTTATTTTTTAATGCGAATCTTTTTTTTTTTTTTTTTGGGTTACATTTGTATTAGTTTCAACTATACATGGTTTCCTCTAACTATGGTATGTAACCGTTGAGTGTTACATGAAAAAGTTGACATGTTTGTGATAGAGTAAAAAGATGGGTTAATTTAGAAAAACGAAAAGACAAATGGCAAAAAGAGAAATTAGAGAATGACAAATTTCTCTTTCCGGTTTTTTTTTCCCCTAAAAAAAATGACAATTTTATCATTTTATCCATTTTTCTATTCTTTTCATATACACTCTTTTTTTTTTTTTGGGTGAATCTTTTTAATATATACTTACGCGCTGCATCAAAGACGACATTATTTCATAAAGGTAAGTCTGTCTGAAAAAATTAATGAATATATAAAGGTTACTATATTACTGACAAAAATTAAATGAATTTCTAAAATATATCCCACAATATGGCTAAAATCAATGATCAGGACCAATTCATTATAATATTTGTCAGGAAGTGGGAGGTCAAAATAGGGATCCCAAATTAGGAAGGGAAGCAGAACGAAATGAAAAGAAAATAGAGGTCTCTACTCTCCACTTATAAATATTTAGTTGTTTGTAGTAATTATTCTAATTTGTTTTCTTTACCTTCTTTTTGCAATAATATTATTGCGTCCCTGAAGTGTATATCTCTTTCAAAATCGAAATTAAAAGAAAAAAGAAAACTCTAATTAACTAGACGTAATTACTATATATGTTGTATATAAATTACAAACAACTCTCTCTCTCTCTCTCTCTCTCTCTCACTGAGAAAAGGTGTTTTTTTTTAAATTTTTTAAATTTTATTTTTTTAAGGAAAGGTGGCTGGTGGCTTATGTTTTTGTTGATTTGTTGCTTCCCATTTTTCTTTCAGAGTTTGTTTTCGTTTTTGGAATAATTAGTGTTTGTTTTCATTTAAATCTTTTTATTTAAAAATTTTGTTTTATTAGCTAAAGAAAAGAAAATAACAACAAAGTGCCTTATTCATATATATACATATATATATATATATACATATATATATATATATATAAACCACACACACGATCAACTGGCTAACCTTACAGTCATTTTTTAATTAGCATTGGATTGAAATGTCTCCAAAATAAAAAAAAAAATTTAGTTGGGTAAATATCATTAATTACAACGAATATGTGACAATGATAGGACTTCATCGCACACATTGTTAGGTGCCATCATGCCACATCCATCCACGTACTTCCAAAACCACCCACAAGATTGATCTAAGTTACTATTTATTTTTTTGTCAATTTGTTTTTTTTTTTTTTTTTTTCTAACTTTATTGTTATAGTCATTTTATTGATGTCGCTCAATCAAAATTATAACGATAAGAGCATCCCACCGTATGATTTCTCATTGTATTTTTCCTACGTTGTTTTTCTCTTTATATATGTGTGTATATCTTTTTTTTTAAGAAAAAAAAAATGACAAAGATAAAAGATATTGTACTCAATAGGAGTGATATATCTAATCACTTAATATAGATAGATCTCTCATACAATATGTTGTTCCAACTGTCCTATTTTGAATCCACACAACCTCTTATATGAAGGACGAGTGAACATACCATATCCAGTCTAAGTTATTGGTGGTTTTATTTTTATCGGTCTATAAAAATAATCCTCGCCTTAACAATTGTCCATTTTCATTTTTCTTGTGACTAGCTACTTCTCCGAACTTCCCATGTATATACATTATACACCGATACTTACATTGGCATATTATTTGTGAAAGAGTCTTCAATAGTTATTTTAATATTAACCCATCCATGGTTATCATTGTTAATATTAATTAGATGGCTGTAACAACTTAAGTAGTTGATCAAAAAATTAATGACAATTAATGAACATGAAACTTAGATGATCAATTTTTTGCGACGGAATCTTTTGGTAAATTAGATATTTTTTTAGGATAAAATCTTTTTAGCTAACTGATATAAATGACGTAAATGAGGCCTTTTTATAGGATGTAATCTTTTAATTTTTTGTTTCTAAAATTAGAATTAATGGTATGTTTATCAAGACAACATGATAGTTTATTTTTTGTTCAATTTTACAAATAAGTTTGTTTTTGGATATTTTATATAACCATGACTCTAATTTAACCATACATGTAGTTGATCCTTAATTTGTTGAATCATCTAAATTAGTGGGCCTGAGGGGTGAGCCTCTCCCTTTATCTTTTCTCTACTTCCACTCTTCTCTCCAATCAAACAAAGGATTTGTCATCTCCCTCTCTCCACCCCTCCATCTCTCCTCAACAAAACATACTCTTTAGTGCAGATCGTAGTGCTAGCTGATTTTTAGTATATATATCATCATAATTCATATAGTGCGTATGTAATTAATATTAGTACAGAGTTTATAAATCTCATTTTAAGTATCATTTAAACTAGAACGTATGAGAGAATTAAAAGTTAAATATCTGGTGATGCATGCTCTTTAGTTTTTTTTGAGTAAGTTTCCCCAGCTGGCGGAAATTTTATAATAAAAGGAAAAAAGTATGACCGCCTAGCTAGTCAGGGCGGGGAGGACATACGAAAGCCAAAGTTATACATCAAAGTTCTGGTCAGAAATATTATACATCTCCTAATTTTCATTCACTTACTAATTATCTAGTGTACTGTAAACTAAATTAGTGAAAACGTCTTTTTTGTCAATACGAATATGGTGTCTTCTTTTTTTTTTTTTTTTTTTAAATAAAGTAACATGAGTTGGTAACTACAAAATTACCTAGTACTCGTACTAACTCAATTTACAATTTGAGAGGAAAAAAAAAAAGGGCATAAATTATCTCTAGTAATAAAAAATGCTTAAATCATACCTAATGATATATTATGTGTAACGGTATAAGATACTCTTATTTATTAGAAAAAGATAAAAAATTTTCAGGTTTTGAATTTTATCCAAACATACATCTTCCCTTCCTAGCTCAGCGCGGTCTAAATTATAAATTATACTTAGTGATACTCTTATACCGTCTTGTTGAATATATCCCGAATAATGTTGGAAGAAGGAGAACTCCACCAAGAATATAATTTAATTAACGCAGCATTCTCTTTAATTAGAAGAAATGTGGTCCGCGAGTTTCTTGCTAATTCATATCTATGTGTGTGGGTCACCAGGGCATAAGGGGCATGATGATTTGACATCGTCTTTTCCTTATTTTGGTTTATCATTGACAGTCTGCTCAGATTCCGAACTCAAATATTAATCGAAGATATTTCATAAAACGTACGTCTCTTTGAATTTTTTTTTTTTTTTTTGGTAGAAAAGCAAGTCATTTATGAATATCAAATTAAGCTTACATTACTGACAAATTTAAATGAATTTCTTTACAACATGCAGGCTATTAATGATCATGACCAATTAATATCAGTACTTTTAAAAATTCAGACTACCAAACCGACCATATATAAAAATCCAACGTGGATATTAATTAATATTTATCAGGAAGTGTGAGGTCAAAGCTTTTATATATATATAGATATATATATATATATATATAGAATACAAACAAATATGGATCCCAAATTAGAAAGGTAAGCAAACAAAAAGAAAAGAAAATAGAGATGTCTAATTAATTAATTACACGCATTCTCTTGGTTTTAATTGTTATTTGTACTAATTATTCTAAGTTGTATATTTTCCTTCTTTTTTCTAATAACTAATATTGCGTCCTTGAAGTGCATATATCTCTTTCGAAAAGGAAAAAGAAATGTCTAATTAACTAGACGTAACTACTATATAAAAACATATATATATATGTATTTTTTTTCTAATATATATGTATATTTTTGTTGCTTCCCATTTCTCTTTCTTAGTAGTTTTTGGGATTGGTGTTTGTCTTATTTATTTCTTTTTATTTAAAAATTTTAGTGGATTAATTCATGCGAGATCTTAAATTGGATGCCAAACTTAATTAGGCCGTTTATTTCTTGAGTTTAGGTTCTACTTAATTGCCAATTTCAGAGGGGGGAAAAAAAAAAGGAACCTTGTTCATATCAACCACACACGATCAACTAGCAATCTTACAATCATACAATCATTTTTAATTGAAATGTTACCAAAATTGAAACTTGAGTGCATATATATCAGGACTGATTGTTATCCGACATCTTTATTATATAAAATTTATAACTTTTTTTTAGTGGAATGTTGTACTAATTAAGTACGTAACTTTAATGTAATATTTTCAATTAATATTATATTCTAAATAAAAAATTATTATTTTATTAAATTAAAAAAAATTATATATATATAAATTAATTAGTTTTAATAAGTTTTTAACCAGAAAATTAGTGTTGGATAGTACATGACACCGGATAGAAGGCGTTTTCAATATATATTGGAACGTTAATATCATTGAAAGGAAATGTGATAGTGATAGGACCTTATCCCACACCTGGTTAGGTGCCATCATGCCACGTATCTATCCACATACTTCCAAAACCACGTCCTTCAATTAATTACTTTAGGAGATTCCACCGTGAGCTGTCTTCTAGTCTTAGGGTTTGGTAAGGTTGGTAAGGTTATTAACTGCGGCTTTATATCGGATGATTCGTATGGAGATTTTATACTCGCCGTCGGATTTAAATTGCAAAGGTAAGCAATTCATCATATAAGTTCCCATTGTTTTACATATATATATATATATATATGTTGTTTTTTTCTGCGCATGTGTATATGTATATGTATTTATAAAGGAAAAAATATTATAAGGATTAAAGATGACGTACTTACATGATTTTAAAATAGATAGTTCGTATATCTCGATCATTATAAATGTCTCATTTAAAATTCACAACTTCTTTTATAAAAAATGAGCATTCATAAGCTTTCGTTTGGTGAAACATCTTAAACTTAAATTTTTCATCTCAGTTTTTATCTTTTCTGAAAAGTCAATAAAAATTATAACTAGTTTTTAAAAAGTCAACCAATTCAAACTTAAAAATTTCAACTCAAAACGGAGCCTAAGTTATCAGTGGTTTTATTTTTCTCAATATATAAATAATAATCCTCGCCTTAACAATTGTTCGTTTGCGTTTTTCTCGTGACTAGCAACAATTCTCAAACCTTCCCGCATACATACATATACATAACAGATTCTACATTGACATAATACATGTTTTAATGTAGATATTTGTCATTCTCAGCTTTCGTTCTTTTCTTTGTGTTCGCCATTTGATATCCCAAATGGCTACGAGAATGTTGAGATGTAGTAGTAGTAGTAGCAGCATTTTCTTATGTCTTAGAAAGAAGTTGGGTTGTCGTTTCTTGGGAAGTTCTTGGTTTCACCACTCAAAATCTGGTATTCCAAGGCCACTTTATGAAGATCACTACTACTTTTCTTGTACTGGAAAACCAAACGACAAACATTTGAGGTTTTGTCCTTTCAAATCCACACAACCACGTTACGTTAACGAAAACGATGATCATGAGGTATGGATTTTTATTTTTATTTTCAAATTTTTTTTATTTTTGAATTTCCTCTTTGTTTCGTTGAACAGCTGGGAAACTAGTCGGTGGCGAATTTTGCCAACTTTAATAATTTTCTTATTTCATATATAAGTAGTCAAGAAAATAATTAGGCCAGGATGAATTAATTATTTATTTGAAATAAATATATTATTCCTTTTTTCTAGTTTTTTTCCCTGTAATTTAGTTTTTTTTTTTTTTCTTAACTTTCATTGTTATAAATAAATAAAAATAAAAGAAATTGTTCAATGAGAGAATCTCTCTTAAATTAAAATTAAGCCAAAGAAATCTTCCCCAACTATCATCATTAAAAAAAAATGTTATCAAGGCTCAAGAAGTAAGAGAAGAAGCCATTTAATACCTGAATCACTGAAAATTTAAACCTGATCATTACAAATTAATCACGTAAAAATGGTGAAGAACCTAATAAAAACAAAACGTGGAATTAATTTATAGTGATTTTTGTTCTCTTTTTTGCTAAATGTAATTTATAGTGATTAAGTTGATATTTGATACTCTCTCTGTTTCATTTTCAGCCAGCAAATGACAGAAATGTACTTCCTTGGTCCCGCACTTCAAATTATTTTCATTTATACCCCTGATCACCTTTTGACTCTTGGTCACATGGATGTAACTAGCAAGAAAGCTAGTTGAAAATCTTCAAAACTTGTAGTTAAGTAAAGACACATGCATGATCAATAGTACTAATAGTGTTTTCTTCTTAGCAAATAAGGAAAAAAGTATGTAATTTCTGGATGTTGTAGGGCATGGATTTTCCTGGAGGAAGGGTGACATTTACTTCCGAAATGAGATTTATTTCCGAGTCTGCAGAGAAAAGGGTTCCTTGTTACAGAGTTCTTGACGATGATGGAGAGCCAATCATGCAAAGCAATGTACTTGAACAGGTACACAAAACTTGATCAAAAGAACCCAATAATGCAGTGATGAAAACAAATGCATTGCTCAAAATATACTATGTCGGTCTCGCACATTTTAGTTAAAATGGAATTTCATCGAGTATTTATCATCGTTAGTAATGCAATTACTGTGGATATGATATCTTAGAGTGGGGGACTCTTTTCTTTTCTTTTCTTTTCTTTTTTTTTAATTTTTTATTTTACCGATACGTATAGTGAGGCATCACCAACCATGACGAATAGCATTGTTCAATTTTCTACAATACATTAGAGTTCAAAATAACTTTGTTTTAGTATAACATTTGAATGATATAATCTAATAGGTGACTAAGGAATTAGCAGTAAAAATGTACAGCGACATGGTCAGGCTTCAAGTGATGGACACCATATTGTACGAGGTGCAAAGGCAGGGAAGAATTTCCTTTTACCTCAACACAACGGGAGAAGAAGCAACTAACATTGGATCAGCGGCTGCTCTTACTTTAGATGACATTGTTCTGCCTCAGGTATATCTAAATAGTCATATTGATCACTCGCTTCATGTATCGACGAGCTCAACGCGTCGGTAGTAGCTTTTTACTACGACTAATGACATCATTACGGAGAGACCCTAATTCTAAGTATGGTAGCCTTATGTTCCTCTTTCATTGATGTTTGCCATTTAGTTTGATGAAAAACTTATGCAGTGTTTGTCCTAGGAAAGCACTTAGTTCAATGATTATTTAGAAAAATATAATATTGGCAAATGTGGTAAAAATAGGTATTTATATATAGTTATATATTTATGTGTGTCATGTAATGACAGTATAGGGAGCCTGGACTGCTATTGTGGAGAGGATTCACACTGCAAGAGTTTGCAAACCAGTGCTTTGGAAACAAAGCGGATTACGGGAAAGGAAGACAGATGCCAATCCATTATGGTTCTAACAAGCACAACTACTTCACTGTCTCGTCGCCTCTTTCGTAAGATGTTTTTTGCCCTTTCAAAATGCCGATCAATACTTGAGTTTGAGGAGATTTCCATGGCAGGGACGTAAAAGTAGTATGCCAGATCAACAAAAACTTGTTAAAAATATGTATATATATGTGTTATTTTTGCAGTACACAGCTTACTCAAGCTGTTGGGGTAGCCTACTCTCTTAAAATGGACAAAAAGGACGCATGTGCCGTCACTTTTTTTGGCGACGGAGGCAGCAGTGAGGTGATGGCGTGACACCGGTTTTTTTTTGCCCCCATATTTTTCTTCTTGAAATTCCTCAAATATTTTATTTTCCTACTAATTGTGACCTCAAATAATGGAGTGTCAGGGGGATTGTCATGCTGCCTTAAACTTTGCAGCAGTTACGGAAGTCCCGTTACTTTTCATTTGCCGCAACAACGGATGGGCGATAAGTACCCCGACGGAAGAACAATTCCGAAGTACGAATCTTTCCCTAATCCATCTCTTTATTTGTCTATTATGAACTTGGATTTATTACCATTTATGCACCTTATGATGTACATTAACAAGTGCAGGGGTTGTCTTAAACTTGTGTTAATCTTACTAGCTCTTAACCTTTTGCAGGTGATGGCATTGTGGTTAAGGGTGAAGCTTACGGAATCCGAAGCGTTCGGGTTGATGGAAACGATGCTCTTGCTGTTTATGGCGCAATTCACAGAGCTCGCAAAATGGCCATAACTGAACAGAGGCCTATACTTGTTGAGGTGCACTTTAATTATTCATCTTCTTTTCCTTACCAAATAAGTGAATTTCCTAAATGTTTTAAATTTATTTTTAGGCACTTACCTATAGAGTGGGACACCATTCCACTTCTGATGATTCGACAAAGTACCGAGCAGTCGACGAAATCGAGTACTGGAAAAAGGCCGGAGACCCGGTGAACAGATTTAGAAAATGGGTGCAAAGAAATGGCTGGTGGAGTGACAAAGCTGAGACCGAGCTCCGAAGCAATGTCAAGAAACAGGTTGTGTGTAAAAATTCCTGTGTGTCCTTTTGGCCTTGGCTTAAAGTCTTAAGAAAGCTTTGTTTTCTATGTATTTTCTCTTCTGACTGATCAAAACAAATCTTTGATGCAGTTATTGCAGTCAATTCAAGTTGCAGAGAAAACCGAAAAACCTCGGATTTCCGAGATGTTCACTGATGTTTATGAAGAAACACCACCTAACCTTAAAGAGCAAGAGAAACTCCTCAGAGAAAGCATGAGCAGACATTCAAAAGATTACCCCTCTGACGTTCCCATTTAGGTGTTTTTATGTATAATATACATACATACATACATATACATATATATATATATATATGTTTGTTTATCACATAATTATCAGTGACAGTTTCAGTTTGTGTGGATATTTTTATTTTTATTTGTTTAGAACGCTTTGTGAGTTGTGATAGAGTTGTCGTTTTCCAGCCATGGCGTTTTAAATTTATTGTCTTTTTAATACTCGTCGTTTTTATACATGATATGCTTTCTAGTTAGTATTGTTCGAGGCTTGTGTCCTTTTTAGACTTGTTTTCCTTTTCAGTGAAATGTATTTTTCATAGTAATATGCGGCTTTCAAAATGTTGTCGTTTTTCTGTTCAAGCGTTGTCAAGTAGTTGTCGTTTTTCAATGATGTTGTCTAATACTTGATGTCGTTTGTTAAGGTTCATGCTGTTGTCTAATTTTTTTCCCTAGTTTACGTCGTTTTTAGTGAATGCCCTTTTTTTTTTTAGAACTTGGGATGGGGAATTTAAACACCATACTACAAATAGAATCGGGTGTGAGAACTTTCAAAAAAAAAAAAAAAAAAAAGAATCGGGTGTGAGACACTAAATTATGCCTATAACCACCGGTGAACACCCTTTTACCGTTCATCTTGCATCCACTTTGATCTCATTTTTTAACGGTTGTTGTTGTTTTCTTCATGAATGACATTGTTTTTTTTTTTTTTTTTTTTTTTTTCGCTAGGCTCGTCACACAAAACAAGTCGGATAGAAAGAAGTAAATATCATTTTCCATAGGGTTAGTTTGGTGTATGAGTTTGAGTTAAGATTTGTAAGTTTAAATAGTAATTTTGATTGACTTTTTCAGAAAAGACAAAAAACTTTTGAGAAAAAAGATAAAAAATATGATGAAAAAAGTACAGTTTAATTTGGTTTGAAATGTTTACCAAACTAAATTTAAGCAAAGTGCACGTTTTAAAACTAGTTGGAGTAAATGACATTAAATTAAACAATGAATTTATGAAGTAATTAAATAATTTATTTACTTCTTGTAAATTATTATTTACCTAATAAATTTACTGTTAATCTAGTAAATTTCCTATTTACCTAATAAATTTGTTATTTATTTTAAATATTTTAAGACCTTATTATTTATCTTAATTATTGTCGTAAAAAGCTATTTACTACGGTTTCTTTCCATGTCGAACACTGTTTCCACAATGAATATATATATATATATATATATATATAAATATATATTTTGAAGTTGTTTCCGCAATGAATATTACTACTCAAGGTAGTGTGAGATCGATTGGTAACCACTTTAAAATATAATTTCCTCTCTCAGAAAATTTTCCAGGTTGAAAATCTTCAAATGTTTCCAAAGCAAAGTTGAGAGATCGGCTTACAATAGAATATAGATCAATATTAATAAAGAATCTTTCTCGTATATACGCAGCACGAAAGTAGTCCATTTTTACACTTTGACAACTAGTCCGACAGACTAGATAGGATAGATTTGAACTCCAATTATATTATGCTATAAATACTATTACTTTATGGGTAAAATTATGGTAAATCTCTTTTTATATACCTTATCGGTAAAGTTCATTTTTAAATCGTTAGTATATAATCAAACGGTTGAGATGTTATTTACCATGAAGGTTATAATACACATTATCTCATACCAGTGTAGACTAAAAAAATTAAAAAATAATACATAAAAATAAATTAAAAAAATAAAATAAAACACATCTGACGGTGACCCAGTCCCCCCCGATGCCGACGAAGTCCCGCCACCCCCCACGCCAGATCTGCCCCCATGACACCGGTGACCCAGGCCCCCCCCCCCCCGACGTCGGACGTCGACGAAGCCTTGCCCCCCCGCCCCTCGCCCAATGTTGAGCTTCCCCCAGCAAGCTGCCCCCCAGATCTGGTCCCTCTACAACTCGCGCCCCCACCCCCCACCCCCCCGGTGTCGACCTTTCCTCGACAAGCGGCCCCCAAGATCCGGTCCCTCTATTACTCTGCCCCCCACCCAGCGACCTTCTTCGGTCCCTCTACAACTCAGGCCCCCAACCGGCAACCTTTGCGCCCCCCCCCCCCACCACTCGACGACGAGCCCCACCTCCTAAGACCGCAACCCCCCACCCCCTCCCCTAATGATGAGCCCCTCCCTCCCCCTCTCTCAAGACGACAAGCCCCCTCCCTTGCTCCTTCCCAACCCCGGTAACGGAAACCTCCTCTCCCCAAAACCTTCCACCGGTGAAGGTGGATTTTTTTAAAATTCTTTTTTTATTATTATTATTTTTCGATTTGATTACATCTAAACGGTTTGAAATGAGCTTTATCAATAGGATATATAAAAATAGCTCTACCACATATTCTCCCTTATTTTATAAGGAAAAACAAATTTAGATAATTATATGATCACAACATTTGTCTTTGTGAAATAATAAATGTAAGTCTTGTCACCTTACCTCATTATTCTCAGTAATTAAGTATTACTACGCGTACATATAAGTTTATTATAAGAAAAGTTTTATTTTTAACCATTGTAGATAGCTTAATAGTAATTTCATCCTCATTTTATTGTAGATCTCCCAATCCTTCATTTCTAAATTGAAAAGAAAAAAGAAAAAAAAAAAAAAGAAGAAAAACAATGGTACGTCCTATTGTAGATAATTATATATTTATATACATATTAGCACAAAGGAGCACAACTAGTTACTTTTTTCTTTTTTCTTTTTTTCTTTTTTTTTTTCTAACTTCTTATTATAGGGTATTTCCTTATTAATAAATCACATCAAAATTAAAAAGTAAGTAAATTTTACGTAATCTGAGATAGATCTAACATATTTAAACAAAATCCTGTCGGCAAAATTCTCATTTTTTCTTAAGAGAATTTTTTTTATAGGGTTTTATT
Organism: Ficus hirta; assembly: GCA_038430175.1. Classification (NCBI taxonomy): domain Eukaryota; kingdom Viridiplantae; phylum Streptophyta; class Magnoliopsida; order Rosales; family Moraceae; genus Ficus; species Ficus hirta. Next base: position 19,381,923 of record CM076588.1, on the reverse strand, counting down.
TAGTGGCAAGATAAGTTAGATATCAAATTAACAAAAGTATGATAATTTTGACAGAAATGATGAAAACCTTACCGTTAAAAAAACTGTTGTCTGACACGTGAAGATTTATTTATTTTTTTCATACATTACCGAAGAATATTCCTATCTTCTATATGTAATTCATGGATAAGATAATCCTTGAACAGTACCATGTTTTTTGACTTGGAAAGTTAGAAGGGCCAAGTCAGAAAGGAATCAAAAGAACACATAATAAAATAATAATAAAGAGGGTTCGGAGAGATTGAGGAATGAACGACAAATGAATAACCTCTAAAAGCGTTAGTCCATGTTTTCTGATTTTCACAATAGTTGTTGTCGTTGTACGAACGTCCGTCCCTCCATTAAAATAGGAAGAACATAGAATATCCAGTAGCATATCTTCCCATTAAACAATGCAGACATTGAAAGGCTTGCAAAGAGAAAGAAGAAGTTTTGATCAGGACTCTTATAACAATAATAATGAACCGCGCCATTCGAGAGCCAATCGGAGTCTTCCACATCTCTCCATACATGTTCCATCAAAAACTAATTTCTATATCAAAATCTCGTTATTGTTCGATATAAATATATACGTGAGAAATTAAATTGAGACTATAGTTGAGAAAAATTTAGGCGTTGGAGCCAACAATGGAGACCATGGCGAGCCCTCAATCGCTCCACGTTCTGATGGTCTACGACGCGACCAAGGAGCGCCCGGACAGCGAGCTCAAGACAACTATTGATAAGGTCCGAGTGAGAGGCGACATTCTCCGTCCAGGAGATACTCTTCTTGTTCTTGGAATCCTGCACACTCTTCACCACCCTAGTAAGTATAAATTGTTTCACAAAATTGTTAATTAATCAATTAATATTCACTAATTAAGATCATACGTCTGAATTATAGTTTTTCATTTTTTTTTTTTTCTTGGTGTAGTGGGTTACCACATAAAAGCATATCCGGAAAATTTTATGACAAGTGACCGGGCGACGGAGAAAGAAGTTTCGAAGAAACTTGATGCCTATGTGAAGATGCTCCAGGAAAGCGCTGAAATTTGTGACGGTGAAGGGGTAACTTAATTTCGTGTGTTTTTCTTACTAGGTTTAATCCCAAAAAAAAAAAAAATACCTGTTATTTTTCGGATTTAGACAACTAAAGGTGCATATATAGTGCTGCGTTTAGTGTCTAGAATAAAATGCATGATTAATAATTTTGAAATAAATTAATGTATTAATAGAAAGGAAAGGTTTTGAAATATATATATATATATATAAGAAAAGAAATGTTCGATATCCTTAGTTTCTATTGTTTACTTGCTTATAATTAATTGACAAATGAAACTGGAAATAAATCTAATTTCTTTTCCATTGCTTTCTTCATGAATAAAAACCATCTTAACTAAATTATTGTAAGAATTCCTTGTACTGTTGAAATTATGTTAAACTTAAGAAAATGTACAAGTAATTTAGTGGAATATTCTAATTTAGGAGAAAACAAAGTCAAGGAGCAGCTGTTTAGCCAAAAAAAAAAAAAAAAAAAGAGTCAACGAGCAGCTAATTAGGATTGTATTTCCCTTCATTATCCTATCTGGACCCCACTTAATTTTCATTTTTATTTTGTTTTAACTAGTAAGTAGTAAGCACATAAATTCCAAAGTAGGTAACTAAAAACTTCTCATTCTACTTAATTAATATTTCTTAATAAGTAAACAAACCTTATTTACTCAACAATGAACAATGAACAATGAACAATGAACAAGAAAAAGGAAGACTGTTATTATCACCTTTGAGATTAATCATCATGTTTTCATCTTTCTTTCTTTCTCGAACCAACTTCGCCCTTATGTGGATTGGAAAAATCCAATCAAAATCTTGTGTTTAAAAACTATATATGCATTTTTTACTATGTGAATATTGTTTCATATGTACAATTAGATAAATTCCTAATTTTTTTTTTATGTTCTTCAATTTTCTTACTTTAAATATTTCCTTGTTAATTTTTCAGATCAGAATTGAAGTCAAAATTATTGCGGGGTTTCCCATCAAGCAGGTTATTTTGCAAGAACTTACTGACCGTGATGCATCTTGGATTCTACTTGATAGGTACAATTTCTCATATACAAGTTACAACTAATTTACTAATTAGAGTTAATTAATTTAACTTTTTTACATCCATTTAAATACCGCTAATTCGAAGTTCGCTAATGGAAATTACCGGCAGGTACCTTAGAAAGGATATGAGGTTTCAAACTAAGCTGTTACCGAGCAAAGTCGCGTTCATTGAATGTGACTTATCTTTGAAAGTAGAGAAGTTTGAGTTTACAGATGACTATTTAGATCTTACTGAACTCAAGAACTTCATCTCCTTATCCAAGCCTGTTCTCACAGTCTCGAGTAGTACTCGGAGTTCGAGTAGTACTCGTATTTTCGATACAACCACAGTATCTAATATAAGCGGTCCCCTGGATAGCTTTGATACGTCAAGGAGTAGCTCTATGTCTTCATTCTCAAACAGATCACTCTTGTTTAGGCAAGAAAAATCAGGTATGAATGTGTACACATCGTAAATTGAAACTGATCTTAGTTTACTTCTTAACAGCTTAAGTGCATAATACATAAAGTAACGTATTAGATGTTTAATTCGCATTGGTAAGATTAACTACAAGCTTGAAAGGTGAAAAGAGAAATTGTGTAAAGATTACATTTGTTGTTTGATCCAGCTTTGTATGCGGTTGTAGAGAATAATTACTCGTTCCGGAAGACATTCTCAGAAGCTCCAATTCTTTGCACAAACTGCGGGGCAAGAACCGAAACGTTCTATATGAAGGATGCCACGATATTCAAGTACAGTGAAATTCAGAATGCTACGGACAATTTTGCCAAGGAAAACTTACTAGGAGAAGGTGGATATGGTCATGTGTACAAGGGTAGACTCCACAACGGACAGCACATCGCGGCAAAGGTGCGAAAACAAGACAGCAGTCAGGGATTTGCCGAGTTTCATTCGGAGGTTTACGTCTTAAGTTTCGCGCGTCACAAGAACATAGTGATGTTGCTAGGCTATTGCTCCAAGGAGAGAGTCAATATCTTGGTTTATGAGTATATTTGCAACAAGTCCCTCTATTGGCATTTATTTGGTAAGTCACTACTTTGAATCTAATTCTTTCCCACAAAAAAAAAAAAAAAAATGATGCGGAGTTAAACAAAGAAATAAACTAGTTATTGCCTGTGGTAATCATCAATTTTCGTTTTTAACCGGTCAGATACTGATATGTGGGATTATATATAACTCTATATTATAGCGAGCGAGAGTCAGAGTTACAAAATGTCTAATTTGACATATTAAGTGCGAGATTGACATGTGAATTTATGATTCATTGGTAAGATATAGTGATATATTCAGTGTGCCCTTGATGATATCTTTAGAAAACAGAAGAACTATTGCGGTACATCAAGTAATTTTATTGGTTGTACTTCCATAGAAAAAGAAGCAACTCCTCTTGAATGGCACCAAAGATTTGCTATTGCCATTGGGATTGCAAAAGGATTGCGTTTCCTACACGAAGAATGCCGTGGAGGTCCTATAATTCATCGCGACATGCGACCTAGCAACGTCCTGCTAACACACGACTTTGTTCCAATGGTACAAACACAAATATAGTTATTTTGAAAAATTTGAGGCATTTAAGATCAAATTAGAGCACATATCAGTTGTGAACTTGTTAATTTTCCTTTCGGTTAATTTTTTTGACAAGATTATTGTAGCTAACAGAATGATGTCGTCTGCACTACTTGCAGCTAGGAGACTTTGGGCTTGCGAGATGGAAGACAAGCGACGATACTTTGCATACGAGGATACTTGGCACATTAGGGTGAGGACAAATCCATAATAGGGACTGTCGACTAGGGCGGTTTTTCGAGCCCCACCTTAAACAGGAGTCGGGACAGGGATGAGATTTGAAAAAGCGGCCTATCCCCACAACTTTCACATTCCTACTTGTGTATCTTGATTTGGTACTGAAGCCTTGTATGACTAATATGCAGATACCTTGCTCCGGAGTACGCGGAAAATGGCATTGTTTCTGTGCGAACAGATGTGTATGCATATGGCATTGTTCTGTTACAACTGATCTCTGGACACAAAGTGGTGGTCGACGTAGAAGGAGAGGAGACGCAGCTATCTCTAAGGCAGTGGGTACGTAAAATGTTGGTTCTTACACCATGAAATTTGTCGCAAACGTTGTTCCCGGCAACCAAGCTCTTACTAGCTATCGATTTTTTTTTTTTTTTTTAAATGAAATTAACGCTAGGCTAAGCTTGTAATTGCGCCTTATTTCACTGTTGACTAGCTAGCATCATGTGTTGTGTGAAAACCGCAGGCGGAACCATTGATCCAAAGGCTGGCATTGCACGAACTCATTGATCCTCGGATGGTGGATTCGTGTGACCTAGATGAGGTCTACCGAATGGCTAGAGCTGCATACTCATGCGTGCAAAGCAGCCCTGAATTGCGTCCATCCATAGGCGAGGTAATTAAACTACAATGCTTACATTTTTAAAAAAAAAAAATAAATAATTACTATTATAGAGTGGGGTGGGGAATTTGAATTATAAATCTCGATAATAAAGATAAGTGTAGATTTTTTGCTAGACTAAACCTATACAAATGCTTTACTTTTTTGCTACTTTTAGAACATTATGTACATGACAAGATAGGGGCAGATACTCACTAACTAGAACCTTTTTTTATGGTAGTATGTGGGCACCTAATTTATTGTTTATGAAATAAAACTTCTTAAGTTTCGAAACTAGGACTTAAGAGTTAAGATCCTTAATCTCCCTTCCCACATGCTGAATTAGTCCCAATGGGATTAAAAATAAAAAAATAAAAAACTTAAAGATGAGGATTTAAAATTCAGATATATGGATATTTACCTTGTAATTAATTGGTTCTGATAATATTCACAGGTTGTGCGCCTTCTTGAAGGGGACAAAGGTCATTTTCATCATTTTAGAGATCAATTCCTACCTCATTTTACGAAAGAGTAAATTGTCCCCTTAGATTATGGCACTTTTGGCACATTAGTACTCCTCCTTGAAAAAAAGGGATTAAAAAAAACAATGAAGGCAAATTAATTGTGTTCTAAACTTTGATTTCCATAGGGAAGTTTACAAAATCTGAAATTTTTTTTAAGACGGAATTGTGATGCGCAACGACTAAAAGACATTTTCAATTGACCTCGTGGCTATCTCTTATTGAGTCATCTAAGATTGAAAATCATGAGTTGGTTGATGTTGCCAAAAAAATAAAATAAAATAAAATGCATAGGTAGTAATGTACTTGAATCTTTTTTGGAGGGGAAAACGTGGCAAAGGTGCCATAATTCAAGGGGGCAAAGTGCAATTTACCATCGACAGGACAAAAGGAAATTAAGGAGTGATTTGCTTCATCTTAGGGGTGGTTTTGCATTTATTTTTATCTTTAAATATGTTCATGCTCTTCGCTAGGTAGTCATGTAATTTATAGTTTTTAATTAGAGGCCACTTGTTCATTAATTTGTTTGTTCTTAATTAGTCTTATTAGACAAAGGTGATAATGTAGTGATAAGTTTGTCATATGAATAAAGTATATATCAAACTATATGGTGTAGACAAATTATGAGTTTGTCATATGCCTAATATGTACATTTAAAAATAATTAATTTTTTAATATATAAAAAAAACTATTATTTAAAACTAAAATTGCGTGGTTCTTTTACTAGACTATAATGGGATTTGGCATATAGAAGTTAAACCATATTATTATGGATATTAATTTCTTCAAACTTTGAGAGGAATACTGTTCATATCACTTTATCTATGTGAAACTCATCTAGCACCTCATAAGTTTATTATTAAGTACAATATTTTGTTACAAAAAATAATAATTACACACAACATTCTTCAAAATCATCTATATTCAACAGTGGAACTGTACGTAACAGTGTTAGTATTCACAATTTTCTATATTATATGTTGAATTTGTAAGTCTTTTGGACCTCTTTCGGGTTTCACTTATTTATAATTTTATTATTGTTTTTATTTAATAAAGTGAGTGGAAACATAATGTTGATTTAGAGCTTTAATTATTAGTGCGTATGATAATTAGGATTAGGATGTGCTATATTTCTCTGATATTATCTTTTTTTACTGAAAAAATAATAATAAAATAGTTGAAGGTGTGTGACACGAGATCAAACTAATAAATGTCATGTTTGAACTTCAAAGCACTACTATGTTAAAGCACAAATCAGAACTCTTCCTCAGCATTTACCTTGTTGTTTTTTTTTTTTTTTTTTTTTTGAATATTTAAAAAAAAAAAAGATTGATTAATATATATGCTTAATGGATATGGTCATAAACACTGTATTAGGCTTGTGTTGAAGTCACTACGAGTAGCTCTACATCGACACATCCAAAACATGCGAATGCCAAAATTCGATCTCTCCAACTTGGACCAAACAATAGTTCTGCCCACCATCACATGAAATCATTCGGGTTCATAATATATTATATCGGACTCCGTTATAAAATGTTGTGTTTAAATTGTCCACTTTTAGGTTAAAAAAAATTTGATTATGACTTAAATCCAAGTATTTGGGACAAAAATTATTGTTCAAGAGACTAAAATAGCACTATACTCCCCAAAGAAAAACTCAATCCGATAATAAGCTGAAACAAAATTAATCCAAGCATTTAAAAAAGAAAAAGAAAAATAAATATAAAGAAGAGGAAATTACTTGTGTGGCTTTAAACGTACGATAGTGGAATTTCATTTGAAGTGTATCATTAGTTGATTTGCTCTTATGAGTTCATTGAAACGTTTCAATACGTATCAGGAGAAACATATATATATATATATATATATATATATTAGCTTTTAATATTTTTGAGCTATTTATGTGAGTATAATAATTCCTCTTCTTATTATTCCAATCCTATATAACCATTGAAAAATTAATCTAATAATTAAAATTATAGCTATTTTCAATACTACTAAATAAGAAGTCTTATTTTAAAAACTTTCATATTATAATTTCTCTCCAAAATGAAACAATATCAAGGCTTTTTTTTTTTTTTTTTTTTTTTGCTAAAAGAAGGATCTGGCAGTGACCCTGTCATTTCCCGTTTTTTAAATTCACGTAGACAGGGACACTCTCCTGAATTAAATGGGGATTAAAACCGCCGACTTTTTGATTGATGAGATTCTAAAGTTGCCTCACTTGCCAACTCATTTACCCCTGTATGTTCAAACAATATCAAGGCTTTATAGATATGGTTTTTCAATGGCCAAATTATAATGTGTAACAGTGCAAAAGCATAACAGTAACTTTGCAGGAAAGTGGACTAAAAAGCATCCCAAAAATGGGAAGCATTAACAACATCGTGGGGGCACAAATAGTCCCCCCCAATATATCATTACTTTGCCCACTACAAGTTTAAGCAATAATTAATAATAGAAATATAGTCAGACAAATTATTTTTTTCTCCTTTGAAAGTGATTAATTCTTGCGAGTGCTTGTTTCTTTTTCTGCTGAAGTATTGTTAGTGCTACTTGAAATCAAGAGATTTTTTTTCCCCCTCTTTCTTAAAAAAAGTCTCTCCACTTGTTGGGGGGGAATCAGTCTAATCGGATAAACTCTAGATGGTTGACTTTTTTTTTTTAAAGCTAATTCTCTGTTACTTGTTTTATTTCCTACTCTCTTTTTATTTTTCTCTGAATTTTAAAGATCCGTTTGTTTCACGTGTCTAACCATCTCATTTTAAAAATCAAATAAAATTTGTGTTTATTAGACTTAATAGCTCATCTTATTTTTAAAATAAGATTAAAAAAAATCTCTTTTTTTAATGTCAATTCTTTAACTCATTTTCATTTTAAATCTATTTTGCATAGTAATATTTTCAAATTAAAAAATTTCACTCCCATACTTTAAGTTTTAAAATTTCATAACTTTTTTATTCTATTCCATCTCCAATTAATTAAAACAATTCTTTCTTAATATATTCATAACTAATAGAGGAACAAAACTATATTCATATCATATTAAAATATAATAAGATTCTATTAGATTTGTTAAAAAAACTAATTTTCAAATTACATTTTTTTAATATCTATCCAAACACCAAAACAGATTTTTACCTTTTCATAGTTATTAAAAAAAAATGCACATCCAAAGCTATTTTACAATATATTAAAAAAAAGTGACTTCTCAAAAAAAAAAATATTTCAAAAGCAAATATATAAACCAAACAGACATTTAATATTTGTCATCTTTTGTTTTTTCGTCCTCTCTCTTATTTGTATAAGCTTGGCTCTTCATTTTGGATCGTAAAATTCCTTTCTTTTTTTTTTCTGAAAAATAGATAAAAAATTTTATCTAATTTTTAAAAAGTCAATTAATTCGAATCTAAAAATTTCATTCTTAACAATGCAACCTAAGACTATAAAATCCAAAAAAAAAAAAAAAAAAAGCACTCGCAAAGGATTTCCTTCAAAGGAGTTGCTTGCAACCAATATTCAAATGCACACGGTGAGGAAAAATTGTACTATAAATTTTTAGTTTGAATTAGAAAAACAGCTTTTCATTGATCAAGAAGAGAAAATTGTAATCTAAAATTAAGAAGTTGGTGATAAGCTGAAATATTGTATGTTATGTTTGATTATCTAGATGTAAGATGATTATTAATTAACATCGATTTTCAATATTTAAATGTTATCTTGTCAGCTCTCCTTCATTTTATTCTCTCCTTTTTTATCTTTCAGCCCTAGCTAATAGTAGGTTTACGTACAAATACTGCATGCTATTATTCTACACTTTTTAAACCAATCACAAAGTATCTCATAAATTAATTGAAAGACGTTTGTCAATCTCTAACATGTAAGAAATAAAATAGGGATAATTTTCCCATATGATAATTAAACAACATTATTACATTGTTATAGGACACATGATTATGGATATATAATTTAATGATAATTTTGTTTAACTATATCGCAAAATATACATAGTGTTTGAATCTTCCATTCTAAAATCCTGTATACATTCACTATATATTAATATATAATATTATACACTAATAAAAATAATGAGTCACGATATAAGATCCATAAACAGAGATATACGATCTATGAGCAACGCTAACTTAATTTTTATTAATCGTGATATAAATGTTTTAGCAAGTGACGGAAGATTCATAAACAATGATAGTAAGATCTACAAGCAAGACTCGCTTTTTAATAAGTGGATGTTGAATATCACTAGTGTCCTTAAATGTTTTTTTTTTTTTTTTTTTTCCTAACAAGTTGAAAGAGTTCGTCTTGGAAAGCAAGCAAGATGGAGTGGAAAGCTGACGTGGACGCATCCAGTAGTTCAAGCTAGGGAGCTTGGGGATTTTTTTTTTTTTTTTTTTTAACAAAAAAAACAAAACAAAACAAAAACAAAAACAAAAACAAAAAATGTGTGGTGAATGGTTGAGATTCCTCTACCATGGTAAGATTCCGAATCAAAACATATCTCCAACTTGCCCCATGCCCTCCTTTTGCATCTTCTACAGCTTCCCACTTGTTTCCTTGGTCCACCAAAAAAAATTTTTTTCAATTTTTTAACCTTTTTCTCAATATTTCTTGTTTTCTTTCCCTTTCATTCTATTGCTCCACATCCCACAAACTCCCCATTGTCTCTTTAAAATATTTTTTTATTAACGCGTCTTTCTTGCTTTTTCACAGGGACTAATATTATTGTGTGCTCACAAGTTTTAAAGATGTAATATGTGCAATTTTGTTTATATATATATATATATATTTAGTTTTAATACTGATATTGACCAGAAAGATTGTTTAGAAATGATCATTATGATCAGGATACTCTATCTAGAATGCTCTTGAAATGTTCCATGAAATTTGTGGTCCCTAGACATATGAATATTGAATTAACGGTGGACCTAACAATTTGAAGTTGGCTTTCGTCCATTTCCAACTAAAAAGCTAGCCACTTTACCACATAGTATTTTGCATATATACAATGTGTATGCTTGATTCTACTAGGTATTTTTACCCTTTATTATGTTTTCATTGCTTATTTTGTAATTAAAAGGGTACTTTATGAAATTAATGGGGCATTAACCAAATAAAAAATGGAAATTTTTTCATTTAATTGGGACTCATCTAAAGTTAGTTAAGTCATACTATGAATATGGTGTGCAAATTATTGCGAATTAGATACCAAGGACAAACAAGCATGCATGTGATCCCGATTCTTTTTCAAAAGACAAATTAAAAAGCAAAACTTGAAGAACTTTAGGCGGTGATAGCAAAAAATCTTCTAGGCTTTTTGTTTTTTTTTTTATTTTACTTTATTTTTTCATGAAAAAAATAGATTCCATAAATTTGTAACTAGATTGGAACTGGATTCCAATTGCTAATGGGGTGTTGATTGTTGAACGACATGCAAGGCTTAAATTATTACTTATGAACTTCTAGGGATATGAAGTTCAATTTCAACCGTCAAAAATGGTAAGGAAAAAAAAAAAAAAGGAATGAAATTGGGAAGTAAAATTGGCACATTGGTAAGTGCGGATTTGATGAATCTAAAGAGCACTTGTAGCTAGTAGCCACGTGTTGTCTCACCAACATATAGAGATAATAAACGTGACCTCAAAAAAAAAAAAAAAATTTAAGACATGTATTTAAACCATTAACCATTGATTCTAGAGTTATCCATATATGTCTAGACCTTCCAAAGTTTTTAGAGAGAAAATGCAAAATAGCAGAATAGAGTATGATTTTAAAATTACAGCATAATTTAAAGTATTATGACTAAATAGCATAATTAAGGTAAATAGTAATAGCAAAATTCTAAAATATCCTTGAGTGTCTATCTCCTTTCTCTCCATCTGTGTCTCTCTTCCTATTGGCTGGAAATCACGAGAACGATGGTGCTGACGCCGGGAATAGGATGGCGACATGAATCGGAATCATGTCGGCGTCGTGATCTTCGGCATCAACGTTGCAACAGATCTCGCAATGGAGACCGCGATTGGGAGGAGATCGCGACAAATCTAGTTGGGGAGATCGCGATCCGGAGGGGCCGTAACAAATCTCGCCAGGGAGATCGCGATCCAGAGGGATCGCAACGAATCTCACCGTGGAGATCGCGATCTCGAGGCCATTGATGTCAAAGTCCTCGCCATTGTGTCCGTTTGTTCTTCACCGCCGGAATCGTGAGCCCTCGCCGGAGGAAAATCGCCAGAAATTGCAACCTTCAGTCGTGTAAGCCATCATTGTTTACGTCGGCGCCAGACCTCCGGCCACCTCGCAATGGTTTCTGCGACAGCCGCTAGATCCTTTCTCTTCTCCAGTAATCATGATTTTTTTTAGGTGGATTTATAAATTTTAATAACATTGGCTTATCATTAGTTAATATAAAATGTATAATTCTTCAAAAAGGAAAAAAAATTGTAAATCAGTATTTATCAGTATTTACGTCATTTTACAAGTTATCAATTTACTAGTAAATATTTTTATTTATTAGTAAATATTAATATTTATCAATATTTATGTCTTTTTAAAAAATTGTTAATTTATCAAATAAATCAAAAATTAATTAGTAAAACTTTTTTTTGTGAATATTAATTAGTAAATCTTGATATTGTTTAGTAAATTTAGTATTTATTTGTTTTAAAAGTTGTCAATTAATCAAGTAAATCTTAATATTTTTAATAAAAATATTAATAGGGGTGCAAAAAACCATTACTTAACTGGTAAAACTTATCTTGGTAAATACTTGGATTTACCAGTAAATCCTTAGATTTACCGATATAAATCAAATATTTACTTTATTTTCAGTTTTTTATAAGAAAAAAATAATATTTTCTAGTAAATCCAATTATTTACCCTTTTTTTTAAGGATAAATATATTTACAAACTCCCCCACAAAAAGTTTGTTATTACAAAAAGGCCCAAAATCCCAAATCACCAAAACCCTAACCCTAACCCCAACCCAAGCCCGTCGACCAACCTCGCCATCTCATCACCCAACGTCGTCTCCTATCGGAGCAACACCTATGATGAAGCCGTCCATCCCTGGCCCTCGGTGAAGAACCTGCAAAACAAAACCCAAGACCATCTCACAACAACAAAGACGACAAATAAAAAATATCTCACGGCTCGCCAGAGAATGGAGAGAGAGAAAACCATCGCTCACCATCTCGCCTTCCTTACAGCTCGCGTCGGATCTCGACCTCGCCGGCAATGAAGAGACTTTTGAGAGATCATGATTGCGATTTCACTGCAATTCTCACAATTCATTTTGCCACGATTTCAAGGTCGGCGATCTAGCGGGAGAGGAAGGAGGCCACTTCTCGTCACTTGGGAAACTCTGGCGAATGTGACGGTGTCGACGAGTTTGCAACAAGTTTCGGTCAATGAGGAGAGAGAGAGATAAAGGAAAGCGAGAGAAAGAGGGGAAAAAGAGAGAAGTGAGAGAGAGAGAAAGAGAAAGAAAGATAATAAACGTTAGGTGTAAAAAGGAAATTTAACATCTTTAAAAATGTGAATATGCTATAATTTAACAAGAATTCTAAAATATGCTATATATTTAAAATAGATATCAAGAATATGCTATGTAGTATGATTTTTCAAGTTTTTATTAAAACAAAGCGTTTATGGATAAAATATCTTTATTTTATAAAGTATTTTTTAATAAATATCTCAAGTTTTATTAAATTAGAAAAATGATAGTCAATTATCTATATATTTTTATCAATTAATCATTGAATGATTGGATCTCATGACTATGATTAATTAGTATTTTAATGACCACCTATCAATTTCTTTAAAAAAAAAATCGGTCATTTTTTTAATTACTGTTTGAAAATTGCTATTTAACCTAATTTATCTAAAAACAATTATTATGCTGCTAATTTTATTGAAATGCATGATAGGGACCTTGATCTACAAACCAAGCTAGTGGCATTTCATTCCTTCTCATTTATTATTATCCCTTGTTTGTTTGTTTGTTTGTTTTTTTTTTTTTTTTTTTCCGCCTATCAAAAGAAGAACAATCTTCATCTTCCTCTAAACGGACACTCAAAAACATTATGAGGAATTCTTATTTGAAAATAATACTTCGTGGAAGAGTGTTTTTATGGTCATCTTCTAGTACTTCTCGGAAAAAGGAAATATATATTATCCAAGATGGTATTATATATTGTGGATATACCTCCCACTAACAATATTCTAATTTGTTATGGTAACCATAATCCAAGTTTGGAATCCCGATACCTATTATGATAAATGTTATTCCTGCTATGCAAATTGCCACCTATACTCGCTTTTCTTTCAAAGAGTCTGTAAGGTCTTTCTTTGATAGGCATATTTGCCATCAATACCAATTTAAACAAGTACAATATATATATATATATATATATACATACAAATTTATAAATATGTAAATATAAAAGTATATATGTGTACATATATATATATATATATATGCTCACAATGAGTACTCTTTTTCGAGAAAAAAGAAAATTTAGATACGCTAATGGATAATAAATCGATGGTGGCTATGCATGCAAACATCTTGTCTAGGACTATATTTTGCTTGAGGAATGCACATTTTGTCTAAGCTCTATGTTTGGTATGAGGGAAAAGAAAAGAAGGGATGTATGCATGAAAGAGAATAATTTAAAGACGGTGGATTGTTCGTAAAGTTATTTTTTAAGATGTTAAGGCAAGAAATTTAAAAAATAAAAAATAAATAAAAAAAAATTTGCACTCGGCAATGCATTGGTAGAAATAAAAGCATAAGTTTGTTTGTTTGTTTTGTTTTTAGTTTTATTTTGTTTTTTGTTGAAAAGGAAAAGGCAGTAAGTTTTTGAATGAAAGATAATTTTTTGTTTTAACGATTAACCAAGACTTTGCCCAATTTTTGGAAGTCTTATTTTGTGCTGGAAAAGGTAAGTAAAACTATCATGTTCCAAGTCGTATAGTCTGATTAATTTTTTTTTTTTTTTTTTTTTAGAGAACTATAATTGCAATATTATTCAGTTTTGAACAGTTAAATTTTTCATGAGGCAACCAAAACTATGTTATGATTTGTTCTTTCTAAGAAACGTATGTGCGGTACTTAGGGTTCGTTTGGTGAATAAGTTGAGTTTGAAAATTTTAAGTTTGAATTGAAAAATTTTGTTGATTTTTTAGAAAAGACAAAAACTTTTTCAGAAAAAGACAAAAAAAATTTCAGGAAAAAACAAAAATTGAGATAAAAAAATACATTTTAATTTGAAATGAAATGAATCAACAAACAGACCCTTTAGGTGTTAGAGAATTCTTACCACGAAAGTTCCCAACTTTTTGGTCCCTCATTTAACGGAAAGAATAGTTTTTTAAGGCCAATTCTAAGGTGGGGGATGTAATTTTTCCCCCATCAATGAAGGAAAATTTTCTGACTTACAGATTTTATTTATATGGTTTAGATGCTTTGTACGCACAAATTTTATTGTACATTCAGCGACATAGGATTAAAAAAACAAAAAACCAAAAAAAAAAACTCTTTTCTTTGTTTGTTCCGGCAACTTACAGTTCACCGGCCCGGCGAGAAAACAGAACAGATCGCCGGAGAAAAACCAACTTTGTTGCACCGTCGCGGCCCACAGCGGAGGGCCTCCGAGCGTCGCGTGGGTTGCAACTCTTTCCCTTCGATTCGTCAGATCTAGCTTCCGGTTGTGGATTTCGTGGGTGTTGGTGACACTCGCATCGCTGGGTCAGATCCGGGTGGTGCCCGGTTGGAGATGGTGGTCGGCAGTCAGAGCTCCTTGTAACTAGCCTCGCCGGTGTTTTTTCCGATTCCCTCCCTCGCCGGATTTCCAGTACAGACGCTGGATTTCTTTTCTTTTCTTTTTTTTTTTTTTAATAATTCTAATGAGCAAGTTTTAGGTGTAGGAGGTTTTATTTTACTTTGGTGGACTTTCAGCACTTTTGACCTCTAGTTTGAAATGTCAAAAATTTTTACTTCATTGATGAGGTAAAATAATTTACATCATTGTAGAATTCCAAAAAAGAATAGAATGATATTAGAAAAATGTTTTTTTTTTTTTTGCTAGTTCCTAGAAAAATGTACTTAAAGCTCAATATATCACTCTATACGTTACATAATCAAACTAAATACTAAGAGCTTATGATTTTAGGCAGTAGAAAAAGAGAGATGAGTTAAAATTATGATTTTCTATTAGTGTTTGAAATTATATTTTTTTATAAATCTATTGGCTCTAGTCGTTGTCTTCTCCACAAAAGGGCATTAAGATGCACTATAGAATCCTCTGTGATATTAAGCGAGTGAAAATATGAGCCATTCATCATGGCTATATGCACTGCCTTATCTAAAACCTGCCAAAGGGGTATTGTTGTCATTCCACTTGTTTGGCAGCTTCTTCTGTCATCATCCATGTCCATCCATGACATAAGACAACGTCGACCACCACCCTGCCTGTGTGTGTATAAATATATTTATATATATATATATGTTATATATATTTGATAAATTGTTAGATTAGTACTTAAATTTTTAATTTTATGTAATTTTAATCCTGATTTTTTAAATAAATAAAATAACTCTAAATTATTAAAAATATTATTAGAGTAGTTATTTTTGTTAGTTTTTTCTATAGAATCCATTAGTTAACATTATTTTTTAACTAAATTAATTATTAATAGATTTCATCTAAAAATTGATAAATAAATTATTAGGTTGGTACTTAAACTTTTAATTTTATATAATTTTAATTTCTGATTTTTTTTTGTAACTGAAATGACTCTAAATTATTAAAAACATTGTTAGATTAATTATTTCTAATCAAATTAATTATTAATAGATTCCGTTTAAAAATAAAAATAAAAAAAATTATATCCATATTTTAATAATTTGTAGACATTATAACTATAAAAAAAAATTAGAGACAAAAGTTTGAGCAATTTACTCTGTGTCTTGCAACTTATAGAACAGTAACTATTAAAACAAAATATATATAAACATTGACAATTAAAAAAAAAAAAGTCTAAAAATAGGACAATGGGAGACTTTTTAGAATGTTACTTCAAGCACAAAAAATACCTAAAAAATAAAAATAAAAAGAGTGCCAACACCACGCGCTCCACCTAGACGTGATGACAGTTCTCTTTTTTTGTCCCAAGTTTTTTTTTTTTTTTATGTGATTGGGAAAACTATATAGTATTTTTTTAATAATTTACTATAGAGTATTATTATTATTATTATTATTATTATTATTATTATTATTATTTTAAGAAACGATCTGCTTTTTAAATAGAAGCATCTTTCAGTACTTCAGATACGATTAATGGTGGAGTATCTTTCAACTAAACCATATCTTCTTCTAGCTTAAAGTTCTGATCAGCAAATCCAAAAATTGTGTAATTTGCAGTTTCAAAAACACGGTTATTAACTAAGCAACGAGAGAGCGAGAGACAAAGAAGAAGAAGACATTTAATTCATCAATCTTTAATTAAGTATAACATTTACAATCTCAGAAAAGTAGAGAAAATCGAAATGAAGTATCATGTACAATTTTAAATTCATCAATCTTTGTAAATTTAAGTACTAATTAAAAAAAATGTAGACTTGAATTCTTCAATTTTTTTTATTCTTCCAAAAATGTATGTAAAAGTTGATTAAAAAAAAAGGAGTTCAAATTAAGAGTAAAATCATGTACCACCGAATGGGATGACATAATAATAATAGATTATTATAATAAATTTATAATCAAAGATATGATTAAAGGTACAAAGTACTAGATAAAACATCTTTGAGAGTTTTATTATGAAAATTTGTTCATGCCATATTGATACTCTAAAACGAGTGTTTAGGATCACGAGCTTATGAATCTTTTATTGTTAGCACATCAGTTGGGTTAAGATAATACATTCTTTATTGATGTGTAAGACCCGACTATAAAACCTTTGGGGGTTGTTTGGGGAGGTTTTCCAAACCTTATTTTCAATATTTATTGTCCATTTTTTTCAACTTAAACTACTTTTTACTATTTATATCTTGAAAATGTCTACAGTAAACTAAAATTTTAAAGTTTATAGCCTTGTTATTTCAAGTTCAAATTAGATGAAATTTTTTACAAATTACATAGAATTTCGAAAATAATGAAACAAGATCTATATAGATTTTTTTTTCAAACATATTTTAAAATTTTATACTTTTTTCATTTTTTTTTTAAATTAAAATGCACATTTCCAAAATCAACACATTTCCAATTTAAAACGTCTCCAAAACTTCGTCTCGAATATCTCATAAATATACCCAATGCTAAGCATGCATATGAATTACAGGTTGGAACCTAAGTTTTTCATATCATTTTTTATTTTTTTTCTGAAAAATCAACAAAAATTATAATTAATTTTTAAAAATTAATCAATTTCAACTCAAAAATTTTATCTCAAACCCCATTCCAAATGAAAAATTAACTCCTCTCTTCTCCAAAAAAGAAACGTGTAACACGCGCCAACTACACCGAGACTGCGACAGGAGCTGCTAGGAACACTGTTGTCGTTGTGCAAAGAAACAGTTCAAAAGAGGTCAGATGTTTTTCTTTTCTTTATGAAAAAAAAAAATATAAGAAAAATATTATAAGAATAATAATAATAATAATAATAATAATAAGGGAGTAGAGTAGAAACTACAAAGGAGGTGCTTGGCGCTGCGTCAAGTGAGGAATATAAAAATGGAAGCCCAACAACATTTGTGGAAAATAAATAAATAAAAGTTTAACACTTTGATTAAATTAATACAAAAAATATGTTTATTTTTGTATCCCAACAAAACACTAGTGTTCTTCTCTCATTATTTGGTTATATATAAATATTAAAAGCAAAGAAGACAGCGAGAGAGAGAGAGAGAGAGAAGAGTGGTATTCCGACGTCGAAAGCAGAGCAATTTGCAGCTCCTAACACACACAATTTGCCCTTTTCACTTTCTCTTCTCACTAACAATATCACTCTTTCTCTCTCTCTCTCTCTCTCTCTCTCTCTCTCTCTCTCTAACTCCTCTCTGTGTGTGTGTCTCTCTCTCTACTGGTTTTTTGTGCTTCAAGATGTGAGAAAGCTCTTCGTCTCTCCGAAGGAACTCTTTCCAAAGGTGTCATCTTTTTCACTCCCATTTCCATTTCGATTTCCATTTCTCTTTCTTCTTCCTCTTCTTCTTCTTCTTCTTCTTCTTCTTCTTTCGCTAGCAAAAACCAGAATTGTTGTTTAGAATTGCTGTGAGTTTTTGTTTGCCCCTCAATTCTCACTTTCCGAGCTGTAACGCCTCTGTTTTTTCTCCTTCAAGATTCGATTTTTATCTGAGAATTCATGTTTCTTTTCTTAATTTTTGTTTGGTTTGCAGTTTTCCTTCGAGATTTTGGAATATTGAATCCGGAAAATTCCTGTAAGTTTTAACATTCTCGACGAATTTCTTCTCTTTTCTTTCGGATTTTTCTGTTTCAGCTTACCAAATTTGTTTTCTATTCAATTCAATCTTTTTTCTTTTCTTTTACCTTAAGTTTGTTTGTTTGTTTGTTTGTTTGTTTTTTTTTTTGGGTCTTTAATTTGATGAATTTTCTTTTAATTAGTTGAATTGAAGTTGCTAAATTTAGTAGGCTCATTAATTTTAAGTTTTGATAAATAGTGGAACGGACGGTCAGGATCAGTCGAGCAGTTGATTGATGGATGTCATCTTGGACCATAGAGATACGGACGGTGGTAGTTTAATAGTTTGGAATCAAAATCTTTCTTTTACATCAATGACTTTCTTTTTTTCCTGTTTTTACAGTTCCTTTCTCTTTCTTTCTTTCTTTCTTTTTCTAATTTAATTTAAATTCTCTCTTATCCCTTTATATATAAACTTTTGCCATGTCATTTCCTAACATAACATGTCGAAATAAAAAGCTTAATAAGTTATTTATTTAACGTAATATCAACATTGAAAGAATGTACTAAATTAGTATTATGTTATACTTCTCGCTTCTCCTAGCATGGACTTAGATTTCTCCAAAGATATTACTTTATAATTAAAGTGCTACGCAAGACAAGAAAAGAGAAAAGTCAGACAAACATATGTTTTTTAACCTTGCAAAGTATTTAATTCTATGATTAAAATCTTCAAATCTTACTAAAAATCTTGAATTGGACGCATTAGAAATAATCAATGCACTAGCCTCTTCATTTTCCATCATTAATTAGCTTCAATGTTCTTTTTTTTTTTTTTTTTTTTTTTGGTTCTATTTTTCAAGTTAAAACATTTTCCTCGTGTCTTAAAAAGGACCACAATTGTAGCATAGAGCTGTAATTAAGGACCTTAACCAGAAAATGACGTTGGTTCGACAATTTTGCGTTAAATACTATATTTTGACTAGTGAAAAGTAGCTCTCATCCCTACTCCCTCAAGGTCGTTAGTTTTAGCCTAGAAATTAAGGTGAATTTGTGACTTCTCACCCTCGGTGATTGAAAATTTCTACGTCTTAACCAGGCATCGTGTGAATTCTATTGTGGCGCGGGAACGGAGGCGCTCGTTGGTTGATTGGTGAAGTTGTGGTCTAATGGCAAAAGTTTGTTGGCCATATTTTGATCCCGAGTACGAGAACTTAAGCACGAGAATCAATCCCCCAAGGTTTTTGTTCTTTTGGTCTCTCTTCATAACCTTTTCATTAAATGTTGGCTGTGCTCGGTAAAGCATCAAAACTAGTATCTTCAATGGCTTCATCGCCATATTTATGTGTGAAATGCTTTGTTGTTCTTCATTCCTTTTAATGATTCGACAGATCTTGAAAACGGCTGCCAAGCTCTGTGAAAAATGCCTGGCAGTGAAATTCTGTGGCAATAAGAGTGCAGCGGATGTTAAAATGATTTTAGCGACTTATGCACTGTGAAAGATAAGCTTGGTTGAATCCTTATGAAGCATGTGCCCTGCTTTTATTGGCTATAGCGGATGAGCACGATAGCGTTTTAATATTTGGGTTTTTCATGATGAAATACAGACCGAAAAAACCGTGTTTCTGCATGCGTCATATTGATCTTGTGGGCCTGACAGTTTCTTCTGTGTATGATTCTGTTTTCAGGGTGTCTGTAGACAACTCCACTTGCAGCGACTGTACTCTAATCAAGGTATTTTTCCTTATAGATAGCCGTGATGCTTTCTGTTAATGGACGAGGTTCTTCCAGTTTGGATTTTTCAGACAAGTTGAAAGCAATTTTTCACATATCCTATAACATCATTCTGACAGACGATGATGGAAGCAAATCACAGTAGTAAACTTGAATTTTCAAACATAGTATCTTAAAATTCCAACAGATCCAAAGAGGGTTAATGTTACTGCCTCAGTATCTTTTTTCCTTTTACACTTGGTCTACTTATGTCTCAAACATATTGAAATGAATGTGTGGATGTATTTGTGATGTGCAGCTTGATAGTGTTAACAAGCCAGGAATTCTTCTTGAAGTTGTGCAAATCTTGTCCGACCTTGACCTCATTATCACTAAAGCTTATATCTCCTCTGATGGCGGATTTTTCATGGATGGTATTTTTTTTTTAATTATTTTTATATTTTATAACTTTAGCAATTTATATCTCCTCATTGTCATCATTTTTGCTACGGGCTTTTATGTGCATTTGCGAAATATTTTACTTTATGTAACATTCTCTATTTGCTTTGGACCAGTGTTTCATGTCACTGATCAACTAGGAAACAAAATTACGGATAGCAAGACCATCGACTACATAGAGAAGGTAAGCCCCTGCTGCTTTTTTTCCGCCTTATGCTTTTCTGCTCTTTACCAGAAGAGACCAATATTAGTGGCACAATTTCATGAAGTCCCTCAACTGAACTGTGTAGCAAAATAAGTTTTCAACATATCTAGGGATGGCCAAGATATTCATCCCACAATCTCTAAGGAGACAAGTAAAAACTGCCATCCCGAGAAAACTCTTAATAGTTTTTTTTTTTTTTCCCCTTCAAATGGGAAATCAGCTTTTTGTTTTTGGTTTATAAATCGCTGGAAAACCAGAATGCGGACTATCCCTTTGCATACTTCCTCAAGAAAGTGCTAGATTGTTTAAGTCATACATGAGATCCACTTGCAAATCTATTTGTTTCAGGTAGTCGAGAAATTAGATTTGTACTTATTACTTTTGGATAATGCAATTAGGCTCACAAACTATTACACTACGGGCCTAAATTCTTGTTTGACCGTAAGAGCATAGAAACAGACTGAAGAGTTTTCCGTAGGTTGTGGAACTGTTTTATCTTTTTCTTTTTTTCTTTTTTTTCCCCCTTCAAGTGAGCTTGTTGAAGTAAAGGAAAAAGAAATATGTGGAAATACTGATATTCCTTTCTTTCTTGCCTCGTTAAAAAAGGCCTTAGGACCAAAGGGGCAGACAACAGAGGAAGTGAAGAGTTGGCCAGGGAAAGAGGTTGGTGTGCACTCTATTGGTAATCATATGGTTGTTGAACTCATAGGCAGAGACCGTCCAGGTCTCTTATCTGAGATCTCAGCTGTCCTTGCGAACCTTCGGTTTAACGTATATGTGGCTGAAGTGTGGACACATAATAGGCGGATAGCCTGTGTTCTTTATGTCAATGATGATGTCACTTGCGGGGCGGTGAATGATCCAACCAGATTATCCGCTATGGAAGAGCAGCTAAAGAACATTCTACGGGGATGCGAGGATGATGAGAAAGTGGGCTACACTAGTTTCTCCATGGGATTCACCCATATTGATAGGCGGCTCCATCAAATGTTGTTTGCTGACAGGGATTATGAGGGTTGTGGACTTACTAATGAGGTCGATTCTCCTTCCTTCAAACCAAAGATCACGATAGAGCGCTGTGAAGAAAAGGGATACTCAGTGGTGAGTGTCCGCTGTAAAGATCGTGCGAAACTGATGTTTGACATTGTGTGCACACTCACAGATATGGAATACGTTGTTTTCCACGCGACTATCTCGTCAGATGCTCCCTATGCATCACAGGTAAAATGTATATTTATTCAGTTTAGCTAATATTAAAGCTTTAGTTTAAAGCCTTACAAATGAACCTAGACATTTGCATGAATGGTGCCATACTTAATTATTGTTGTTTATAATCTGCTACAAAAAAGAATATGGAACTATTATAACACGTTCGTATAGTATCTACCAGCCAAACATGGTTTTCTTAATGAATTTCTGATTCAGATTGACCTTCTTTGGATGCTAGGTTATCTTAGCTGTTTGAAGCGGTATCCGTTTGTGCCTTGTATCAGAAGCAATATACATATTGCATTTACGTCATGATATGTGTTGATCTCTCCTTTAAATATTTAAATTCCAAATAATTGAAAGAATGCATCTAACTGTAGGAGTACTATATTCGTCACATGGATGGTTGTACCCTTGACACGGAAGGAGAGAAGGAAAGAGTCATCAAATGTATAGAAGCCGCGATTCAAAGAAGAGTAAGCGAGGTCAGTGGAAAAACTCTAACCGACAAAGCTTATTCAAGTTTCGCTTCAATGGCACACCAAACAATCTTTTCGAGTTGATTGCTTTTTTCAGAAGTTTACTATTTTTTATTCATTACTGGAAATGTGAATTTTGTCACGAAACCAGGGTCTAAGACTGGAGCTTTGCGCAAAAGATAGAGTAGGCTTGTTATCGGAAGTAACAAGGATTCTGAGAGAGAATGGGCTGTCGGTTTCAAGAGCAGGGGTCTCAACAGTTGGGGAACAAGCAGTGAATGTTTTCTTCGTGAGAGACGCATCGGGAAACCCAGTGGATATGAAGACAATCGAAGCGCTGCGTAAAGAAATCGGGCACATGACAATGATGCTCAGTGTGGAGAAGGTCCCGTCAAGTTCTAAGGCACCCGAGGCTAGCGGGTGGGCGAAGACAAGTTTCTTCTTTGGGAACTTGTTGGAGAAATTTTTGGCTTGAACTGATGTACTTATAATTATGAGTGTAATTGATAAATTGGAAATGTACAGAATAAAGTGTAACAAAACTGTTCAGTAACTTGTCTGGGCAGAGTTTGTCTAATTGCAATATTCATGCAAAACTTACATGTATGGTTATAACCTGTAACTTATGTTGCTTAGACATTGCAAAGTGCCTTATTCCCCCCTCCCTCCCCGGTTTTGATGTAACTTATAGCGGACTTTAAAAACATAGTATGTTGTACACTTCTGTCTGAGTTCGAATATCTCACCCAGGTTTTTTTTTTTTTTTTTAACAAAACGAAAATTGGGTTATTTTGCTTGAATGCGAACCCTTTATCCATTTTTTTCCTTGTCATTCTTTATGCCCATCAAATTATGTTTTGTATTGTATTAAATGTTTAAATACTAGAACTTTACTTTTATGAATTCCAAAGCTTAATGCTGATGACAATAGTTAGACATTATTAGATTGTAAATTTATCCCATATTATTAAATTAGTGGACTGTTATGATTTTTAATATGTGGATACTGCACTCTCTTCTCTTGAGCTAGTTTTTGTGGATGACTTCTACCCAAACACATTTATCATGATATATACTAGGTGAGATGAATAGTATTAGATTGTGAGTTTATCCCACATTATTAACTTAGAGTACGTATTTTAAATATGTTATTTTTCACTCTTTTATAATAAATATAATATTTATATTGATAAATACTTTGGAGATGGTCTGAACCTCTCCTATCTTTATTGAAATGCTATGTTTTGCTTTGTATTTTTAAAAATATCACAATCATATCTGTATTTTAACTTTCGTGCTAAAAACGTCTCTTTTGATTAAATTTTAAGGTTTGAAAAGAATATTTTAACTACAAGGTTGATCTATTCTCCGAAAAAAAAATAAGAAAATAAAATAAAAATAAAATAAAACTACAAGGTTGATCAAATTAATCAAACAGAAGATATTTTAACGCTGTTAAAATGGTCATTTGGTATTTTAAGTTTGATCAAACATCATCAAAAGTGAGATTTTAAACATGAAATTAAAAACTCAAAAAATGATCACAGTAAATACATATTTTTTTTTTAAAAAAAATTACAGATTAAAACGTGTAGTTATGATATATTTCAAAGGAAGGTTAGATAGTATGCTTATTCTGTTATACCGCACATAGATAACGTGTGTTGAAGGGAAACAAAGAAAAAGGGACGATGGAAAACAGAGAACAGTGTCTCAAATTTTGTTATGAGAAAGTCAACTATAAATGGAAAATTGTAGAGATTGGGCACAAATTGCTAGGCCGAGTGAATTTGGGCCTTCCAAAACCAACTCAACTTTGAATTTGACCCGCAACCGAAAAAAATAAAATAAAATTGCGAGCACTACAAAAGCTGGAATATGAAAACAATAAAGATTATTTACGAACAATACCAAAGGACACCTGTAATGTTATGTACGATCTATTAATAAAAATTGGATCTTATAATTTGAAGTTTGTAAGTAAGATTCATTTTCGATTAGGGATGTTTAGAGCATGTTTGATAGAGCTTTTTAAAAACTGTTTTTGATTTTTGAGTTCAAAAAAAGCTTCTGAAAATATTTGAATAATTTGTTAAAAGAGTTTCCTGTCAAAATAAAGAAATATGACTCCCGAAAAAGCTCTTCTAAAATTTTTTCACACTTTTATCAAAGTTTAAGTTAGATATTATAAATTTTATCAAATATTTTGATTACTTGTTAGAAAACTTTTAAAGTTATTTTAACTTCAAAAGTTTTTTAAAAATACGGTTTCAAAACATTTACTGAAAATCTAAAGTTTTTGTTTTTTTTCTTCTACTGACTAAAACAATAGTAAAAACTATATCAAACAGGCACGAATATACCCAAACATGGTTTTTTTTTTTTTTAAGGAATTTTTAGTTTTACTAATTGACCACTATGGTCATAAATCATAAGCAAACAAACTTTGCACGCATGGGATAACAAAGGAAAAGACAAGCCGTCGCCGACAAGTTATGATTCTTGAGTGTTAAAATGTGCATCTATATATCTATATGTGTATAATATATTAGATAATAGACCCCCTTAAAAAAGATACCACTATACAAAGCTACACCCAATTGTTTTCCCAACTAAAAGCCTCACCAAATCAACTAACTTCTTCTTTTCCTCATCACATCAATCATGCAAATACTTTTCACACCTCATACACAATGTACCAAGACGAAAACCAGTGCCAAATTCGCTATCAATTTTTGTCGAGAAAGATCAAATTAAAGCATTATTGTTCCCTTTGTGGAACATGGAAGAGACAAAAAATAAGTGATTGGGGGGGGGGGGGGGGGGGGGGGGGGAAGAGACAGAGATTATGGTACGTCTCAATTTTGAATGCACCAACACTTCCTGGCCATTAATTGTAAATGGCAATAAGAACGATAAGCAAAACCGTATTTTTTCCATTAACACCAAACAACTGATTATATCATATGATACTTGATTTACATATCATTTAAATAACTAATTATTTCAGTTAAAGAAATACGCGATCTTGTACATATCTCATTAGAAAAGAAAAGAATGAGCGATGTAGATTAGTATATTGTGAATATTTATGCTACAAACATCTTAAAAGAACGGGATTTGAAAATTAAGTCCCTTTAAAAAAGAGTGCACGCTAGAAATTCAAAAAAGGCAAAAAGGAACAAAAATATGGAAAGAGCAAGTGACAAACACAGACGTGAGGCATCCACCAACCATAATTCTAAACCGATTTGGAGTCCCACCATGTTACCCACTCAAGCATGCAATTTGGAAACTGACATGATAGCAAATGAGAAAATATACATTTCGATCACTGCTTTTGTCTATCAACTGTTGTTGATTTTCTTTCTCCAAAATTATCCAACACTAGAAACTAAAGTAGAGATTGATTTTCTCGGATGGAAAAATCATCAATTCGATTGCTTAGTTGTTTTTTTATACATGTTCCGTCTTCAAATTAAAATTCGGATTAGACAAAGGGTTGATCCTAAACTTTATGTCCCATCTTATGGAGTCAACAAATGTCTCACATCTTGACTTACCCTAATAAGGATGTTTAATATTTTCAAATATTAGCAACTTCGATATAGTTAGTTTGCTAATAAAATTTTTCGTCCCCTCGTTGGCCTCTCAAAGAAACAAATTGCTTACAAGATCATTTTGTTATTTTCTTTCTAAGAAAGACCCTTTTTTTTTTTGGCTAATTCTCTAAGAAAGAAGTTGCTTCTATGAGTTGCTAGTTAGATCATTTCATTATTTATAAAAGGAGAGCCATGTGATGGACCATCAATATGGGAGCTAGTGCTGTCATATATTTAGGGAGTTATACTTGGCTTTATTTAAGCTTCTAAATGAAAACTAGAGAACAAAGAGAAAATTAAGCTATAAATAAATTGTGTTATTGAGGGGGGAAAAAAAAACAAAAAACAAAACCAAAAAATTGTGTCTTTTTTGCATGCATGAGTCACAGTCAAAATGGAGCAGAGAAATATTTGTAATTCTTTTATAAGGGGAAAAAGAGAGAGAGAGAGAGAGAGAGAGAGAGAGAGAGAGAGAGAAAAGAAAGAAATTATTGTAGACTTATACTGTCACAATGTTTGCCAATCACCACAATATATTATTTCCACTTGTAGGGTTGGCCATAGGGTTATCTATCCAGTGCACAATGAAAAGGACCCAGTTGCTTCTAAGCATATGTCTAAAATTTATGTTGTAAAGTGTCACATTTAAAAATAATAATTAAAAAAATTCAGGGACTACAGTGTCAAAAGTAAATGTTAAATGTGTCCATCTTCAAAATTTTCACAAAAACAAATGCGCTAAAACCCATGTTCTTAGACCACTTTCAATGTAAATGTTATTGTTAATTCCTAAAGCTAAGAAATTAAGATAGAACTGACATTTTGATTATATATCAAACTTTAATTATTATTATTATTTTTTTTTGAAGTAGGAAACTTTTTTATTTTAAAATAATTGAAAATAATTACTCAAAAAAAATTGAAAATTACAATAAGTTTATAGTTAAATGAATAAGTCAATGCAACAAACAATAACAATTAAACACCAACTTTGACATCCGTTGTACTTGCTGGTAAATTTATCCCAAAGTATAGTTATTGTCCAATTTAACATTAAAAATAGTATTGTGTTGGTAAGTGACTGTAAATATTAATGCTAATATCAATGCTAATGTTATATTTGACTCTAAAAGGCGTGAAAACGACATATCTAACATGCTATTCTATTTTGTGCTGGAATGTATAATACTATTACAAATGTTACATCTATATTTTATCATGAAGGTTTAACATATATAAAAGTAAACGTTTATTATTGAAATAATTTGAAAATGACAGTTTTGTAATAATTTAATGAAAAGGTAAATCCATCAATCAAATGCTAAAATTTGATATATTTTATACATGATGTCAAACTTATCACTAAGCATAGTATTTTATCAATTATAATTTGGGATATGGGGCTCTATGATACCTCACTTTATTTATCAAAACCTCTTAGGTTTTGAATTTGGGACCTAATACGCTTAAACTCCTTTTTTTTTTTTTTTTTTTGGTTAAGGGAAAACGTAGATTTTCATTAAGCAAGCAAATCAGCCTTTACAAGCAGTCCAAGAAACAAAGGGACCGAATCACACCAAAAGGCATTATTGGAAGATAAGCAAGCAAAAGTAGTTAGATAGTGAGCTTTAGTGTTCCCTTTGACGGGGCACATATATAGCAGATAGTTCCACTACCATTACACGACATAATATCTCTAATATCATCAATGACATAAAATTCGAGGTTTCTAGCAGTCGGCGATTGAACTGCGAGGACCATGTTTGTAGCATCCGACTCTGGAAACCACACCGAGCAGCCAACTGTGTGCCTTCTCTAGCTGCAAGACATTCTACGATGAAAGAAGAATTAGCCCACAGGCATTCTAATAGTTGTCACGCTGCAAACAGTATCAAAGCAGTCTCGAGCAATGGCCCCTAGACCAATATATAGCCATGAGACAATCGAACTGCTGCGTCGACATTGATTTTTATTACACCTGGTTCTGGGGGCCTCCAATGCGAAGGCGTTGTTTAGTGGGGGGGGGGGGGGGGGGGGGGGGGGGGGGAAGCGAGTTGTACATGGTCTATTCCACAAACGGAGTTATAATCAGCCAGCAATCTCCCTGCGGGTGCTAGAATCTCGTCTACGGTCTCCAATCGTCCTTCAAAATTAAAGAGATTAACATAAAAAAATTAATCTCTTTTTTTACTTGTAGAGTATTTATCAAATTTAACATAAAAAAAATAGCACTCTACTAAAGAAAGTGATTCTTTTTTACTTATATGCTAACCTTTAATATTGACTTATTAATTTAACACTTGACTAGTTTGGACTCAAAGAGCAATAAGATCGGCTATGATATGTATAGATTAATTAGAATTGCCTTTTCTCATAAAAACTTTTATTTCTGGGAACATGACAATTTATTATGTTAGGAAAAAAAAAAAAAAAAAAGTCCGAAAATAATTTTATGTTATTGTTAGTGTTCACAGCCAACATCTCTCACAAAGACCACCTTTAGAAAAAGAAGATTAAAAAAATGACAAAACAAAAAAACATCTCCATCTCCATCTCTATCGCCATAAATTATTATTCATTTTTTTTATATCATATTAAATGGAATAATTATCATTAGTGTTTGTCCTGAAAGAAGAGAAGATAATAATGAACATTTTCATCACAATAGACTTTTAAACTCTTAACAATTGACTACTTAAAGGAAATCTCCCTTGCGTTTTTACCACACGGTTCAAGCACTTTTGACCATATGAAATTGAGAACAGCTCGTCCCTTAAAATATATCTATCTATTATATTATGTTAAAGTATATTATACACATATATATATATATATTATATATACTTTTAAAAGAACGAACAGTATCAAACACATGCTATTCAACCAGTAAATATATATAGAAGGGCAATTCTCCATTAAGAAGAGTAACCAAGTTTTTATTTTTATTTTTTAAAATTTGAGAATTAAATCTAAATAAGGGGAAAGCCAAGTCATGATTAAAGTTAAAAAGAAAAATAGATATCTTACCAAAAAGTTAATATATATATATATATATATATATCATACGAAGGTGACAAGTATAAGCTTATCCCTGATTAGCAAAAAAAGAATAAGTTCAACCCTATAATAAATATACTTTTAAAATTAAAGAAAACACTTAAATGATACAAATCTAAAAATTATTATACTAATATGACATAAAAATTTGATATTAAATTAATATGATATAAAAGTAAAATAAAAATTTATGTTATATTGATGAATATGAAAGAATTTATATCATGTTAGTTAATGGATGGAAAGGAAAAAAAAAAAAAAAAAGTGACCAGGTAATCTTCTTTTTAAAAGGGGAAAGCACTTATGATTTACTTGTCTTGTTTTGCTTTATGTAGTTGAAGTTTTAAAAAAAATAATAATGTTTTTAAAAAAAATTTCAAAGACGTCTCTTAATATTTATCCGTATTAAATTTAAAATTTATAAAAAAAAAATCATAAAGATTGAGTTCATTATATATAATTATCTGTACAAAAATTATCAAGATAAACTTAGCATCTTATATCGTTTTCTAAGAAGAAATTGTCAATCTTTAAAAGTTAAGAATTGTGGTTACAAATATAGTCTAGTACATCTGATTTTATACAAAAAATATATATATATAGATATATATATAGAGAGAAAATCCAATATATGACATAATTTAATAATGGTAAGGAAATAAATAGCATATCTTTTGAACATTGATTTTTGTTGCTGGAGGTGTGAGGTTCCGTCGCGATTTTATTGCGCCGGAGAAGTGTGATTTCAACGCGGTGGCTTGGACGTGATGATCTCTGACTCCGAGAACAACAACGAATGAGACGGTGACGGTGGACTACCGACGGTTTCTGGATTAGAGAAAGGTGGGGCATTTTAAGGTTTTTGTGCCTTTTTTTTCTTTAAATATGCTATAATTTACTATCCCCTAGCATTTCTGCAATAATTTACTATCATCACCCTTGATTATGATATTTCTCTTTTTCTCCTAAAAATATAAAGTTCGAATTTTGAGTTCAAAATATAAAATAGAGAGAGAGAGAGAGAGGAGTGTTAAGAATTGAAGATTAAACATCAATATGATGACTTTATGAATAGTATGAATAGTTAGCTTTCTCTCATATACGTAAAGACATAAAAAAATTTTAAAAATCTAACTCCACTTTGGATCCGTTTGGTGAATAAGTTTGAGTTGAAAAAATACAGTTTGAGTTGAAAATTTTTATTAACTTTTCAGAAAAGATAAAAAAATTTTTAAAAAAAAATAAAAAATTTTTCAAAAAAAAAATAATAATTAAAATAAAAAAATACAATTTGAATTCATTCACCAAACGAGACCTTTATGTCTTTGTTTTTATTTTCTGGCTGCAAAAAGAAAAGGAGGACGCAGAATATTGAATTTGAGTGGATTGCTTTAAAGTGCGGTTTCGTGTTTACACAAATGGAACCTTCTAGCCTGTCCATTCTTTTCTCTCTTGTACAAATTTATATTTATTCTTAATTTTCTAATTTTAAATTTCTGCTTGATAAATTACACAACTAATTTATCAATCTAAGCGATTCCAATAAGTTTTTTCTTTAAAATTTTAGCGTAAATATTAATTTTTTTGTTTTTGTTCCTTTGCTTTATCATCAATCATTAATAATTCTCTTCATTAATCGATTCCCTTTTCTTATTGTTATGTCAAAAAGTTAAAATAAAAATTCTACTTTTATTTGCACTAAATTTTTAGCTTTAAAATTCATTATTCATACCGTTTATAAATTAATCTAATAATTAAGATAATTTATAGTATCAATTTATAGTTTTTAACATAAAATTAATTCCTTTTGTTTTTTTTATTGATGGAAATATTTAATTCCATTTTTCTTATGATGTGCCGAGTGCTGAACAGAGACAGATAATTGGGAAAGTCTACGATCATATGTAATCAAATCAAACTCACCCTACTTTTAAGTGGGCCCCACGGCCCTATAATTATCACATCACGTAAGAGCTCATCATCAGGCGCCACGTGGCATCATACGCGTCTCTTACTCCCTCCACCGCACGTTTCTCCCTCCCTTTTCCTTCTCTCCTCTCTGTCCTCTCTCTCTCTCTCTCTCTCTCTCTAAACTCCAAAACAAACGAAAACAGTCGTCAGATACTCTCTCTCATCAGTTCTGGTTCTCTCTCTTCTCTTCTCTTCTCTCTCTGTTTCTCTCTCTTTCTTTGTACTTTGTCTATAAACACCATTAATGAGCGAAGAAAACTCTTGTCAGAGCTAAACCCAGGTTATAATTTCTTCAATTTTTCTTACTTCCTTTTATTTTCTGCTGATCATGGATTATTGCTATGTTCTGTTCATTAAATTGGAAAATTTTGTGTGCTTTTTTTGGAGCTGATGATTTCATTTTGATTTTCATCAAAATATTTGTTGTTGAACTTATTCCTTTTTTTTTTCTCAATTTTTAATCTTTTTTCCTAGATATATATATATAGAAATATTTATATAAACATGCAATTTTTTTTTTGGTAGAAGTTTTTTTTTTTTTGCCTTTTCTGCCAACTTAAATGGGTGCCCTTTTAGATATTTTTTTTGACACGTATTTTATAGGAAACAGAGAAAAGGAAAAGAGGTAATATCTGATTTAAAGTAATGTTTTTTTAAGAGTGATCAAAAGATTATTTTGGATTTTGTGTCTATACATACTTAAACAACAAAAGGGTGTCTGATATATGGTGATTTTAAAGTTATTTTCTTTTGTAAGTGATCAAAAGGGTGTTTTGACATTTTTATTTCGTGTGTATGTATGTATATATGAATTAGAAAAGGGGTTTTGATTGGAGATAGGTCACTCACACACTCTGTGTCTGTTGTAACCTCTGCAAGGTTCATATGAAGTTGCCACTTGGGGTTCTGGTTTTTTTGTTCTGATATTTCCTCTTTTTCTTGTCGTTTTTCATGGTATATTGGAATTTTCCATCGCTTATCCAAAATTTTTTTTTAAATTAATCGTTCTGTGGTGGCAGAATCGACGAAGTCTTCATTAAAGCGGTGAGCGCGCGCGCACACACATATGAAAAATGGCAGAGGACCTGAACATGAGCTTTGAGAAGCTTATGATGGTGGGAAGTGGTGGTGGTGGTGGCGGAAATCATGGTGGTGGTGGTGGTGGTGGTGATGGTGATGGTGGGGAAGTGAAGGTGAAAGGTGGGGGCATCACTGGTTGGAAGGATATTCCGATGGAGCTGTTGTTGCAGATTGTTTCTCTTGTTGATGATGATCAGACGGTCATCATTGCTTCTGGTGTCTGTCGTGGTTGGAGAGATGCTATCTGCCGTGGTGTCACTCATCTTTCTCTCTCTTGGTATTAGCTTTCTCTCTCTCTCTCTCTCTCTCTCTCTCTCTCTCTCTCTCTCTTCTTTCCCTTTTGTTTTTTCCAAACCATTTCATGGCCTTTTTTTCCAATTTTCCATTGTTGGGGAAAAAGATGGATTTTCAGTTTTACAAGTTAAGAAGAAAATTACTTGTAGTCTTATATGTTTATCTATATATATATATATATATATAAGTTATAAATAATTGACTTGTGCTTCCCAACATGAATTTCCTGAAATCCCATCTAATCATCACTAGATGGGTTATTACTGAAAAAATGAATTACCTTTTAAGCTTTTTTTCTCATTTTTATGGGAAGAAGCAAAAGGGAAAGAGCTAATATCTGATATGAGAGTGATCAGAAGGGTGTTTTGGATGTTTCATGTATGTTATGTTCTTTCTTTGGGGAAAGATAAAAATAAAAGGTTTATATAGATATATTTCTATATGAGTTGTATAAGTTAATTCTCAGCCTCTAATTGGGATTATTGAAGTCTTAAAAGATTGTTGAGATTATGTTTAGGGGAGATAAGGTTTATTTCATTATTGATTTTCTCACAAAATGAAATCCAATTTCATGTCTTTCTTTTTTTAGGTGTACCAAGAATATGAACAACTTGGTTCTATCACTTGCTCCTAAATTCACAAAACTGCAAACATTAATTCTGCGCCAGGACAAACCGCAACTCGAGGATAATGCTGTTGAGGCCATTGCAAATTTCTGCCATGATCTGCAGATCCTGGATCTCAGCAAAAGCTTCAAGCTCAGTGATAACTCCCTATATGCCGTAGCTCATGGTTGCCAGAACCTTACCAAACTCAACATCAGCGGGTGCTCCGCTTTCAGTGACGTTGCTCTCGAATATCTGGCTAGTTTTTGCAGAAAGTTGAAAGTTTTAAACCTTTGCGGATGTGTCAAAGCGGCATCCAACAGGGCATTGCAGGTATGAATCTGTTTTTAGCTGAACTTTTACGTGTATCATATGGGATAGTGCCGGATTAATTGCGAAAACTATGTGCAGGCGATCGGGCGTTACTGCAATGAGATGCAGTCTCTGAACCTTGGATGGTGCGACAATGTGAGTGATGTCGGAGTTATGAGTTTGGCATATGGATGCCCTGATCTCAGAACTCTTGACTTGTGTGGATGTGTCCTCATAACAGGTATATTTATGCGTCCTAAAATGAAAACGACTGTTATCGATATTTTTGGGTAAATTTCATGGTAGGACATCTGTATTGTTGGTTTGCAATTATGAATGTTAGGTCAGAATCGGATTTATATTAACATCAAACAGTTTGCAAATTTTGACGGAATTCCATGATGATTTGACTGTATTGTCATCCTAATTGTTCATTTTGATGGTAAAACACTTTTTAATCTCGCAATTATTGAATTGCAGATGATAGTGTGATTGCTTTGGCAAACAGGTGCGTTCACCTTAGATCCCTTGGCTTGTACTACTGTCAGAACATCACAGACAGGGCAATGTATTCGCTGGCCCAGAGTCGAGTGAGAAACAAGCCTGCAATGTGGGAATCTGTCAAAGCCAGGAACGACGAAGAAGGGCTCAAGACTCTCAACATAAGCCAGTGCACGGCGCTCACCCCATCTGCTGTACAGGCGGTGTGCGACACGTTTCCCTCGCTTCACACTTGTTTCGGCAGGCATTCCCTCATCATCAGCGGCTGCCTCAACTTGACATCGGTGCACTGTGCCTGCGCTGTCCAAGGACACCGCACGCCTAACATGCTGCCTCCTTCGGCTCATTGAGTGGAGCTTGTGTTAAAAATTGATATATAAAAATACTTTTCTTCTGTAGATATGGTTGTGTTTATAAGTCGGAACATTAGCTGCAAGTGTTTTTCAGAACCTGCAGACAATGAGAAATACCTTCCAACTTCAACTCGAACTCTTGCCTCCTTTTCAGTTATGAAATGTGAAACTTGGTTGTCAATCTTACCACATTTTATCCTCTGTTCAAAAATACATAAATTGAAAAAATTTTCATTTATGGTAAAGGGTAAAAAAAATGTTGGTAACGAAAAGATCCATGAAATGTTCTTGGACAAATTGGATAGCAGGGAAATGCCAACAAATACACAGAAAAACAGACACAAAAAGATTGAAGCTTGCAATTATTGCACTTGAGACCCTTCTCATATGTTTTTTGTTTCATTTACATCCCCATTGTTTGAGCATGACCTGGTCCATTTTTCCATGCATTTACAGCGTTAGAGTAGTGGCCTGTGTATCTCATTTGCTTTTGTACACAATCTCTTCATCATCCACATCAAATGCCGGGTTACACAGGCATCTGAACAGCCTACCAAGACCCTGCCATGAAATGAAAAATAACTTTGTTAAACTTACTTTCTATCATTGAATGTAGTTCTTCAAAAGATAATAGCTTGCCTGATTCAGAAAAGGGGTTCGGTATGAAAGCGGCCTTGGTGAATCCTCATCGCTGTCAGAACTGCTTTCGTCGTCGTCTTCTATCTCTGCAGCATTCTTCCTTCTTGATGTTCCACCGTTCCTTGCTAGCTTTTCGTCCTGAAAGCATCAAAAGTTAGAAGTTGAACACCTCCATAAGTTTGTCATTACCTTAAACTCTACATAATGTGGTGTTCCCTTTGGAAAGCATTCAACCTGAAAGATCTTGCCTAGAATTTTCAGCGCAAGAGCACGAGCTTTAAGTTCTTCCTTTCTGATGTTGTTTTCGCGAAGCACCTGAAAAAACATGCAGAAAATTGTTACAAAATCACCTAACGTCACACGCATTATAAAGATCTACGAGTTTTGTAACACATCATGGGGCAACGAAAAGAAACCTCTCACCAATTGGCAAACATGTAAAAGAGTTACTTCAATGTCTACAACATTCAACTTCCACAACGAGCTCATCAGTGTGCCTTTGTTCCGGCGTATGTGGGATTCCATGTCATTTTCGGGGGCGCTTCCTTCCACCTTATTTTGCCGTCGGATGTCCTCCTGAAGTTGCAACAACTGAAAAGCACCTGGATTTTCATTCGCGTGAGAGAATTAGGCGACAAGACAAAAGATAAAGTTTTCAAACAGAAAAGCATCTTTCACATCATAAAAATTAACCGAACTTCGACAAGCTTAAGCTATTAGAAAGTAAACCAATATTTGTTTTTACAGTCATATACCTTTTGCAGCGGTTAGCTGGGACTTCCAGAAATGCCCTTTGTTGCGAACCCATTCGGCCAAAAATGGCACTCCCAAAAATATGGCTTTCTTTCCTAGCTCTTGTGCTGCTTGTCTCGAGTATATGTAGCCGATGGTGTGTAACATCTCAACTCCAAAAGCTGTAAATGTTTGAAAATATTATCACAAAAATAACAAATTTTGATGCTAACGAAGTACTAGAGTTGCAACCAAAGAATGTCACAGTAGGCTAAAAGAAGCTCAACCAAACCTGCATCCGAGAGTCGGCTGGCTTCAGATTCAGCATGCTTTATGAACCCCTCTTTGTCGCCACGGACATACTGATGCAGAAAATCTCGCAACGACCTTGCTAGCTTTTCCTCTCTTTCTCTTTGAACCGCCTATGCGTTTTCAAAAAAGCAGGCTAATGACTTTGAATGTGATTATGTAAGAACATGATCCGATTAAGAGACGGATTTACTAGAACACACTTACCTTCAACTTATCATGTAATTTCTCGGGGTTTTCAGTTTCTCCGACTAACTCAGAAGAAGCCATTGATGCCACGGCCAGATGTCCTATGTAGTCCTCAAACAATTCACTTCCAAAGAGAAGTGCAAAGACCGCCATGGGATCGAGCATAGTTTCCCTTTGAAACGCAAGACAAGTTTATGAAATTAGATATTATCTGAACAGAACACCAAAAAGTCCTTAAACCGTGATCATTAAGAATCAGAGATAAGAAACTTCAGTAATTTTTTTTCACCATGTAACACCATTATAATAATTCTTGTTTAATTCTGCAATTAATATTATGATAATAGGACTATGACATAAATGAAAGCATGTAAGAAGAAAAGAATGAAGAAAAATTACTTGGATATGCAATACTTTCCATTTCGATCATATGCATCTCTCTGCACAGGATCACTCAAAACTTGGTACGCTTCGCCTAGTACCTGCGAATATTAAGGAATAAAAACAGGCGCCTCATGAACCGATCGATCTGATTTGATCTGTGACAACCGAGGGGGCGTAGGGGGACATTTACTATAGATACAGGAAATTTTAATTGAATCAAATTTTTTGTTCCAACAAATCTTATGAGAAAAAGGAAAAAGTTGAAGAAGAAGAAGAAGAAGAAGAAGAAGAAGGCTTGCCTGGAATCGTTCGGCAGCCTGAGGATCGTTCGGGTTTTTATCGGGATGAACTTGCCTTGCCTATTTCCAAATAACCCCATCTTGTTATTATAGTTATTTCTCAATCATATCAAAAGGAAAGATAACGGACTTAACAATGAAATAGTACTAAAAATAACAAAATCCAATCGAACTAAATGAGGAAATTCTTTGCCATGATACGAAGTACCAACAATCAGATCACTGAATCATGAAAAGCAGGACATATCCAGCATCAACAACACAAAACTCAAATCCACGAAATTCCTCGTTAACAAAATAAATAAAATAAAAAGAAAAACATCATAACGAGGAAAGGCAAAACTAAACAGAAAAGCTTAAATATGTCATTAATCTTGTGATACTAGTTGAACATTTTTTTTTTTTTTAAACAAACCTTGGAATTGTTTCATAGTTGAGAGAAAAACCCCAAGAAACAGAGAGAGAGAGAGAAAAGAGACCTTGAGGTAATAAGCCTTGCGGATGTCGTCCTCGGAAGCGGCGGGGGTGATACCGAGAACATCGTAGTACTCGGTTTCCTTCACCATAATTCCCTGTCTGTATTCTTCAACTGAATGAGATGAGGTTCAGTTGACAGAATGTCAAAAGCCTCAACAAAAAGAGAGAAAGGAAGAAAGAAAAAGAAAGGGAAAAAAAAAAAAAAAAGAAGAAGCAGGTGTTAGAGAGAAAGAGAGAGAGAGAGAGAGAGAGAGATGTGATGGTAAGAGGGGGTATGGTATGGTAACGAGGAGCCCCACGAGCAGAGCAGAGCAGAGAGAGAGAGAGAGAGATGTGACGGTAAGAGGGGGTATGATATGGTATTGAGGAGCCCCACGAGCAGAGAGAGAGAGAGAGAGAGAGAGGGGAAGGGGGGGACTTTCCAGTGATGAAACCAAATTAAACAAATGCAATAGTGTCCAGTCCCTTTAACACGTAACACCACAACACTCGAACATAAACGCCTTTTTTCCGCGGGAGAGAGAGAGAGAGAGAGAGAGAGACCATTTTTTATTTTTATTTTTGTTTTTGTCCCCAATATTTTAACTTGTTGCTTTAGTGCTCCTTATCATTCTTCCTTTCTTTCCTAACTAACATTATTTTTCTTTTCTTCTCTTTTCTTTTTCCTTTTTTAACTTTTTGGTCATTTTAGTTCCTCAAATGTTGATCAGTACTTTCTAAAACTACAATCGATATTCTCATAGTGTTCAACTATGTTTTTATGTTTTTTTTACTATATTGATTCTTTTTTTATTTTTTTATTTTTTTTTTAAACTTAGAATAGGATAAAAAAGATTCAAATTCTTCACCTTATGATAGAATCAGGTGTAAAATTATCCTTAAATCATATCTGCAATCACGACAATATTGATTCTTGACCGTAAGATTACTGGTGAATTTTTCGATGTCACTGAGATAATTTCACCAAGATGATAAAGTTAAAATTTTACAAAAATGATCACATACAATTTTTTACCCAAAAAAAAAAAGTAACATTTTTGCACGTGATATGAATGTTTTTCTTAATAGTAAAGTTTCAAGTTCTTATGCAATGGAAGCATGAATATAACATTGTATTGTTAATTTTATAATTAGAGATCGAAAAAAGTTAAACTCAAGATTAACTAATTAAGGAAAAAAAATGAAGAACCAAAAAATTAGTTCTTAAAGTTGACCAAGATTGCAACCAAATTAAAACAATATAGGGATTGAATTGCTCAAATTAGAATATATATATATATATATATATATATATAGCGATCAAACTATTAAGTACTAAACAATTCAAAAACTAATCATGCCAATTGACTTTTTTTTTTTATTATTATTGAACATATAAAGATGGTTGAGTTGACACAGGAGACAATTTTAAAATTTCATCAACCAGGAGGTTGGAGGTTTGAATCCCCTTCTAAATTAAGGGGGTGTCCCTGCATGAACTTAAAAAACGGGAAATGATAGGGCCACCTCCATATTTTTTTTTAGAAAAAAAAAATTTCTTATTATTATTATTATTATTAAAAGTTTATATATATATATATATTTTCATAAATGTTATGGGTTTTCAAGGTTCCAGAGCTGTCAGTTTGGGCTGGATTTCAAAGCCCACACACATATGGGCCCAATCATTGGGCTTTGGCTTGAATTGTCGTTCCATCTGGGTTCCCTTCTGATTTTGGGGCCCTCTCTTCCTTTTAGTCGGCTTCCTCGAAAGGCATAAGAACAGGTTCCTCTCACTTCAAAACGCATCGTCGTTTGACTCATCTCTTGCTTTCTAAACTCTTGAGAAAATCCACAAGTACCTAATATTACGTTCAGTCCGACGTCCGGCGCCGCTCAGCCCAAGTCACGGCGGCTGGTCGACATTCAGTTTCTCATCTTGAAGTTTGTAAGCTTTTTTGTTAATACTTTTTTGTACAATAAATTATTTGTTGAAGCTTCCGAGTTGTAAGGGATGAGAAATATGTGATTTTCGTGCTTTGTTCTTATTAAAATTGGTGATTCCCGGTTTGAAGATTTCATATTTCTCGTTTTCCGATCTGGGTGTTGTTTATTTTTTATTTTTATGGCCCTGAGGAAGAAATTTGGGGAGAGTTTAGTTTTCGGCTTGAGAACCAAAAACGACAACATATGGAAGAGCTGCTACAGTACGATGAAGAAGATGGATACGAGGATGTTGCGTCCGATGATAAGGGAGAGGATACAGAGAAGGGCTAATGATTACCCAATCAAGGCAATGACTCCGGTGGCTGAGGAGATCCTCCGTAACAGGAATCTCCTCTTTCATGGCGTCTCTACCCTCCTCAAAGCTTTCCCCATTTTGGCCTGCAAGTATGTCGTTTCCTACCGTCATCTTGTCGTTTTTCAGATTGAATTTGACGGTAGATTAATTTGTTTTCTTGTTTCTGTTTCTAGGATTCTTGTTATTGCCAATCTCAATTCAAAGTAATGGAAATTTCAGGAAAGATTGTTGATTTCTTTTTCTTTTCTAAAGAGTGCTTATTTATCTGTTGTACTTTTACAATTAGAAACTTGGAAATAAACAATTAGAAACTTGGAAATAATTAAATATGCGTATCATTAGTGTATCCAAGTAAATTGACTAAAATTTAGTAAGGTTATACAAGTTTGTTTGCTGTTTGTTCAAGCCAAATACAAAGGCTTTATTTTTTTGCATCTTTGGAGATGACATAATTTTTTGTTGATTCCGTTATTGGTATAGTGTATAAGGAAGTTCTGTACTTGGTGAAAATGACCTGATTTGAGTTTTGTTCGTATTTCATTAAGTGGGCGCTTGGCAGGTTCTGTCCAGAAGTGTACATTGGCAAGGAGGGCCACTTGATTCGGAGTTGTCGTGGCTATAAACGAAGAGCCAAAAATCTAGTCCACCAATGGACTGTTGGCGGTTTGAATGACATCCTCGTTCCGGTGGAGGCCTTTCACCTACGGCACATGTTCCAGGATGTCGTTAAACACCACGAGAGGTTTGACCTCGACCGAGTTCCCGCCGTCGTGGAGCTCTGCTGGCAAGCAGGCGCCTCTCCAAATGATAAAGACTTGAACCCCACCATCATCACCACCACCACTACCACCACAAACGTAGATGGTAACTCCATTGCTTCTGATGGAGTTGAGTCTCTTTCAACAGAAGAACTGCAGTCGGTAGCCAAAAGTACATTAGACGCATGGGAGGCATTCAGAAGTGGGGTGCAGAAGTTGCTGCTGGTTTACCCCGCTAAGGTCTGCAAACATTGTTCGGAAGTTCACATTGGTCCTTCAGGACACCTGGCTCGCAACTGTGGTATGTTTAAGTTTGAGAGTTGGAGAGGAACCCACTTTTGGCAGAAAGCAAAGGTGGATGATTTGGTGCCTCAGAAGATTGTGTGGCGGCGGAGGCCTCAGGATCCTCCCGTGCTTTTGAATGAAGGGAGGGACTTCTATGGACATGCACCCGCCTTAGTGGATTTGTGCACAAAGGCTGGTGTAGTTGCACCTGTCAAATACAATTGTGTGATGAAGATAAAAGGCTTACCTAGACATGCACAATTCAATGTTTGAACTAAGCTGGCTTTAAAGAACTTGATCAAGTGTTTATCAGGTAGAGAGCTGTGAGTTACTTTTGAGTCGGATCCTAATTCAATTGGTTCAGATGGCTTAATTTTTTGG